>JAOYFF010000041.1:560131-573980 GCA_025773925.1 Cryptomyrus ogoouensis | reverse complement strand
TTGTTGTGTTGTTTGTGCGGGGGTGGGTGGTGTGGGTGGTTCTGTGTGGGTCTGTGTGGGGGGTGGGGGGGGGGGGGGGGGGTTGGGTGGGGGGGTGGGGGGGGGGGGGGGGGGGGTTCCCCTTGTGGCTGGTTGTGTGTGGAGGGGGTGTTCCCCTCTGGCTGTGTAGGGCTTGAAGAGCAAGCAGTTTCCCCACCGACTGTACCACTAATGCCCTGAGAGTGCTGAGCAGATGCCAACTTCTGTGTACTGTCAAATGACCTTCCACCTTCGGCAGTTGCCAGGATGGTATCAACACTGGAGAACATCATGAACAATTCTAGCCATTCACTCCAGGGGGCACTATCCATGCTGTCTGGCTCCCCTCCTGTTCTCCTTTCCCCAGCACAGCTCCTGCTCTCCATCCCTGGCACCTGCCCTGCTCTCCCTTCCCTGGCTCTCCTCCTGCTCTCACTTTCCTGCTCCCCTCCTGCTCTCCCTTCCCCAGCTCCCTTCCTGCTCTCACTTCCCCAGCTCCCCTCCTTCTCTCCCTTCCCCAGTTCCCCTCCTGCTCTCCCTTCCCCGGTTCCCTTCCTGCTCTCCCTTCCCCAGCTACCATCCTGCTCTCCCTCCATCATCACTGAGAGCAGCTACAGTATAGAGTTACAAGCTGAGACTGCTGTGCCTCCAGAGAGCATGCGGAGATGGTATGGGGGGTGTAATCGACAGCACTGAGGTTGACGCCCTGCATCTGCAACTCGTCACCAAGCTGACTAGTAACCCCCACAGGAAAGACAACAACACCCCCGACAACAAAAGCGATATGAAGATCCATTATTTTGTTTACTTTCTGCTTCAGTCTCCAATGAGCCGGTATCATTTTGCATGTCTTTTGTCACACAATTAAACCAAGCTCTCCCTGATAAGGCAAGTCCACTAAATCCCTGGCCTGACCCCTGACCCCTACCCTGGGGATTTAGGGAACTCCTCACCCCAGTACTTACAGAGGCGTGTGAGGAATTCTGCATTTGTTTGGAAAAACCAGGAAACCACAAACCAACCGACTAGATAAGGGGCAAGCGGCTGAAAAATTATGTTGCAACTTGAGGCCAGCATGCAGACATGCAGAGAATCCTATGAGGGAATCCTGCTCAGGTTCATAGTCTGCTTCTTGTTCCGCCACGTCAGGGGGGGCCTTTAGCATCTGCTGCCTGCAACCCTCTCACGCAGAGCCCACACAGGGCAGCACAGGCAGCACAGCCCGTAACTGCACACCTATCCATCGGCAAAGGGCCCAAATATGATTTCTGATTTCTGCAGGTAACACTGTGGCACAAACATGGTTTATCTGACAAACTATAGCACAAGGGGAGGCCTTAGGCTTTCTTATACCAGATGATGGCTCTGACAATGAAGGGATTACAGTTCCTCCCTCGCCTCCCCCTTCAGCTATGAGGAGATCATCCAGGTGTGGGTAACTCCAAGTGGGTAACCCTCCTTCACCTCCTTACTAAGCTCAGAGACTGCGATGGAACATACTTGGAAGTATCTCGGCAGGGACAAAAGCTTCTGCAGACATGGCATTCTTGACATGGGGTTTGCAATTCGACATTTTCCTGTTTACCCAGGTAGGGTTTGGTAAGACACCTCACTCCAGCAGCGGCTCTCCTGGGACTCGGCCAGCCTGCTTTGGGGTGCATGACCCAACATGCCGCCTGCTCCACCACGGCCTACAGCTATACACCTACTCAGTTCCCTCCAAAATGAATGAGAAAAACTCGGAGTTACAGGGATTCTGTTGGCACCGCTGCCTCTGAACAGGTGTGTGCAACTACAGGCGATGTCTCCTTGAAAATGATACCATGATGGATTCTGTGAATGTCAGAAGGGGACAGCAGCTCTTTCGTGATGCTAGCGACGGTCTGGTATGTTTTCCCCTTTATCGCATACTCCGGGTACTTTACAAATCTTACTACGGTAAACATGGCCTACGTCTACTGCTGGTGTAGGAGTTAGCCATGAACACAGGATACCAGAAATAGACATATGAAGACAGAACACACGCACCTCTTATCAGCATAGGATCAATGGGTTATGGGGAATTCATTGACATGGAATATACAAACATCATTAGTAAACACAATGCAAGTATCTAATCTATAAGACAGTGTCACACTGATTTGTAAATGGTTCAGTTTCAAAAAGACTGAGCAGCTGTCTAAATACACAGAGTATTTAGAATTTTTTTTACTATCAAAGAGAAAAATATCAATGTAATAAAATACGTACACACTTCTGTTTGAAACATTTGCAGAACCATGCTGTGGGTTCTAGAGAAAATATTTCCATTGAGAAATATTACAAAAGGACATTAAAGATGTTCTTGGAAAGCACACAGACGCAAGTTTGGAGAGACTGGACAGGGAATGCAAGGTGAAACCTGAACAGCTGAGAACACAAATCGAGGGCTGGGGCCTGGCACATGAGCCACCCCCCGCCCCAGCAGCCCCCCCAATCCAGGGCCTGCCACAACCATGACCCATAACACCTCCCACATGCCATCACACACCGAGGTGCCGACTCCCCAGCAAAGAACCAGGTCTAAAAGAAACAAAACATAAAATATCACTGTGTACTGAACATATGACAAATTGCTTGAATCTTCTAAAAATGCTTGGTAACACTTCTTTGGAAAATAGGTTTGTTTGATGTGTCTGTTAAAAACTGTTACTTTTTAACGTCTCGCTAGCAAACTTAATAGTGGAAGTAGTGTAGAAGATCACACGAATAAGTGTGTGCATTCACCATGACAGATGAGACAGGAGTGAGGAACTAAGATAATTAAATTACCTGGTCGGACATTGAGACACATGAAGAGGGTGAGTGTTTCCCTGAGCAGTATAAATAATGCACTGCCCTCACCCTGACTTAAGCACCTCAACTGTGGAGAACGAGCCGCCAGAAGAGCTGCGAACACAGCCCGAGTCACGCATCAAGCTTTATCAGAGCACAGCAATCAGACACCAGGGAGGCAGAGATGACACCCCCTGCCTGCCAGGGCCCACGCTGGACAAATGGTAGAGGATCCGAAATCGAAACACATGAATCAGCCACTGTGACAGGCACCCACCTGGCCGAGAGATCGTGCCGGAGATCACAAGGCTTCTCGCTTTCCACTCTCTCTCCTTGGAAAATAACACGGGGATGGATTTCTAAAGGCATGGGCTTCCGTTCCTCAGAGGAGATAAATCAGGGCTGGGAGAGGAGAGAAAGGGCCAGCTTGATGGGGGCCTTTGAGATGGAAATGGCACGGCAGCCCTGAAGGGGGCGGCCAGGTGTCCAGGCCGACAA
Source organism: Cryptomyrus ogoouensis (assembly GCA_025773925.1). NCBI lineage: Eukaryota > Metazoa > Chordata > Actinopteri > Osteoglossiformes > Mormyridae > Cryptomyrus > Cryptomyrus ogoouensis. The sequence goes on along the minus strand of JAOYFF010000041.1, from coordinate 570,650 downwards.
GGCCATCGGGGGGGGCAGGAGCTCTTCGTCATTCTGCACCACCATCTCTGCGCTGCCTGAGCTGCCACGTATCCCAGCATGCCGTGCATTTCAAACGCTCTCTGCTGTCGCTAGACAAGGGACCATTTGACTAGCTAGAGCAGGAATCATTCGGTAAAGTCAGTCTTGAGAGAAATGTGAAACCTCATAAAAAAGGCGACACAGCAGCAATCCACGTAATTACATTTATACCTCGCTTGCATGCTCATGCCGGATTTTACATGGCTCCAGCAAAATAATTATGTAGGAAGCCATCTAACTGATATTAAACTGCTACTGTTGACACTGAGAATTGAGAGTAACAGCTTCAGAGAGATTAATGTTATGTCAGCACAGCTTGAAATCTTTACTGGACAGAAACACACAGGAAACAGAGGTATATCCATAGTGCTGAAGCCACCCCTTCTTTGGGGAAAGGCTTGTAAAGGCAATCAACCTTTTGCCGCATTGGGCTGCAAGCTGTCAGCGATCGAAATGCAAAAGATCCGGAACCTTTAAAAAGGTAGTATGAGTATATTTCAGGCCTACAGATCCAGCTGCGCTCTGTGCTGTACATCTGCTCCCTCCTGGATCATTTTAGTTCTCAGCACAGCAGGCAATTGAGCTCTTACTGAGGTGCAAACTCTGACCATAACAGAAATGCTGGAAAAACAGGAAACGCGCCATGCTGAAAAGCCAAGACTAACGTAAATAATCGCCTATCAACAACCAAAAGTAATACTACTATAATTTTAATTGGATTGTTCAAATTAATATTTAGGTTCACGTTTACGTACGCCCCAGGTTTTTTTTTGTTGTTGTCGCATAATTTACAGAATTCTCCTTACATTTCCGCGGTGACCGTAGCACATCAGTCATAAAAGAATCACAAGCTCTATCCATAACCAAAATGACTTTCCCGTTTTCAGTCTTTCTAAATAAAAACGTATACGAAGACTTAAATTGAACCGTTAGCCCCCTAGGTCCTTGACCAATTTAATCTAATTAAATGAAACCCGAATAAAAGTAAAGGTTCATTCTTTTTCCATTTCACCTCCAGAAGAAATAGAAGTTTGGAAACCTCCAATATAGCGGTAGACAGCGCCCTCTGTGGGCGAATCGGCCGTCCGACAGCTCTCTCTGCGGGCGAATCGTTCGAATCATAGTGAACAGGTGAAAAAGTGCGTTAAAACATATTTTTAAACGAAGATTGTAGTCCCGTATCAGACAAACTCATTTTACCATTTGGATCAGTTATTTTTTTTATAATGTTTCTTCTGAAACTGTACCCAAAGCAGTGTTAGTCTTATTTAAAATGGATGGAAATCTTGATTATTCTAAAATTTTTCTTATATCACATCCTTTCTCAATGTGGTACTCCTTCCGACGCTACTGAGTATTGACACAAAAAATGCCCTCAGTTCATACGGTTTTCATATGGGTTAAGAGAACATTATCTGCTTAATAGTGCTGGATTGTTAAAATGGATTGCTCTTTATATCTATGTTCATACATTTTAATGCCTTATACTGACCATTATAATACATTACGAAGGTGTCTAGAGTGCATTATAGATGAGCGCTTCATAGAGAATTCATAATGCATAATAAACATGGCTATAATGTGTTATGCCTTTTAATACTTATAGCCATGTTTATAATGCTTTATGAATGCATTATGATGTCTGCTTTAAGAGTTACCTAAAATCTAACATAACTATAAAAACGGGGCCAAAAATTAAGAATCATTCTGTGCAAATGTGTTTATTGTACATTGCTCAATATGGAAGTAAACAATACACAGAAATTCAGACCTTGGCACACAAGAGAATAAAATAAGATCTAGCTACTAGACCTTATATTTAGTATCTTAATGAATTTGAACACATTTTCATTGATGGGCCCTTGAGAGAAGGACTCCTTCATGGACTGAGTGAGCAGGAGGAGGACAGGGGCTGGGAGAACACAGTGGGCTTGGCTCACTTAAGATCACCATCTCCAGAAGCACAAACCTTACTAAAACAGACCTGCAAAGTTCCTAAATGAAAAGCTGAAAAGATTTGCCAGGCAGGCATGCATCATGTAGCGGTTGGCTCTGCAGGTTCCCAGTCTGAACTGCTCCTCTATCATCAAATTTTGTGTTACCAGTATAATGTCACAGTCTTCTGAGCTGTACTCCCCTTTATTCATAATTGATATATCTAACAAACCTGCTATTGCCCATCTATGGTAAGTGCATTTTAAAAGATATTCTGTAATTGTGCTTATAGCATAAGGTTTAGCAAGGTTACTCTTTCCTCACATTTCTCGATGATATTGTGTGTTCACTTAAAAGGACGTTTCCAAAGTAGACTACTACATATTCCCAAATAAGTTGAAGTTTCTACAAACGTATCTTGACATATAAATCTATAGTGTTCTAATCTTGTTTTCCAGTTAAAAAAAAAGCCATATTAGGCATCCATTTATATACAGTGGCAAAGCAGACCCATACAGTATTGTAAAAAATAGTGTGTGTGTATTATGTAATACACACACACACACACACACAAGTTACTGTTCCAATTTACCATCATAAGACATCTGTTGGATAACTTATGACATTGACTGGAATGTGGACAAATATTCAACAGAAATAAAATGATTGATAAGCAAAGATAGCAGAGAATAGGTTTATCAGGTAATCAATGGTTTGAATACAATTGAAAAACCATAAATGAAAAACAAGATCATTTACACAAATGTGGCGCATGATAATTGTAGCTGGTACAGATATCTGCCAGACTACAGTTCCCATGAGCCCCTGTGTGTCATCATACCCCAGGCAAGTGGTGGCAAGGCTGCTGGCACTACCCTGTGGGACTCTCAGATATGCAAGATGGGCATTCGTGTCAGTACAGCTATTGTTTTCATTGTAAACCAAGGAAAATAAAAATGCACATCTGGTGCTTTTTTAATCCCAGCAGTCATCAGCTGTCCCATCTCTGCAGCTGAAGCGAAAGAGAGTAGATCGATATGCCTTTGGCTTCAAACATGGAATGTACATTTCAGACACAGTGTTAGTACGGTTCCAGCTTAAACAAATGGTGCATATTCCAGCTGGGATTCTCTCAGTGAATGTGGGAATCTCATTTACACCTTTTAAAAACGTTTGCTTATTGAGCCCCTTCCAACATGAAAGAAAAGCCCTCAGCAATGAGTGTCGGCATCACTCCGTGCCATATGAAAAAGAGTTCTACAAAAGCTCAGTTTTAGCCATCTGGTGTTTTTTAGTAATACAAAAAGGCTTAAAAAACTGCTTGACACCATCTTTGCTCACTTCCCAAGTCAGAGTCTGATATATACAGGGAAACCCTATATGCTTTATAAAAAACCTAAACATTTGCAATCTACATATATGGATAAACCACAAAATCTTTACAAAAAGTTTCATACCTCCACAAATAGTCATTAAAATCCCAATGAACAAAATTGGTGCTGATGAGAGTGGTATCCATTAGTTAATCAGGGTGGTTTAGAGACCCGGCCCTCTCACAGAGCAGAAAAATGAGGGGTAATACAAAAGCTGGGAGTTCACCTCTGCAGTGTGAGACAGTAATGACAGAAGCCCAGCATCGCTCATGTCAGACAACCATTGCGATAAAGGGGAGAAAGGAAGAAGGAGAAACACTCCCCAAGTGTGCCTAGACAGTCCAGGAGCACTTCCCCCGTTAAGCCACACGAGGGCAGAACAGCCTCAACTACAGGTATGTATCCTGCTCTGCACTGCTGATGCTCAGGTTAGACTCCTGAAGGGGAGAGCCTTTGAGGAGCGGCTTGGGATCGCTGGGCAGGGCATACGGGTTGGGGATCTCCTTTGGAGTCTTCTTCTTCCTCAGGCTGGCCTTCTTCTTGTTGTCCTTCTGCTTTGGGACTTCCTTGTCCTCCTGTGGCAGCTGTATGATGGTGGGTGTCTGTTGCAGGTCCTGCTGGCTGGGCGGCTCGGCGGCCATGATGGCCCAGGCACCGTGCATCCTGGGAGGGGTCTTGTGCTTCAGCTCGCCTCGCATTTCCTTCCAGCGCTTCAGCTGAGCCTGATGTTCTTTCTCGATGTCCCCTTCTGACAGGGACACTTCCAGGACCTGAAGGGGTTGACACATTTTGGAAGAAGCATATTGTGAGATATGGACATCTTTTCTTATTTTCACTTTCTGCTTATGGGGTGGTGTCTCTAAATGGCTTTGGGATCTGTGAGTTTTAACCTATGAGCTTTTTGCAACTCCCATGCTTATTTAGCATAAAGGTCACAGGAACTCGGAACTTTTCAGCTCCGGAAGAAATGTAAAATTCAAATGCCAAATTTCATCAAAAAGGGTGAAGTCAGTGTCATTTGTTGCATTAAAATGGAATGACCTGTACATGTTCTGGCATTTCTTGAGACCTGAAGACCTCCTCTGAACTGTGTACTTGTGTAGCTGTACATCTGTGACTCCCACATCGCAAACACTGCAGGCAGATGAGGACCAGCCGACGGTGCAGCATTCGGACACAAACAGCTGAACTTCTCAGGGAATCTACCTGCCCTAGCTCATTACCACATTCTCCCAGTGCTTTGTGCACCAGAACAGAAAAAGTGGGGGCAGCACTTTTACACAAAGGATCCCTATGCAGAAGCTCTGGGCACAGGTGAGTAAAATCCAGGGATCACCCCCACCCCAGTCCTCAGTGCAGACATGTGACGCGATGCTGAGGGAGGCCTTTAGGAAGGGACTGTGGCCATTTCCCATGGAACCAAGCCAGTCACATTTGACAGAGCACAGGGCTGTCCATGTCTCAGCATTGGATTTTTTTGGGCTTTCATCGGCCTGGTGGCTGAGCCAATCCAGCCCCAAAAGCCCCTGTGTGACAGACCCTCAGAGCCCTTCAGTGGGGCTACACTGGTGCCTCTCTGCCAGCATCCGTCGTTCATAGAGTTTGGCGAATGATCCTCAGAGCCGGCTTCAGCGATACCTCAGTCCCTAGCCTCTCATCCCTATAAAGCTCCAGGACAGTACCTACCAGCCCCACTGCATGGAGACACACTGAAATATATGATGCACACAAACACCTGGGAATTTTACTGGAGTGATTCAGGTCAAGTCCCTCCCTTGTTGAGCTCCTCTCAACAACTTCTAGAGGACATATTCTTGACATGATGACTAGTCAGTCCTGCACAAGGCTGGTCTCTCTACATACAAACTAACTAACTTGTGTAAATGCTAGAGACACAAACAGCGGAGTTTGTGAGTCGGTCCATCTTCTCCTCCTGAGGAGTCCGTACCTCCCGCACGAGGAAGGCCTCCTGCATGTAGTGAGGGTCAATGGCACGCAGCCTCTCGATGGTCTCATACTGCCCCTGGCACTTCTTCAGCTTCTCATGTGAGCCCAGCATATTCTTCAGCAGCACCAGACCTACTCGGAAAATGATCTTCACACCTGGGGAGGATGGTGAGGGCAGCTGCATTTCAAAACTGCAGCAAAATTCAACCAAAAGAGAGAAAAACCAGCCAAAACCAACAGAGAGTAGCATTGTCAAAGATGCACTATATGAACAAAGGTACTGGGACACATCTCTCAATCACTGAATTCAGCTGTTCCATTCAGACCCATAGCACCTAGCCATGCAGTCAGGTTTACAAACATTTGTGAAAGAATGGGTCGTTCTGAAGACCTCAGCGAATTCCAGCCTGGTACTGTTATAGGATGCACTCAGTCAGTTCATTAAATTTCTTCCCTGCTAGATAGTTCATGGTCAACTGTAAGTGGTATTATTGCACAGTGGAGGGTTTAGGAACAACAAAAATTAGTAGCAGAGCAGCGTAAAAGTTGCCAATGCTCAGTTGACTCAAAAGCTGCAGAGTTCCAACCTTCCTCTGACATTAACCTTAGCACAAAAACTGTGCACCGGGAGCTTCATGGAATGAGCTTCCATGGCTGAGCAGCTGCATGCAAACCTCACATCACCAAGCACAATGCCAAGTGTCAGATGGAGTGGTGTAAGGCATGCCACCACTGGACGCTGGAGCAGTAGAAATGTGTTCTGTGGAGTTATGAATCATGCTTCTGTCGGGCAGTCTGGTGGATGAGTCTGGATTTGGTGGATGTCAGGAGAACATTACCTGCCTGACTGCATTGTGCCAACTGTAATGTTTGGTGGAGGAGGGATAATGGTATGTGGTTGTTTATCAGGCGTTAGGCTCGGCCCCTTAGTTCCAATGAAAGGAGCTCTTAATGCTTGCCTGTTCTTGTAGGTGTAATGGCTTAGTGTCCCAATACTTTTGTCCATATCGTGAACCTCTGGACCACAACACATCACTCTTGCTGCTTCACAGTGAGTGCATCACTATGAATCTTTATGTAGCTATATAAACAGAACATAGCAAGAACATACCACTTCTCTGTTCATAATGATGCTGCAGATAAAACAATAGAAACTAATGCCTTAAGAGCTTCATGGTTTCTTAACTTTGGGAGGATGTCTTCTGGGAAAATCCAAGCTGTAGGGAATTTTTTTGCACTGAGGTCTTGCTGGGTGAGGGATAGGGATCGTGAATTACAGTAAAATGACTCAACAGGAAGTTATGAGGGCAACACACACATGTGCTCGTGTGAGGGCGTACAGGACTATGGAGCTCCTCACCCTCGAAGAAGAACATGTCCCAGACGCGCAGTACAGACGCCCAGGGCAGCGTGCGGGAGAAGGCACACATGAACCACTCCGTCATGTACAGGACAGGAGTGATCTCGTGTTTCTCCAGGTGCCGGTAGGCTTGGTGCGAGACGCGCCGCAGCAAGGCAAACAGGATCTCCCCATCCAGCTGGATCGCCTCCTGCAGGAGAGGAGGGCAACAGCAAAGTGTCACACAGGAAACAGAGAGGGCACACGTGTGAGGGGAAGGGGGCAGCTCTAGTGCAGCACGGTTACAGACTGAATGGCATTCATGTCCAAGGAATTCTTTTTAGTCGTCTGGTGAGGGACACACACACACACACAAAACAGCCTGGAGGGGAGAATGTGCTAGAATGATGGAACCATCGTGCAAGAGATGGGGCAGAGTGCTCAGCCAAATTCAGCACTACTTAAGAGCTGCTGCACAAACTCATCACTCATGACTTAGCTGGGAAACGAGAGCTTGGCCGAGACCTAATATATAGCCAGAAGCAGCCGGATATTTCTGGACAGTTCAACAACTGCACTCACACGTGCTTATCTACTATGTTACCTGTGATTTTCTAATATGACAGCCTGACAGCTGACCATAGGAAGCGGAAACCATATCAGGAGCTGAGAGAATGAAGCAGGAATGAAGAGGAGAAAAATTAGATGGAAACAATAATACAAGTATGATTTAGGACAAGATGGGACAGGACGGATAAATGTTAACAGAGAAAATGCATACACACGCACACACACAAACACACACACCCCTAACCAGCCCTAACCTGCACCATAAATAGCCAAACAAAATACAAGAGTTGTGGCATTTTTAGTTTTATCATTGCAGTCACCGATTTTTTATGAAATTGAGTTTTCCCTTGTGGGGACCGAAAAAACAGGTCCTTCTTACCAGGCCCGCACTGTAGTATCCAGGGAGGTACTTCTCACAGATCTGAACCAGGCCCCAGAAGGCATCCTGAAAAAGCATGCATGCACGCACACACACAGATTAGGTATCTATCTTTTTGGGGACTCTCCATTCATTTCTATGGGCATAACCCTAATACCAACTATGTCAACCTTAACCCCTACCCAGCCCTAACCTTAACCAAACCAAATTCAAGTTTTTTGACATTTTTAGTTTCTTGATTGCAGTCACAGTATTAAAAATAATTATTTTCTCCTTGTGCAGACTAAAAAAATGGTCCCTGCAATGTCAAAATAACATGTTTTTATCACACGCTGCCGTCATGCCAGGTAAAGCGTTTGCAGTGGACGTCCATGTGTGCCGGAACACGCTGCCGTCATGCCGAGTAAAGCGTTTGCAGTGGACGTTCACGTGTGCTGGAACGTGCCAGCGTCATGCCAGGTAAAGCTTTTGCAGCGGACGTTCACGTGTGCCGGAACGTGCCGGCGTCATGCTGGGTAAAGCGTTTGCAGCGGACGTCCATGTGTGCCGGAACACGCTGCCGTCATGCTGGGTAATGCTGCTCACCTCGGCAGGCAGGTGCATGAGCAGCACAGCGGCGATGGGTGCCTGGGCCTGGCAGTAGCCCTCCTCTGGCTGGTATATTGTGTAGGCCTTCAGCACGCGGTACAGGTCCTTCTGGCTGCACATAGACAAACACGGTCACCCACGGACAGCCGCACTGAGGAAATGCAGCGGTGGGGGCATGACTCACCCATGGCCGCCCCTGGACACGAACATCTCGTGGAAGGGGAACTGTCGGTGCAGGTCCTTCTCAATCACATCCATCCATTTGGGGTCCCCAGGCTGAGCATCCAGCTCCTGTCAGCACAAGTACAGGGGGTGTGTGTGTGTGTGTGGGGGATGGCTATGAGATAAACAGAGCACCCCCTAGAGGACACCCAAACACATCTGCCAAACAGGCATCCACCAAAGAAAACCAGTGTAAAGGACGTCAGAACCAGAAAATCCTCAAGGGATATCCCCTCAAGGGATATCCCCTCAAGGGATGGTATAAGTGCTCTTTTGGGTGATGGCCAGAGAACCATCGTGCAAATGGTGTTTGCAATGCTAGTGTGGTGAACAGATGGTTTCTTATTTATTTTTTTACCTCAAACTTTCCCTTGTTCTGCTCCTTCTTGACTTTGGCCCCAGACAAGTAGAGCCAAGCGCGGCCCCGTAGCGAGGGTGGGATGCCCTTCTGACAGCGGAGCTTCACCTGGCAGGACAGAGAGGTTTATGCATGGGTCTGCATCATAAGGCAAAAGCCTCACAAAACGATCAGGCGTGCAAACAAAGATGGCAAGTAAAGAACAAAGACGCACACTTGAGCTCTTACACACCCTGTGGCTTTACGCACCTTTACTGGCATCCTCGCTCACACACATTTAGCCCAGTCCAGCTTAGTCTGCTGTACAAATAGACAATATAGTTACTGTAAAATGGTAGGATGAATGGATTGGGAAGTGGCAGGAAGTATTACGTGGTGCTCGAAAATGCTGTGTGTGCACAGATGAGCAAGGTACAAATTGGGCAGGTGGTACGGATGGGGCAGTGACAATATGAACCGTTTATCTCGAGACGTTTAACTTTTTATTTGCTATTTGCCCTGTACAATCTCTGTGTTTTAAAGGGCAAACCGAACTGCTGTTTTCATGCCCCAATGTTTATTGACAATAAATAGCTCTTCTTTTTATAATGTGTATGTGTATTATCAAACAATGATTAGGCTAACTTTATAATAGTGTGATAAATTGAACAGAGAAAAGACAATTAAATCATTAAAAGCAATTATTTGAATAACAATTAATAGTTAACTAAAATTTCATACTACAGGTTTGTATTTATTACATGCCTAATTTTAAATTGGCACTGAGCCGTCTTTCCTGGCAGCAGATGAGGAATACAAAACGTTTTTACATTACACGGTTGTCTGATTTAAGAGCTGACAGGTGAGTCAAACTATCCCGCAAATTCACAAAATCTACATTTCAGCAATCCTTCTTCATTATTGTTGTCCTGATCTTGAATTCATCAGCTTGAAATGTAGACCATATTACCTCGCGACACAATTCACTTCAGTTGTATTCGTTCGCTAATATAGCCATTAGGTAACTCTCGCAACGTATTTCCTCTGTTAAAATTTCCAGGTGAAAAGTCTTGATACATCCGTTATCATGCTAGGTGATTTCAACCATACCAACCAGCCCCTTGAACCGCCTATAAGCATCAAGTCACTTGTTACAGCAGAAAAGACTAACCATTGGATTTCAATTACATCTAAATTTACAATAAGAACTCAATTCTGGATGCTTACTGATCATTCCCGAGGGCTCCGCTGAGGACGTCTGACCACACTGTGTTATTCTTCATAGCAATATACAGGAAAAATCTCTTAAGAAAACTTTTTTTAATTTGTACAGTACTGTAATTTGAAAAGCATTTGAAACAGCTGACTCTGAAAGAGTCAAAATTCAGTAAAGAGCAACACTGTCCGTTTTATCACCTTATATTCAAGCAATAAATATACAAATATCAATTAGACGGTAATCTGCCTGAGGCATAAAAAGAAAAAAGTGGTTCATCTGTGTGCGTTTCATTCAATTATTTTAAAAGCATAAGATGTACAATCTTTCATTAGAAGAAATATCCCAGCTTTAATAGATGAGCATATTTACAGTGGAAACCTTGTGAATAGTGCTGGGCGATAAAACAATCTCGATTTTTTATCGATAAAATATGAGGACGACCACGATGATACACACAGACTATAAAACTCGACCAACCAAGTTTGCTCCGTTTTAGAGAATGCGCTGAGACAGACAACTCGATGGCCTATCGAGCAGAGGTTTACTGAAC
>JAOYFF010000041.1:543251-555969 GCA_025773925.1 Cryptomyrus ogoouensis | reverse complement strand
ATTTTTTTGGGGGAAAACAATTATAAAGACATTTTTTTTTAATTTTCCCCCCCCCTTTCCGCCCCAAGGGGGGGGGGGGCACCCGGAAAAGGGGACCCCCCCTAAAAAGGGGGGGGGGGGGGGGGGGGGGGCAGCAAGCCCCAGACACTGAAGCAACCCACCCCCACACCGCTGCTCGCCAAATAACAGGGCATCAGCGAGCTGGACAGCCAAAAACACGTCACAGCACGTCACACCAAAAGCTGCACCTCCTGACGCATGTAGCTGGCCTCTGTTTGGTGGCTTTGCCAAGTGACACGAGCGCCAGCCATTCTCGCAGAGGGATGTGCTCCCAGCCCCTGCAGTGCCAAACTGGACACTGCGCTCGCTACACCCACTACAGCTATGCAGAATATCAAATTTTTACAGTATATCTTTATGTTTTCAAAATGAGATACAGGATGATACGATACCTTTTGTATCGATATACTTTAAGTGTATGTCAAATTAGAGGTCTATTTCATGGAGACCTACAATACACCCTCCTTATTGTAATCAATGAGAGCTTGAGATGTCGTGACATTGCACAAAAACCCAGAAACAAAAAGCAAAACTTGAATTTTCTGTGTGCCGGGCACTACACTGAATGCACACAAATGGAGTGACCTGTAGTTTTGGCTGTTGGTGAGTGTTAACAGAGTGTGTGTGTATGTGTGTGTGTGTGTGTGTGTGTGTGTTAGAGAGAGAGAATTAATTTAGCAATGTTTCTGCTGGTGATATTTCTCTGTGGCAGCCACACTGTTGCTTGCTGTCCCTAGGGGGAACCAATAGGAATTTGGAGTTCAATGCAGTAAATGTGAGGCACTTTTCCTGTTGTCCGGACGCATTATTTAACATCGCTACATGATATCAGAGGTTGAACCATGCTAAAATAAGGAACTAAGACCATAGTTTTGGACCATGAACCACGGGTGGAATAGATGTTCGCTGTCAGAATGAGTTGTTTGTGACAGTCTCTCCCTATTTAATTTCCACCACTCCGTCTGGGTGCTTAAATTTTTTTGTCACTGAGTGTATATTGTTTGGTTACTTATGGTTAAAGTTGGGTAGCAGTTAGAGATCCGGTTAGCCGAGCTCCCCCTAGCTCCGCCGTAATTCAAACCATTGAATGTACTTACACACTATGTGTGACAGAGTATATTGCTTTACAGTAAACTTTTTCCTTTTCATCAAACGAAATGACAATCAAAAGTACAATATAGTACATACGTAAACCAATAACAGTTGTTTATTGTTATTGTCACCATTTGTGCGCGCGGAGCAGAAATATGACGAGGATGGTTTTCTGCTCGTGGATGCTGTTCTGTGCGCTTGTGTCACATACAGGTGCGTAGTTTTTACAGTATGTGCGCCGGTTTTCAGACTTCTTTCGGCGAGTTCGCTTCAGCTAACACTTCTGCTTCCGCTTGAAGATGTGTTGGACATGGGTGTGGCTTTTCACGTTATGAAAGAGCCGGGTTAGATGTGGGCCGGGTTGGATGTCCAACACTGCCTTCTCGCAGCTCACAGCCAGAGGCTTCTCAAAAGTTGTCTAAAGCCCTTGTGATTACTGCGAATGCGCCATACAATCGCGATTATGTCAATATCTGATATCGTGCAGCCCTGATGTACAGACTTTTTTTTCTTGTCATTATGCATACACAATAAAGCATAGCAACATTTTTACACTGCATTACGTATTTTTACGTAATGCAGATATGATTTAAAAGGACACAGGAGAATGTGGATAAGGTTATATGCAGATACAACACACCTGTAGAGAAGGGACTAGAGCATCTGTGGAGTTCAGTATCTGCAGGGGGTCTTTGAGCCAACCCTCACAGATAAGCAGAGCTGTCTGCATTTGCATTTCATTTTAATAGCATGTTTGTGAAATTTCACATGTGGCTTTGATTAGAAACTGAATGTTTATGCATAGCATGTAAAGTGCCCTCCACAATTAGGGGCAAAAAAAATCCCCAAGAATCACTGTTGGTGAATAACAAGACAAAGTAAAATCTTGGGGTTATTGCATCTCCAAAACCACCATCCAACCCCACCGTCATGCTAACAGATTATTTGGAAGGTATGCAAAAAAGAAGCCTTTTCTGTCAGTTAACCACAAACGCAAGTGCCTGGAATTTGCAAAACGCTACTATAACTTTTGAACCATGTTCTATGGTCTGATGAAACAAAAATGGAGCTTTTTGGCAATAAACATTCAAGGTGGGTTTGGTGTAAAAACAAGGATGTCTATAATGAAAATAACCTTATCCCAGCTGTAAAATGTGGTGGAGGTTCTGTGATGTTGTGGGGCTGTTTTACCTCCAAAGGCCCTGGAAACCTTGTTACGGTATGTGGTACTATCGACTATCGGAAGTATTAGGAGATTTGAAATCTAAATTTGACTGCCTCTGCCAGGAACCTAAAACTGGGTCATCACTGGATCTTCCAGCAGGACAATGATCCTAGCACATGCCCAAATCAACATTAAAATGGTTAGCCGACCACAGAATCAAACTTCTGCCATGGCCATTAAAGTGCACAAGAGAGGGCCTAGGACCCTGGATGCTCTGGAGAGATTCTGTAAAGAGGAATAGTCTCTGATGTCTTGCTCCGTATCTCCAACCCTATAAAATGTTATAGGAGAAGACTCAGTGCTGTTATACTAGCAAAGGGCGGTTGTTCAAAGTATTAAACCCTGGGGTGCCAAAAATTGTGGCACACGTGTTTTTGTTAAAAACAATTTCTTCATGGTTTTGTTTTTCTTTGAATAAATTTATTTTAATGAAAGGCTGGATTTTTCTCATTTTTTTCAGTGTGAGATGAAACTACTTCACCAAATGGTGTTTTTTTTTTACAAATCTTTACAAGGAGTGCCAATAATTGTGGAAGGCACTGTGTCACCCTGTTCTGCCTAAAATACAGAGATATGGTTTGTGGTCCATATCTGCCAGCCCTAGCAGTAACTTTACATGCACAGCACACAGGTATAAAAGTGTAGCCACTTAGGGCTAACACAGGAAGTGTGTTCCGTTCCCATAGAAACCGACACCTGAGAAACAGAAGCGGGGGCAACTTCTCCGATCAGCGGTCTGTATGCCAACTAGAAGGGCAAGACCGACAGGGGGAAGGAGGAACAGAAGTCTGATGTGTGCGTGTGTATCTGCATGAGCATGTCTCTGTGTCAGTCTGCACACGCATAAGTGTCTGTATGTGTGTGTGTCTGCATGTGCGCATCAGTCTATGTACATATCTGTGTATGCACATATGCGTCTGCCAGTTGGTGTATGCGTGTGCTTGCATGTCTGCGTGTGCCTGTGTGCATGTTGGCACATCACTGCAGGCCCAGGCACCGCGTGAAAGGAAGTAACGGGACCCCAGGGCAACAACTGCCCCATTCTGTGAAATAGAAATTTGAAAACAGTTTCTGCTCACATACAAGCACACTATTCAACTTCAGTAAATGGAAGAAAACACGATGTCAGAAAAAGAGATAAACAAGAGACAGCAAAGTTCACGGTGAGGGAAAACGAGAAATGGCACGGGGAAGTGGGACACAACAGCAGAGACTGCCCACTTTCGCTCGGCACCCAGCACATGGGCAGCCCATCACCGCCGCCAGCATGATCAGCTGACCAGGCCGCTGTGAGGGCCAAGGAGGAAATGAAATAATAAATGAGTGGTAGCAGAGACGGCTGGGACACATGGCGTCTTTCAGCAGCAAATGCCCCTTTTCTGCATGCGAGCCACCCCACTCCCTCCACACGAAACAGATCGCCCAGAGGACTGCGAGAGCCCTGAGCCCCAGCACGCCGTGGCCTTGAGAGAAAGGCCCATCCTAAACAGTCACAGAAAACAGGAAGTTCCAGGCATTGGCGGGACCCATGCGCTCTGTGCGTCTGCGGCTCTGTATCTGCGTGTGTGTCAGCAGCAGCCCAAAGGCTGTGGGGGGTGTCCTGACAGTTAGACGGGGCTCTCGTGAGTCCTGTGTGAAGGCAGACAGCAAATACAGCCTGGTTCCAATAACCCATCAGTACACCTCCCACAATCCATCACTCCCTCCCTGAGGAACTCTGGGTATATTATTTGGAGCTTCTGGAAGGCCCTTCCTTAGGTGTAGGCCTATTCCACATGCCAAGAGCTACCTACATGCAGATCCCCATGGTGAGGGGATTTTAAACAGCACAAGCCTGATGTGTCTCTATGGTCCAGACCAAGAGATGCATGCTATATCAGTGTCAAGACATCGGCTTTAATATAACTGACTGATACTTAGATTTTAGTCAATATTTAAAAATCAGCAGCACCAGAACTAAAGACATAACTACTAAAATAATGGAGGTGATTGCAATTACAATTAGTCATTTTCCATAGTGGAGGATAAGGGATTTCATTGGCTCAAAGTACCAGCCCAACATGGTTTTAGACGCGCGCCATATTTTAAATACAGTGTTCGATCTGGTCCACAGATTGATCTCGTTTTCCAAAGAGAAAAAACAGTTTCTAAAACTGCTATAACATCATTCTGCTAACTCCCACCCCACACACACAGATTTGTGGAGTTCATACTTTAGCGGTAATCAGTATCGTTAAGACAACAATTAGACAAATTTATATTGGTACCGCCAACATTTCTATATCGGTGCACCACTAACTGGAACTGTTGCGCATTAACAAAAAGGAGCAGTAGTGCACCAACACATTTTTTTTTTCTAGCATTACTGATATCCATGACTGATACTAAGACCTGGCCAATCAAAATAGCACGAACTTGGGAGATTGCAGCAGGTAACTGGTGAACGCACTGGGGGAATGAGGAAATCCCTCATCCTCCACTACAGAAAACGGCTGATTGTTCAACGCAAATACCTCCATTATTTTAGCATTTATGTCTTTACCTCAAGCCTTCAGCCCAGTAAAGGGCAACTAGCATATTGATATAGGCACAAAAAATGGGGAAAAACTCCAGTTACCAGTGAGTTTACAAAGGTCAGTGGTGACTGGGGAAGGGTTAGGGTTAGTCAGTCTTTTCAGTGAGGTCACTAGTCATTGGGGAAGGTCTTTCTGTTGCCTGCGTCCACCCCAACATTATACCCATAATGGATATTTCTGTGGAAATGAAGGTGTAAGACCAGCAACTCGGGACACTCAATGACATTTACAGCACCTCAAAAGCTGGAGCTGGACAGAACTGGACAGAACACAAGCTGTCACTCACCATGGCCCCTCTGCTGATGGCTTTGTCAGAGTGACAGTGACAGAAGCCTCCACCACACACAAACACGTAAACCAATACTGCAGTTGCCATCTGGATAAATGACAATAACTGGCTAATACTGATGAATAACTGGCAGTGAAGACCCATACACTGCAGAACGACCTGGTGGGGCTTCACCAAGTGGGAGGCACTGTGGGACCAGGACATGTTCTTAGTGAGGCTTCACATCCACAGGCGACTGTCTCCACTGCTGTCCCTCGACAGTAACGGCTAATCCCACCCACAAACCTGGTATCTGCATAGTACAGTAGATCTTTGATACTGTTCCTGGCTCCCAAACTGCTTTCAACCTGCCATTCATTATTGGCTTATTATGGACCATATAAGCCTGATTAAGGTAACTCTGGAATGAAAGAATCGTTGGTTTGTTAGAGTGCCAACGAGCCTGAGCAGTCAACAGCCAAAGGCCTCTCAGCGGGCTCCACTTTGCCCAGCAAGAAGCACATCTGGGGATGTTGGCACCTGCATCGTAGCCTTTAAAAACCAGTCTGTCAAGTTCCCTTACCTATTTGTAAAAATCACTTAATCTTAAAAGTGAGGTCAGGAATGCACAGACGTTGTATGGCCACATTTCAGGAAGTGTAACTCAGTGAGGGAAAATCCTGAAGACAGAAGACCTAAGGCCAGCACAGCAAACATTTTTCGCTTTCTGCTAACTAAACGATAGGGTTTTAACCTTCCCCTAAATGTACAGGTTGTGTTCTGCCAAGGCTATCCTAAGATGGCTGATATATTAGCATAATGAAACTGCACGTGTAGGAACGTGTTAATACAGGCAGGCAGGCAGGCAGACTAACAGACAGGCAGGAAGACTTGCCTGCATTCAGAGGAGAGTAAATTCACACACCTCTGCACAGAAAGCCTTTAGCGTCACCCTTCACACCAACACACACCCTTTAACAAGCCTAGACTGCAACATGACACTCGGGGCATATTCACACTTAGCCTGGTTGCCTTGTACCCTGCCCAAGCACGATTGCCCCCACTCCCCTGCCAGTCTGTACTCTATAGTCTATATATTATGCTTATTGATCCTGGCCTGAGCACGCTTTCCATCACTGTATGATTTTTTTGTGTTGAAGAAAACATCTCACAGCACAACATTTGGAGCTCATGATTAATGCACTTATTTTGTAGCTTATTAATGACACACGACTCACACAGATTTATTGAGTATGCAACACAGTGATTTTCATTTATTTGTGCTGCACATATAAGACAGCCCCACATCTTATGAGCTATCTCAGAGTTTTTCTACGTGACATCCAGTTATTCCTGGATGCACTCAGTAGCCCAAATCTCCAGCAAACACTGCACTTCGTAGACCAAAGTGATGCCTTTGCTGCCATTTTTGTGGAAAAGTCAGCCGCATCATTGATGTCTTGTCTGAGTTCCGTGCTCAGGCATGGTTAGCAACCACATTTGATGTGTGATGTGCCCAGGCACCTCTCCAAGCGCCGGTGGTGATGAGGAAAGCGTGCTCGGACCGGGAACATTAAGCATAACGCAAGCACAGACCAGTGGGGGAGTGGGGAAGGGCAATAATTGTGTTTGGGCAACCAGGCCTAGTGTGAGTACACCCTTATTTGAAGTTTGTTAGAAGACAAGTTCTTCCCTGAGAGAGACAGAGCCTCAATACAAGGCAGGGGGATGAAGAATGTATTTTGCATGCATGATAATTATAAAGCAAAATTCAAAACACAGAAATTTCCAAGAAAGCCAGTTCAAACCAGCAGTAGTGCCTGTGCAACGTCTGAAAAGAGGTCCAACTCTCTCCAAGAGCCTGAAGAAGGGCGTGCAGAACACAGGGCAGGGGCTCTCTGACAAAGCCATGGTGATTCACAGGAGACGAGCACAGCTGAGGCTCACATGAAAGCAGCGCCATTGTGAAGACTCCTGTCACAACATGCAGACAGAATGATCCGGAAGCAGCTTTAGCAGCTGGTTTAACCGGACAAACTGAATAGTTCTGTTTACACCATCAGAATCCCAGAGAGATTTTTGATCTTGCTGAGAGCCGCAGACTGAAACTCAGCAAGTTAACTGAAGAACTTCAGCATGTGAGGAATCTTAGTTTCACACAGATTATCTGTGGATCCCAGAATCTGCAGCACCCATCATCAAAAAGGCCCTGCATTTCCAAAGCCTGTCTTTCTATCCTGCAGGCATCCTGGAACATCAGGGCTATATCTGGGGACTTATGCGTCCTTCAGGGCTGCTGGTATGGTACAGACCTCTGTTTGCTTCATTTGAGAATTTTTAGGAAAACTGGCACACACAGGTATGTTACACAGATTGGGATAGAACAGCTGGCTTCACAGTCCTAAGACAGGCGTGGGCAATGGTGACACAGCAAATACCAGGAAGCCCTGAGGACAGGCAGGCAATGAAGCTGCCCAGCCCACAGGAACCCACACGCAAAAGAGAGGAGACTGGAGAGCAGTGGCCGGGAGACGTCCCAGGGAGACCCAACCCAAATGGGTTGTCCCATTTGGCGAAAGGGACGTGCTCGGCCAAGGCAGGAGTTATACCTCACGCCATACGTGCACGGCTCTGTTCAGCAATACGGAGAGGTGTGGTGGCCGTAAGAGAAATGCTGCTGTGGGGGGGGGGTGATGCTCCCATGGTGATGCTCTATGCCTCCGCCTGGAGCCTTTTCATTCCTGAGGGGCCCTCACAGGACTGCCCAACCGAAAACAAGCAAACAATTTAGACACCTTCCGCCTGCCCCCCCCTTACCAAATCACAAGACGGGACCCGTGACGCCATTAACTTGAGGAGGATGACACTCAGCAGAGCAGCAGCCCAATGGGGAAACCTCCATCTGCTGGAATTAACTCAGCACCACCAGATGACCAAAGAAGCAGAGAAAAGCTCCCGAAACAAGAGTCCTGCTTTTGCTGCTAAATGCCCAACTGAGAGCTACACTGCAGACACCTCCCACAGGCCTTTCACACCAAGGCCGCTGCCTGCGACGAGTCTAAACTGCAGCCCGGTTGTTGTATTCATACCAAAAACAGCTGCTCATTTTTCTGGCCCCAAAAGAACTCTGGCCAGTGCTGGCAGCGCACAAGATCAGGAGGCAGGGTTAGAGTCATCACGGTGGAAAGCAATGCAGAGTGAGCTGGAGAAGGCAGGGCTCATCAGAACAACAGAGCAAGTCATGAACATGGAGTTAAAAAAAATAAATAAATAAATAAAAAAGAATACAGGAAGTGTAAAAGTGTTAAACAAAAGTGGTAGTGGCCACCATAAAAACAAATAGCACAGGGGCCCACAGAGGGCCAGCAGGCCTCTTGCCCGGGAGGATCAGGAGAGGAATGATCTATTCGTTTAAATTACCAAAGTACGTTACATTGCATTATAAACAGTCCATCCATTCAGTCATTTCCTGTAACCGCTTGTCCTATTCAGGGTCGTGAAGGGTCTGAAGTCTATCCCAGAGGCTACCAGCACAAGGCAGGGAACAACTCAGGATGGGGCACCGATCCAATGCAGGGCACACTCCCCCCCCCAAACAATTTTATTGTTTTCTGATGAATATTAGTGCCCATGGTTTGGGTAGCTTGCACATCTGGGAAGGCACCATTAATGCTGAATGATATATACAGGTTTTGGAGCAACATATGCTGCCATCCAGACAATGTCTTTTTCACAGAAAACCTTGTATATTTCAGGAAGACAATACTAAATCACATTCTTCATGTATTACAACAGCATGGCTCTGTAGTAGAAGAGTCTGGGTGCTAGATGGCCTACCTGCAGTCCAGATCTGTCACCCTTTGAAAACATTCATGAAACAAAAAATATAATAAAGGAGACTCCAAACTTGCACTGCTGAAATCGTATATCAGGCAAGAATGGGACAACATTTCACTTTCAAAACTCCCGGAACTAGTCTCCTCAGTTCCCAAAAGTTTAAAAGAAGAGGCGATGGAACATAGCGGTAAACATGCCCCTGTCCCAACTTTACTGAAACATGTTGCCGATATCAAATTCAGCATATATTTGTCATAAAACAATAAAATTACCCAGTTTCAACATTTGATATGTTCGTTATATTGTCAATGAAATATGGGCTTATACGCTTTGTAAAGCATTGTATTCTGTTTTTAACCACATTTGACATAGCGTCCCAGCTCTTTTGGAGACAGGGCTCACCCCGCCGGGACGCCCACCCCCGCAGCGACACGGTCAGGCACTCGCCCATGAAGCTGCACCGAGCGGGCGGCCACTCGGCGTACAGGGACACAGCTTTTACTGATATCTGTATGTTTCGCATGTTTTATGGGACACCATCTTATAAGTGGCATACTTACGAGTCCCCGGAGCTCTGCTGCGACCCCCCAATAAATCCGTATTTATCGGTGTTGGCGAAGCCGTTGATCTCGGAGTCCGAGCCGAAGGAGCTCTCTCCGTCTGCCAGGCTGTCCGTGGTTCCCCGCAGGCTGCCGGAATCAGTCACCGACTGGCAGCCATTCTCCTCCGTCTCGGCCATGGTTGGCGGCCCGCTTCCCTGTAGCCGCTCCGCCTCCGTCTCTCTCGGTCTCCGCTAAGCGGAGTTGCCACCGAACTGGCTCCGGTTCTCCGGCCGGGGGAAACCAGGCGACCGCTCCTCATAAGGCGGCGGTCATGGGGAAGTCAGATCCCGGTGGAGAGTGCAAGCCAAATAAAGGAAACCCTCCTAACAGTAACGGAGTAACACAGTAACACTAAGAGTAACCCTAACGCTTCCAGCAGCAGCACTAACAGGAACCCTCCGGGTAAAACGGACAGATCCAAACTTCAGAATGAAAAACGAGCAGCGACTCCGGTGGACGACAGGTTTGTCTAGCTGAGCCCGACCCAAGTTCCCCGACGCCGAAAACTCGCTGTGCTGATCATCAAACCGGTGATTATGGTTGGATTATGAAAGATCGCGGCCGAAGAGCACCGCCTCCAGCGCCCGGCCACCAAGCCGCCGTGTCCGTCGTCCGCTGCCGCCCTAGGCGTGGGCTCTCCGCCTGCTCGCTCGGTATGCGCTTCCTCCGCCAGATCGCCTCCGCTTTCGGTAACTAACCGCACATCCAGCGATTGCTTAACGTTAGTCCTCGTGACGGAGCCTTTTAAAGGCACCAGCCTTGCGTGTCCGAGGCGCTGCTAACGCCAGCCCTTCCTGCCGAGCCGGATTCCGCTTCCTCCGAGCTGCTGTCCGCCCGCCTTCCAACTAAACCGGCGCCGCTCCTCTGCTGTCTGGATTTCGGTGCCCCCTTATCTCCCTGGTGTGCCTCCGACATCTGCGCACTGGTGACCGGGGTGGCCAGAGATCCGCCCAGTGCTACGCGTTCCGGGGACTCGTACCTGGGGGAGAGGGCCGTGGCGGGGGGACAGAGCTGGCGCTTAAGCTTCATTAACAGGATGAATTGCTGGATACATTCTCGCACGCACTTTTGTGTATAAAGATATCAGGTAAAAAGAACCAATTTTTGCGGACAGCACATTAGTCAACTGTGGTACCTGGGACGGGGTTCAGGGGTACAGGCATAGCTTACCCTTCATTTCACAGACCTACTCCCCTACTCTTCCACCTGACGGTATCAGTAAGTACAAATAACTCAGGTACCCAGAAGAAAATGACTTTATTTAAAGTTTAGAAAGCAAATCTACTATACAAAGTTGAGATGTGTGTTACACCAGACCTATAACGATTAAGCTAACCTATCTATATTCACATCAACAGCAACTGAAAATTTCTCCATACAAATAGCAACATGCCAGGTAATGCAGTTTGTCTGGAGGGGAAGTTACCAAACAAAAAAACCCTAAAGGTGATTTTGAGATAATCAGCACAAGATACATTTCTAGCACAGGATACATTTCTACCACAGTATAGTTTGATTGCAGCAAATCACCAAGATTACTGGGTTTTTAGAACAAGGATTCCTAAGCGATGTAGCTGATGCTTTAAACAAAACAAAGTAGCGCACCACAGTGACAGACTGATGCCCAAGCAGTGTGTTGTGCAATTAAACAAAGCAGAATGTCACCCATAGCAGAAAACTCCAAGTGGCATGTACACAGAGACAGTCACGGCCTGAAGGTGGCGCTCTGTGCCATCCCATCACTATATTTTTCAAAGCTGTTTGAAACGGGTGAAGAAGGGGGGTGGGGTACATGACACAGGTTCTGTAGGGAAATTTTAGGAAACTGGTAAATGATCCATATCTGCCTGCTGTCCCAAGAACAGCTACTCAGCAGTGCTGGGATGCCAGCGGAACCACAAGTTGGATTGGACGTGACAGTCTGCTCCAGGCCAGCAGAGGGCGCTGGAGGAAGCGCAGCAGCCTTCACTTCTTCCTGCCTCCACGCTCCTTCAGTGCCAGGTGGATGACAGAGCCACTGTTCATGTTGTAGTACGCCAGAGAGTTGGAGTCCTTGATGAAAATGCCCTGGAGGCAGAACGGGTGTTATTTGTGTGCTTATGACTTTGTCTGCTTATGACTTTGTGACCTGCCCGGGCCCACGGGAGGCGGGCCCACGGGAGGCGGGCCCACGGGAGGCGGGCAGAGCTCACCTCATACTGCAGTTTCTGCTTCCCTGCTGGCATGCCGGTAGCTTCATGGATTTTAACCTTTATCACGGACACCTGTAAGGAGAGAGGGAGCCGGGGGTGGTCACTGGGGCCTCCTGACAGCTCCTCATCAGTGGGGGGGAACGGGGTGGCGGTCAGGCCCATACCTGGTCCGTGAGCGGCACAGTGAAGCTGAGAACCTGCCCGCTGAGCTTCCACTCGGTCTTGTCCTGCATGTTGGGTACTTGTACCTTAACTGCCACAGGGCCCTGGGGGGGCAGAGAGTGTCAGCATCCCGGAAGGTTCTATCACGCCACCCCCTCCCCCAAATGGAGACAGGCCACATACCTTGTTCCTCCGCAGGAACTCCTCCTCAGGTATGAGGTTGTCTTCTGTCTTCATCTTCTTACTCGCCGGCTCATCCTCATGAGGCGGGGGTGGGTGGGCGGGGGGCAGTGGTGTGGGGGCAGCGCTGGGGGGCTGGGGCACCGGGGGGGCCGGAACAAAGGCTGAGGAGCATTAAACCGGGGTGGGGGTTAACACGGTGCACACAGAGCAGTGCAGCTAATGAAAGAGCAAACAGAGTCTCACCGGTGGGCACCACCATAGGGGGCGGCCGCGGGGCCATGATGTGCGGCCCGGCCGGCGGCATGGGCACCACGTTGATGCGGGGCGCGTGCAGCATGGGTGGCATGGGTGTCAGCACCTGGCCTGGGGTGAGCCGCACCACAGGAGCCATGGGGGGCCGCGGTAGCACCGGCACCGTGGAGAGCAGTGCGGTGCGCACTGGGGGCGGCATCTGCGGGAGACACGTCAAGCTGAGAAAACGTGGGGGGCAGGGGGGACCGGTCATGGCAGGAGAACGGGGG
>JAOYFF010000041.1:486136-498129 GCA_025773925.1 Cryptomyrus ogoouensis | reverse complement strand
GGGGGGGGGGGGGGGGGGGGGGGGGGCAGGCAAACAAGCAGACAGGCAGCTGGAGAGGGAGAGAGAGCGGGCAGACACAGGAGGAGAGAGAGCAGGCAGACAGGCTGCAGAAGAGGGAGAGAGGGCAGGCAGACAGAGGGGGCGAGAGGGCAGGCAGACAGAGGGGGCGAGAGTGCAGGCAGACAGAGGGGGCGAGAATGCAGGCAGACAGGTACACAAACCCTCACCACAGATGGAGCCAATGGCCACAATGAAACCAGCCCAGCTGTATCCACGCCGGAAAAAAGCATCAGACAGGGCAGAGTTGGGGTCCAGTGTATGCCAGGGTACCAAGAGCGTGAGCACGGTGGACACCAGGATGTAGGCACTGGCCGCCAGGGCCAGGGAGATGGCGGTGGCCACTGGCACGGCTCGCTGCGGGTTCTTGGCTTCCTCGCTAGAGGCGGCAATCACATCAAATCCGACAAAGGCATAGAAGCAGGTGGCTGTGCCCGCCATGATGCCAGACAGGCCGAAGGGGGCGAAGCCGCCCTCCTTCTGGCTCCAGTTTGCAGGCTCGGCCAGCATGAAGCCGAAGATGAGAATGAAGACGATGACGCATATGCTGATGGTGGAGAAGATGTGGTTTAGCCAGGAGGACACACGCACGCCAAAGGAGATGAAGATGGTGGCCAGCAGCAGGATGGCGGCAGCCAGTAGATCGGGGTAGTGGGCAATGAAGGGCACGTTCCACTGCATGATGTGGGTCTCCGTGAAATTCTGGATGGCATGGTTGAAGATGGAGTCCAGGTAGCCGCTCCAGGCGCGGGCCACAGCGGCTCCACCTATCATGTACTCTAAGATGACGTTCCAGCCGATGAGGAAGGCCCAGATCTCTCCCACGGACACATAGGTGAACATGTAAGCAGAGCCAGTCTTGGGGACGCGGGCACCAAACTCAGCGTAGCACAGGGCAGCCATGAGCGAGGCCACCCCGGCGATGAGAAAGGACAGCACCACGGCTGGGCCGGCCGTCTCTTTGGCGACGGTGCCCGTCAATACGTAAAGCCCCGAGCCCACCATGCCACCCACCCCCAGCAGCGCCAGGTCCAGCGTGGAGAGGCAGCGCTTCAGCGACGTTGCCATCATGTCCGCTTCCAGCGTCTTGCGCCGGTTGAGCTTCTGACAGAGTCGCACGGCTGGCGCACAGCCTGGGGTGTGTGTAGCCATGGCGATGGTGCCCTGGACTGGCGGGCCCTCAGTGGGACAGAGATGCGAGATGAGGAGCAGCTTTCAGACGAGGCGTCACACCACACACATTCCCCACCTGAGGGGACACAGCACCTGTGACACACCGACAGTGTAAGCTAACAACAGGGAACTGTAGGGGTACAAAGCGCCTCTGGACTTTAAAACTGTCCCCTGAACAAATACTAACGTGATTCATTGAACTATCAAACCGGCTTTGGAAAAAACTGTCTGGCAAGAAACGAAATAACTAACTTTGTTTTTGTCATACATATCACAGACTTGTGAAGGTAATTTTTATTTTTTGCATTAGCATCTCTAGCCTGAGCTCTTATGAACTGACACAAGAGGATTCAAGGGAGCCTATGATAAACCAGGACACAACACCACAGCTTAACATCTTTCCATTCTTGCTACCCACCAGCTAACCACACCACAGAGAAGGCAGTCAGATATGCCAAGCCTGCAAGTGAGAAAGCTTCAAATACAGGCCTGAACACATATCTGATTCACAGAGCGCTACTGTGTTCCACAGATGAATAATCTCAAGTGCCCATCAGCAGTTACTGGCAGTGCAATTCTAACCACCTTCCAATTTCTCTAACTACATCTCGCATCCAGGGACCTGTGGCCTGTACTATGAAGCGGGATTACTGGCTTATCGGGGTAACTTGTCGGATTTAAGGTAGTCTGGGTAAAATGTAAGTGAGCGAATATGAAGTCAATTTAAACTGTGGTACCTTAAATCCAACAAGTTACCCCGATAAGCCAGTAACCCCGCTTCGTAGTACAGGCCAGGTAACAGCTCCTTCTTTAATGTGGTTTTGAGCAAGAGGAGGAACAATTGGCATCTGTGCATGAAGAAGATTATTGGAGAAGTTTAATGATCAAGAAATGTGATCCTGCTTAGTTTATTAGGAGGAACTTGCTTCTCCACTATACTAGTGCAGCCTCCACCTGTGTGATGTAGGTAGGTCACCACTCGTAGGCCACGTGGCTGATAGGGAGAGATGTCATTATTCAAACATCTTGACCTGTCAGGCCAGGGTGAACAGCTGTTTTGGTCAGCACTGTTACTCACAGCGAGAAAGCCAAAAAAACACAAAGTATAAACCTGTTCCCAGACTGTTAAGGTCTGCCGGCTTTTGAAACATTTTGCAACTGTTTAGTTTGCCAGATTCTTATTTACCAAAACGACATGGAAGTGACTGTGGAGCGGCGGTCGTGACTGGTGCATCTGTGCTGCCTGCCTCAGCAGCGGTATCAATTTGGGTGTATTAGTAGCAATATTTTAAGAGGTACATTTAATATTTTACATTTGTCCACGTATCTAAAACCAGTATGCCAATTCAATAATCCTACTTTAGTTGTTTCTATTTTTACAAATTGCCAAAATGACTAGCACTAAATCAGAGTGTGTATCCATCCCCTTGGCTGGACGGCAATGTAGATGGAGGACCGCGCTGCCCCAGGCAGGACGCTCCGCGGCGCCACAACGCCTCGTCTCACTCCCTGCGCTCGCAGCACCACGAAGACACGCCACGATTACGTAATTACCCCCCCCCCCAAACACCAGTCAGGAATTAAGGTTAAAATCACCTGCTTTCCCGGTGCGTAATAGGGAAATAAACGGAAGAGGCGCTATGGGTGAACTGAATATTTATGCTATTTAAAACAGCATCATTTATAATTTAAAACAAAATGGAAACGCCTGCTGTGCCGACGAAACACCGTCTGTACTATTCCTAACGAGAAATACCGCATCATTCCAAATATTATGTTTTGACATGTTTTCATCGATATTTTGCGGTATTTAAATAATACCCCCGCTTTCGTAATGTAAGGAGAGATACGATTGTGCGGCTGCGAAATCCTTGGCGAAAAAAAGCATCGTTTTTCTAATTCATTTAAGCCTATTACAATATAAGAAAAGAACGCAGTGGTACATTTGATAAGGTCCACCGGTAGTATTAAGCGGGAAAACGGGGACGCTACCTTTCCACCCAGAAGACGGACACCGCTGTTGCCGGTCCGGCTGCGCTGCGAGGCGGATGAGCGGCGCTCCGGTGTGTAGAGGATCCACGGAGGGTGGGGTGCGTAGCCGCTCTTAAAGCTGCAGGGACCCCGCTTCAGGCTAACCCTAATCCCAAGCCTGAGTGTCTGTTAAACGCTTCACGTTAGGATTTCTCATCAACGATATTAAATGCAGGTTATTTCATCAGTTCATTTAGATAAATGTATAACACTGCATCCCTCGCGTGCTTAAGCTTTTACTATTAGAACAGAATAGTGATGTTTTAGTAATCCCCCTGGGGAAATTGTCTTTTTGCCTACAACATCTTGTTCTCTGTGAGACACACAGACACATGTATACAGGTGAGAGCAAGCTTGGGATGGTCACATTAGAGTGTCTTGTTCGGGAGCCCATGGACTTCAGCGAACTATTATGCTGAGGCTGGCGCTCAAACCGATCACAGGCATAGAAGATTAGCAGCTGAGCAACAGCGCCCCCTTTGAGTGAGTCGTCATTACATGTCTTACATGAGTTCCTGGCCCTTGGTGGACAGCCAATCACAGGCCACTCGACGGGCAATTCTGAGAAACTACCTGAATCTTGTGTTTTTGCACTGTAGGAGGAACCAGAGTATCCATGAAGAAGAAGTGAGGAGTGACAGGCAGTGCAGTGCAGCTCTCTCCTGTATAACACCGAACGGGCAGCGTACACTCAGACAGCCCGTCAAGCTTTTCCAACCAGCCAGGAATCAATTTGCCATAACTAGTTTTGGGGTGATTACTAAAAAATTACTAAAGTTACCAATTACTTCTTTAAATTGTACCGGCACGCTTTTACTTGTTAATCCTTCTGAAACGTAATAACACTTCTTATTACTTTACTTTTGAGTTACTCTGTAAAACTACAAACTTCCCATTTTACTACATAAAAATGCAAAAACAAACGTCATAGTCCTTTCATTACTTTATTTTCGACGCTTTGTGCGAGCATGCTGTCTTAGTTGCTTGGGCAGGTTGATTATGGAATTTATAGCGATAGAAAAGTGTTTCCGACCTGGGCATGGCTTTTCACAGTAATTTTCTTGACTTTCCGTGCAATAAATTGAAAATAATGAGTATTTCACCTTACTGAAGCACCCTGTCTCTTCTGTCATGTTTAAAATTTCCTTTCTGATCGAGAAATGTCTGACTAAAAACAACCAGCACGCATGCGCTTCGTATCGTCTAGCTCTAAAATAAGCGTACACCGTGGCCATTCTTGGGACACTGTATTGACCACCAAGCACCCAAGGGCATAACTATTCGTTTTATGTTAAATTTAAATA
The DNA here is from genome assembly GCA_025773925.1 of Cryptomyrus ogoouensis. Taxonomy (NCBI): domain Eukaryota; kingdom Metazoa; phylum Chordata; class Actinopteri; order Osteoglossiformes; family Mormyridae; genus Cryptomyrus; species Cryptomyrus ogoouensis. The sequence goes on along the minus strand of JAOYFF010000041.1, from coordinate 493,564 downwards.
CTCAGCCCAAAAAAAAACATTCTTTTGAAAAGGCTGGTTGTAACAGAACATTCCATAGATGTTAGAATTCAGGGGAAAATAATGGTGAGTTTTGACCTCAAGTTCAAAGTGCCTGGCACGTTACCCTGCCAGGTTCTGCTCAGCTTTTCTGTGCACCATTCCTGATCTTCGTTTAGATGCCAAATGGCAACATCTCCATTCACACCAGCTTCTCCTTTCAGCTCTGTGCTGCTCAACAGTTAGTCAGGTCCTACAAAACGGCTTCTGCCTGGTCTTTGCTAAAATAGTATAGTGGACTGGTAGTACAGTGGATCATTACTGGATGTATTACTCATTGTGTTGGAATATTAGACTGTCCCACTGAGTTTAGACAGATCTGCATGTTTAGGGGCAGGAAGCACCATCTCCATTTCATATGAAATTTGAATTATACCAAGTTTTACCTGGTGACATATTGAGGCAAGGGTGAGCAATCTTATCCAGAAAGGCAGCTGTGTGTGTCAGATTTCACTGCAACGCCCTAGTGGACTGATTGTGTTGACTCCTCGTGCCTGGGTTTGAACAGCTGACCTAAAGGTTATCCCAGAAACCCGCACACACACCAGCCTTCTGTTGCTAAGACTGGCCACCCCTGGATTAAGGGGACAATCCTATTTAGTCAGACTCCAAAGGGCACAGGTCCCGGGAATTTTGTAAAAATTCTTCTAACGATTATAGCCCACTGCAACGATCCAATTCTGTTACACATATAACTGCTATATGGAAAGACTGCTGATCTGAAATAAACAGGAACCCAGTATCAGAGGAGATACCTCATTAAGAAAGGCTCTGAATTTGGTCGGTAAGCAAACATTGGAGTTAATGCTGGTTTTCACATGGTTTTCCTTCACAATGTGACACACCAAAACCCACTACAGATTAACAGAACTATTAACAGGTTTATTTACCATCAGATTTTCACACATTTTGGAAATGGGGCAACAGAGCCTCTTATTTTCAGAAAGCAATTCTAGTTGCAGCTCAGGATTACAGAAAAAAAACAGACTAAAGTGACGTACGTCAGTGTGTCATACACACAAACCAACATTCATGCTACCATACGGTAAGGAAACACAGAAAATAGGATTCTTGTGCTCAGCAGTGCTGACAGGACCCCCATTAGGTCGATAGACTCCATTTGCTAACTGCTTTTCCTCCAAAAAGTCCCCCTCAAAGGCTGACTGTGATGGGATTTTCTACAGCATCACGGTAGGAGGTGTCTTCACCCAAGAGCCGTGTGTCAGACCGGAACACCACGGGGTGATGTTCACGTGAGTGTAGGTGGCAGGTTTGGCCAGGGCCCCCCTCCCCCAGAGGCACACTGCCCTCAGGAAAGGCTCCTAGACTGAGACTCCTTCTGCTGCAGTTTGAGAATCAGCTCCAGCAGGTTCATCTGCATGGTCAGTTCCTACAGCAAGGGGAGGAGACACCAGCTTACATCAACCAGTGAGCTACCATGCACCCCCCCCCCAACACACACACACACACACACACACACAATGCACACAGACACACGCACATACACATACAGACAATAAGCATATACACATTTCAGAATCGAGCAACTTTTTAATCCACTGGCTTCACTGCTGTATCACATTCATTTATGCCATCCATCCGATTCCTGCAACTTAACAGGTCTGGGTCGCAGGGGCGGCAGTCTGAGCAGAGATGCCTAGACCTCTCTCTCTCCTCCAGCTCCTCCGGGAGAATACCAAGGCGTTCCCAGGCCAGCCCAGAGATATAATCTCTCCAGCATGTCCTAGGTCTGCCCCAGTGTCTTCTCCCGTTGGACATGCCTGGAGCACCTCCCCTGGGAGGCATCCAGCAGGCATCCTAGACTGATGCCCAAACCATCTCACCTGGCTCCTTTCCATGTGGAGGAGCAGCAGCATTACTTTGAGCCCCTCCTGAATGTCAGAGCCCCTCACCCTCTCTAAGGCTGAGCCCACTACCCAGACTAAGAGTGATTCACGAAAAATAACAAACAAGGAACCAGAAACCCCGGCTGGGAAAGGGAGACCAGCGTCCTGTCCTGTAGCCAGGCCTGGGGGAGAGCTTGTTGGTGACCTCCTGGCGGCCTGCCCAAGCCCCAGTGAGCCCCATGGGACCGTTCACCTGTGGGCCACCACCTGCAGTAGGGGTCATAAGGGTCCAGTGCTATGTGGACTGGGCAGCAGTCGGAGGCAGAGGCCTTGGCGGACTGATCCTAGTTTACCGTGATCTCATCCATCTATCCATCTTTTGTACCCACTTCTTCTATGCAAGGTCGTGGGGGTCCAGAGCCTATCCCGGAGGCTATGGGTGCAAGGCAGGGAACAACTCAGGATGGGGTGCCCATCTCAGGGCCCACACACACACACCATCCACTCACACATGCACACCAACGGGCAATATGACAACAATTAGCCTCAGCATGTTTTTGGACTGTGGGGGGGAGCAAGAGTACCCCCCACAACGTGGGGAGAACATGCAAACTCCACACACGGATCCCTGGGGTGAACTGAACACTGGTCCCAGAGGTATGAGGCAGTGTCTCATTCCTCCCACATAATTCATGAATAATACAGAGGGTAAGAGTAAGAGTGCAGTCTGCCGGGCTCCATGGGAGCAAAGTGTCTGGGAGGAACCTGGGAGTTGGTGGTCCGGTAGAAGCCTGGAACCCCTGCCTTCTCCAGTGTCGTCTGCTGGTCCACCACCTTCTGGTCCAGCTCCACTACAATCTTCTCATCCATCATGTTTTGCTCCTCCTTCACACGCTGCTCCAAGGCCTGTAGGGTGGAGAGGGTTAAACTGTACGATTTGGGCAGCTAATTACGGTCAATGTACAGCGTGTGCATGTGCAACGTTCTATTCAGGGTGGAGAGCAATGGCACTCAGTCCATCTGCAGAGAGACACATCTGTGACCAGCACAAGAGCTCGAATCAACCAAAAACATGAGCAGCATTTGGCTGAACTGAAGAAATATATAGGATAAGGGTATTCTTCTGGGGGCGGGCGGGGGGCGGCGGTTGTTTAATATGCACATGCGTATCCAATACAGGTGAATGCATAAGAATATACTTCAGGTAACTGGAAATGGAGGGAAAAATCCCAACAGGGAGATGGATGGATGGATGACACCATGTTTTACCTACATCCTTGTTCCACAATCACAACAACCAGTTGCTGACCTCTGTCTCCGCCTGCTGGTTCATCCTCAGAACTGCCAGGTTGTGGGATTTGCAGGCCTGTAGTGCTTCCTTGTGCTTGCGAACAAGCTCCTGTTTGAGAGCTGCGAGAAAAAATAAAACATAAAAAGAACAGTCTGATTTACTACACAAGTGAGCGATGGACTGCAGAGATAATCAGATACAAGAAGATGGCAAATCACAAGTAGCTTAATAACACCTGCAAAACCAATCAATAGCACTGAAGAAGAAAATTAACACAAATAACTATATAAACATTTAATCCACAGCATGCTTCTGAAGATACTGGATTATTTTTCCACCATGTACCAATTCATGTTCAGAAGTTTGGTCAAGCTTATAAATTCATCATATCACTCTGTGTGTATAGAGGGGGTGACGTGTAGCTCATGGGGTCAGAGTAATCATATCATCACTGAGCCCTTGGACAAGGACTTACAGAACACCTGCTCCAGTTGGCTGACCCTTGGTTTGTCTCTTACTGAGAGCAAGATGGGTAATGTGAAAATGAGCCACCAGTGTACCACTAACCAATTTTTCAATACCACTGGCAAGCTTCCAGGATAGGCTCTGAATCCGGACGGACGACTGTCAGCAGCCATACGACGTGCAGTGGAGACCAGGTAATCCAACTGAAGCTAAGCAGGTTCGGGTCTGGCCAGTACTTGGGTGGGAGACCCACTAGGAAAGCTGGGTTGCCGCTGGAAGAGGCGCTGGTGTGGCCAAGAAGTTAGCCCATCCTGTGGTCTGTGTGGATCCCAAAGCCCCAGTGCAATGGGCATCTTTCAAAGAGGAGGAGTGCTACCCTGATGTTCTGGCTAAAATTGCCCACTGTGGCCCTTTCAGATCTGGCCTCCTAATCATCTCCTATTTTTGCCTAGTGAATTCCCTCCTGCCCCTTCACCACCTTAGCTACTGTGTGGTGAGTGTACTGGCACAGAATGGCTGCCGTCGCATCATCCAGGTGGGGGCTACACAGTGGTGGTGGTTGAAGTGGCTCCCCATTGATTCTGCAAATCAATTTGGCTATTTTGAAAAGCACTATATAAATGTAACATTTATTCATTGGGAATCAAACTCAGCTTGTTAAACAATATGGCACTTTCTGCTTCTTACCCACCTCTGTGTTCACTATGCAGCTTCTGTCTCTGATTGTACAAGTTCCTCTCCGTTAGGTGCTGGATCTCAAGCAGCCCCTGGACGATTTCGTACACGGTGCCATCGATGAGCGCAAGGGCCAGGTCACTCAGGGTGGTGTGCGACAGGCGCTGCTGGAAAGAGCTGGGGGGGCACGACACACACTAAGCTAGAGAGCCTCACGGCAGCACTTTGTACAAAGATATTTTTAAATCGTGCACATGCACTACTAGCTGCTGCCGTCCTGTTTTATATTGACCAGGTACAGACGCCACGGTGACACCGTGTATCTATGCACATTAAAACCAAGGCTGCAACTGAGGACTGATTTACAGAGAAACACAGTGAACTCGATCCGCTTTCACCTGGCCAAGTCTTTTACAAGCGTCTGGAGCTCAGACAGGAGGTAGTAATGTTTCTCCTGCTGCTTCGCCGAGTCTGTCTGATCGCCATAGGCACCAGAGTACGTCTCCATTAATTTATAAACACAGTTTAGCTCACACACAAGTCAGAAAGAATCTGTTATGAACCCGGGAAAGTTTCTTCAAAAAATGAAACACAATACGAATTAGTTTCTGCAAGGAATTTCTAACATATTGTAATATAGAGTTTCAGTTACGAGAGGGCGATGTAGCGTGTTAACTACAGCGGGAGATTTAACAGAATTGCGAAGGTACAATAAAAACCAAGCAGTTGCTTTAAGGAATCATTTAAATAATTACAACTCTGATGGACTTACGGATCGATTTAGAGAAATTCGGAAAACAACCTACGAGCTGAGAAAGAACTTAAAGTCTGCGACACCGACGCGCTAAGCAGACGGAAGGCCCCAGACTGTGCTGTCCACCTGAATGCCGGTGCGGCTTTATCACCTTAATTAATATGCTTTTATAAAAATCTACAATATTTGGTGACAATTAACATGTCAAAAAGTAGTAATTTTAGACTATTAACATGCATACGAATGGTACACGTATGAAAAACACGAAGGGGGTGGGGGTGGGTTGGTGGCTTCCGCAGGGGGAACGTGAGTTTGTAAGGGATGCGTCTCCACGCCAGATGGCGCCCAAACACCACTGTATCGATAGCCAGTATTAGCTGGGTTGTATTCACACCCCCTACCTCCCTCGGCTGCACGGAGGCATTTTCGGGGCTGTCATTTCAGCCATGTGCACCGGAGCAGCAGCTTTTTCTCTTCATTGATATTTATCTTTATGTTTTATATTCTCAGTTGTTTTCTTTTAAGACGACTGCCTTGCTATAAAAGTATGACGGAGTGTCAAGAAATCGGCGGTGTTGATTTCAGTCCGCTTGTTGTTCACTAGGAGTTCATGGGCTTGGGGTGATGCTGTCATGCAGAGCCGCAGCTCCTCGGAGGACTGTCACATATTCCTCTTGTCTATAAAATATCATATCGTGTTAATGTATCAATAAAAGCGTATGCTTCAAACGTAGGTACTTACTGCAATATTTAAGAACGGAGGTATGGATGCACATGCCGGTTTGCGTCGGATGTGATAGAAACCAGGCGCATCATTTTGAAGAACACAGGCTAACGGCGAGCGTTTTAAGAATCTAGAAAAGCGGAGAAAATGGCGAAAAACACATCTCTTTATTTTCGCATTGTGGAAGGACGGAATCTGCCTGCCAAGGATGTGTAAGTTTTAGAGATATCGCAACTTTACCTATTAAACTGGCACCGGTGATTTGCAGTCAGTACTGTACGACGTAAAGTAGAAACGATAAAAGCATTTAATAAAACTAAAGAGCTGTCATATTGAATACATTCATATACAGTTATGGGCGTTAATTTACGGTTCCCTAGAACCCTGATTTTAAATTCTTAAATGAGGCACGCACTGATTGCTTATGCTTTGTTTGTAAAACCCTCTGAATAAGATTTAGGTTTGAACAGAAATGTGCGATTTTTGTTTTTTTCCGTTTCTTAGTGTACATATAAGTGTAATGTAACAGAGTAATGTTTGTAAGATAAGCCATTGTAAACTACAAAGCTGTAAACTCAAAGAAAGTAAATCGAAGAATTCTGTAGTAAATTATAAAATATATCGTGTATTTCCGTAGATGGATTTAACGCATGCCTAATGAAGTTCTCCTTTTCTCTTTCAAATAGCTCCGGAACCAGTGACCCATACTGTATTGTAAAAGTTGACAGCGAGATCGTCGCCCGGTAGGTTTCTAAGGCGCAAAACTACTGTACTGCCTTTAATAAGTTAAATTTATGGTGTATAGGTTAATTAGTAATAAATGGCTTGAGCGTGGCTTCTGATACTAAAGCTTTACTTGTATAGAACCTGTACGGTCCCATGAGGTCGCCTTCTGACTCACTGAGAGCAGCGCAGCTTTGTTTGCTGTGCATTTCCTCCTCCTTTGCATTACGTCGTGTGGAATCGTATTGCTCCATCATATTTTCTTCAGTTAATAGTTATATCGCGGCAGAGAAGGCTTGGAGGGAGTGAGTCGGACACAGACACAGACAGGCGAGGCAATAGGACAGATTACACCGTACGCCGCCCGCACACTGGGTGGCGTGTGCGGGGCGGCAGAGGTTTCAGAGGTTACCGTGTTTGCCGCGGAGGACCAGGGGGACCGAGATGGGGCAGACCTTTTGTGTGTGTGTGTGTGTGTGTGTGTGTGGAGGGGGGAGGGGGGCTGTAAAATGTGTGATCCTTGTGAGCTTCTGGGAGCTCAGAATCTGATCCAGCCATAGAGTTTAAAGACACCAGTGGGTAACCATGGAGAGGTGCATAAATTATTACAAGGCAGCTTCTTCAGGGAGAGGAGGGAGAGAGAGAGGCAGAGATAGAGGGATGAGGTGGACTGGCAGGCATGATAGTGGGGGTGGCTGCAGGTACATGTTGTGAGCTACAGTGGGAGGTGGTGGGGAGGGCTTTTGATCACTGGAGGGTTTATGATCCAGCCTACAGCCGTGCCAGTGCTGCATCAGGGCAGCATTGGGAGATGCTCACTGGAGGGTTTATGATCCAGCCTACAGCCGTGCCAGTGCTGCATCAGGGCAGCATTGGGAGATGCTCACTGGAG
>JAOYFF010000041.1:460346-485708 GCA_025773925.1 Cryptomyrus ogoouensis | reverse complement strand
TCTCTCTTTCCCCCTTCTTCTCCTTTGTTTCCCCCCTTCTCTCTCCCTCTCCTTCTCTTGAGGAAGTAAATAAAAAATAAATAAATAAATAAAATAAAAATAAAAAAATAAATACAAATAAATAAATTAGTCCTCCGCAGAGGGGGGGTGGTGGAGGGAGTAAAAAGAAAAGAAAAAAAAAAGGTACTCAGGGGTACTTTGCTGTCAGGGATTCAAACCAGCAATCATTTGATTACAAGTGCAAGGCATGTACTAAATAAAAACAAGAAAAACAAACTTCCATGTACACCTTAGTGCATGAAAATTAATATGGATTAAGGTTACGATTCCATATCTGAGTGGCTCAGTTACTGGTGTGCATCTTGGGGGAGTTTTCCACAGTTTGGCTTTAACAGTATCCTACCCATGTTGGCATTGTTCTTCTGTATTGTGCTACATGTGACAGCAACGATCAATGTGGATATAATGAACATGATTAAGGAAGATCTAGAACCAAACCAGACCAAACCACCGCCGAGGGCAGCCCTCCACATGTAATTAGCATGTATTGTGTGGTTATTGTGCTGTACATTAATGTCATGTGAATTGTTCAATGTTAATTGTTGTAAATAGTAACGTATGTTTGGCTACCGTGTGCTGTATGAGTAGTTGGGGCAGCCGGCACAGTGGGCAGTGAGTGAGTTCTAAGAGTGACGTGCAGTAAAACCTTATTGTGTGTTTTCCCGTACATTGACTCCATGTCATTTATTTGCTGGCGATCGCCATGTTTGGTAGCTGCACCACATTGGTGTCAGAAGTGGGAATGAAGGTGGAAGTGCTCAGCAGGCAGACTGAGCAGCACCTGTGAACCCACTGCTGCAGTGAACCTGAAGGGTCCCCCAGAAACCGAGCAATATTCCTTCCCAGGGTGACACCTCCCCAAGCTACGGCACTGCGACCTGGAATGGCATGACATGGGGACACAGTTGATTCTGACAAAGACCCCCCTAAAACAGCTCTTCTAGGATGGAAAGGGACTCTGGAACCCTACCTCGTCCAGGTCCAACTGGCGATGTGGCTCAATGGTTGGTCCTTCATAGAGATGGCAGGCCACCTGGCAATGTTGGAAAGAAAGGCACTGAGGGCACTCCTAAGCCTCTCTCCTGTTGAACCGCCATGCTGGAATGGCAGTTTGGCCGGGGAAAGTCTGAGGGGAACATGAAGGAACAGCTTGGTGAGCGGCGCCGTGGAGACTGCCGAGGAAGAGATGAGCGTAGATGTGTGTGTCACAACTACTGTGCCTCACCAGCAACCTTCTCCCCTGTATCCCACAGTTTGTCTCCACTGCAAGGAACCGGGACACATCATTGGAAACTGCCCCGCTCCAGTACCATGCCCTCACTTTAAAAAGCAACCAACAAATGCTGGGCAGATGGTGCCACCCGTAATGCAGTTCAGTTGAATTCCTGCAGCTGCACCCAGAGTGGGCCAGCTTGGCAAGGCCTGTGGCCTGTTTGTCGACTGTTTGGTGGACGGCATGCCCCCATTGAGACCACCCTGATCCTCCCTGTCATGCTGCCAGGCACTGACAGAGCTGCGCCGGCCGGCTGGGAGGTGATAAACATCCAGCTGACCTCAGTGTCGGGCCTGAGCATGGTTATGAGGAGGAAAAGGCAGTTGGGAGTCATGTTGGCAGGACACACGGTGGTGCGGGAGGTCTGGCTGGCCTACATCGCCAACCTCTGCATCATTAGCTTAGACTTCTTAGTCCACCTTGGGGCCATCATTGATGTGCCAAAGGCAGCCCTCCACATCAGTACAGACGTGGTGGTCCTCTAGCACAACAGTGGCAGCCGGCAACAAAGGTGGGGGAAATGAGGATGAGAGGCATCCGTGTAGCAGGAGAAGAGTGCAGCTCGCAGATATCAAGGGAAGGTCTCTGCCAGTGACATAGCCGCAACTACAGCCCAGACCAGGGGAACAGCGGAACCACAACGGCACCATCTCCCAAGATAGTGCAGGATGTCCAGGAACTTAAGTCAGGACTTAATGGCAGAGCAACAAGATGAACTCAAGGCTCTGCTGAGCTTTTTCCAGGACATCTCTGCTGCCCATCCGAAGATTGCTGAGCCTGTGACATCACAACATTAACACAGGAGACGCCCTGCCCATCTATCTGTGTCTGCACTGGCTGGCCCTGGCAAAGCAGCAAGAGGCAGAACAGCAGATCTGAGAGATGGCGGCAGCAGCGGGACTCGTCGAGCTGTCCAACAGCCAGTGGGCAGCTCAGGCCGTCCTAATCACCAAGAAGACACAATGGGACACAAACATCACCTCCATCACTAAGAAGGCCCAACAGTGGCTGTACTTCTTGCCTCAGTTAAAAAAATTTAAACTGTCGCAGAAGTTCATGGCTGAGTTCTACACAAAGGCAGTAGAATCAATTATTACACCCTCCATCTGTGTCTGGTTTGGAACTGCAGCATCATATTCTGAAAGGAGACTACAGCACATAGTGTGACGCCCCCCTTGCTTGAAGCCCTGTACTCATCTAGGATGATGAACAGAGCCAAAAAGATACTGTTCTGACCCCCTGTATCCTGGCCCCTCCCTTTTCCAGCATCTTCCATCCCAGCAAAAGCAGAGAATAAGAGCCCTGAGCACAAGGACAAACCATCACCTTAATAGCTTTTGCCCCCAGACCCTTCTAAATAAGGCCTCATGAGATACTGTCTCATACTCTAATCACCTGCTGCACAAGCTTCATTAACTTCGGAATTTGTTTGCACCAAACCCAAGCTGTTTGCACATTACATCTATCCTTTTATCTATTTATTTCTTTGTTTATTTGTCTACATGCTTACCTCACCATTGCACATCTACTGTAAAATACTTATTTTTTGTCTTACTGTATTTTTTGTTGTATGTTTAATTTGCTTATGTCATGACATCACCTGCACCAAAAGAAATTTCTTGTACTTCTCTGTACTTGGTGAATAAAAAGATTTCTGATTTCTGAACGTGGTGACAAAAAAGGACTCCTATCTGCTGCAATGCATCGATGATGCGCTGGGGTACATTACCAGGTGGATGGGGATCAGCTCGCAGGACCTCTGGTGTAACTATTGGCAGGTCAAACTGGCCCCAGAAGCCTGTCCTAGGACCACATTCACTATTGCTCAGGGGCATTTCCAGTTGATGCCATTTAGCTTGTGTAACTTCCTGACTACTTCAAGAGGTTGATGGAGCACGTCCTGGTGCACATCCTCCAGATCCAATGCGTCGTCTACCTTGATGATCTGCTGATCCACGCCTGATTTCACCTGGGCAGTGCTGAACCTTACGTGTTTGCGGTGATCTGCTGGGAAGGTCTGGGACCGTATCCCTGGAAGTGTTCCCTCCTCCAGTGAAAGATGAACTTCCTGCGCCATGTCATCAGCGGGAGGGTGTGGCCGCCAACCCGGAAAAGACTGCAAGCTGTGCGAGATTGGTCTGCCAAGCGAACTGTGTTGGAGCTGCACAGCTTCCTGGGGCTAGCATCATATTACCATCACTTTGTGAAGCACATCATCAGCATCGGCAAGCCTTTGGTGATCACTGGATGGTGCAGGGGAGCGCTGCTGCAGCTTTCCACAGGCTTCCTTCACCCCCATAGCTCCATGCACCATTCTCAACTTGGTGGGGCGCAGGGCACTTCGGGGTGAAGGAAGTCTGAGGGAAGCTGCAGCAGCGCTTCTACTGGCCCAGCTGCTGGAAAGGCACCAAGCTGTGTGTGCACTGCTGTGTCGCATGCACAGCTCGGAAGAGCCCCAGCCAGCAGTCCCAGGCTCCCCTACAGCCATATCTGGTAGGAACCTCCATGGAGCGTGAGGCTGTGGACATTCTGGGTCCCTTTCCCCACACTGAGGTCACGAACCACTACATACTTTTGGGTGTGGACTACTTTGCGCAGTACATGGTTCCCGACCATAGCTCCACTACAGTGGCAAAGCTCCTGGAGGGGCTGCATAATGACCAGGGGAGAAATCTGATGTGCAGGTGTTCGGCTGGGTGTGCTGGCGGCTTGGGATCGGGCCTGGGGTGGTGATGGAGTGATGAACAGGGTGTGGATGCCAGGGCAGCACAAGACTGTCATGCTGCATCGCGACTGCCTGGCTCTGTACCAATCCCTAACCTACTTAGAACAATCATCTCCAGGACCTGGGGTGAGTACCTCGGCAGTCAGAGAAGGACGGTAGGCACTTGGGGCCCAGCAGCCATGGAGGGCTCAGTGCTGCCCTGCACGCTATCTGGACTTTGTGGGGGTACCGGGATGGTGTAGCACTGGGATTGCCTATCCCAATATGGGGATTTTGAGCCTATGGAGGGCTAAAGAGTAACTTAGAGGGTGGTGAGTGCCTCAGCAGGCAATGATGCTGTGCCTGTGGTTGGAAGGTTGGCGGTTCAAATCCCAGGCTCAGAAGAGTGATTTCACTGTTGGGCTTCTGAGCAAGGCCCTTAATCCTCAACTGCTTTGGATGAAAGTGTCTGCCTAATTTTCAGTTTTTTTTTTTTGTAAATCCCCTTTTACTAAACATTATGGAATAGCCCATTAAACCTCCATGTATTTCTTTCTGAATGCTATGTAATTATGTAATGCTCTGTCCCAGTGATGAAGCCTTATGGTTTCCCTTGTGGGGTGCCCCCTGCAGGACAGCCACGGTGTGGAAGAATCTGAACCCATTCTGGGGAGAGGAGTATACCCTGCACCTCCCCATGGGCTTCCACACGCTCTCCCTCTACGTCATGGATGAAGACACCATTGGGTAGGTCCACACCTTGTCATATTCACGAACTTGCCGTCAGTTTTATCTCAAGATTGTAATTACGGTGAAATTTGCTAGAAGCTGAATCAGAAAATTTCATGATGGTGCTCCCAACCTGAGTGGGACACCTTATAGCGCGGCCACTAATGCAGCCCAGTGGTGGCCTGTCCCAACAGCTATGCTGGATATGTAATACTTCACTGCCTTTGACAGTCCTGATCATTTCCTGCTCTGTGAATATGATGACAGGGATCCATGCTAGTGCGGCCTGCAGACCACTGCACTGCCGCCTGTGCATCCTTCTCTGGATGTATCCGTGCTTCGCTGAGAGCCAAACACTTGTGTGGGGAGCATCTCTGGTGGCACGTTATGTTTGTGTGTCGGCCCTGATGTGGCACATTCCCTCTCTGCTTACATCCTTGCTCTGAACTGGCCTTGCTGCTTTACTCATACATCTTTAGTGTCTTTTTTTGGCTGACTCTCCCTTTTCCCCTCAAAGCCACGATGACGTCATCGGGAAGATCTCTCTGAGCAAAGAGGCCATTGCGTCCCAATCCAAAGGTATTTAGCTGCCTTTTCATGTGGGTGAAGGTGTGACCTCCAGAATAACTGGCTGCCATATCAAAGGGCTTTTTTCTTGAAAAATAACTCTTCCCTGCTCAATATGCTTCCATATATTAGCAATGGGCAACAAGTATGTACACAGGCATGTACACACACTTCATTGTGTTGTGTTCATGTGTGCCCGCTGGCTACCTCTCTGCTCGCTCTTGGCTGCATCTGTAATTCTCTCCCTTCACGTAAAACACATGATCTCGCCAGGACTGGATGGCTGGTTGAGCCTGCGGCGGGTCGAGCCGGACGAGGAGGTGCAGGGCGACGTCCACCTCAGCCTGGAGCTGCAGACAACTGGCCAGAGGCCCCTCCTGCGCTGTGATGTCATCGAGGCCAGGTCAGTCGTGGCCCCCCCGGTGGCACGCTGAATCATACCCATAACAGACCCACCATACAGACACTCCGTCTTTTTGGCTCTATATGAAGTGGAAAGGTGGATGTTTCAGAATGTCATATACGTGTAGTGTGGGCTTGATTCCCACAGCCAGCACTGTATGTGTGGAGTTGGTATGTCATATATTCGCTTTGTATGTTCAGGTTGTGTGTTCACATGGGCTGCCACAGTATAAAAACACGTCAGTGAATGAAGTGGTGTCTCTGAAGTGCCAATAGCATGAGTGTCCTTGACCAGACTCCAGGCTCACTAACCACAATAGTGAGGATGGATGAGTGGATGGATGGATGGATGTGTAAGTTAAGCTTGGAGATCCTTCCAGCAGGCTGAGCTGATAATGACGGGGGCAGCATGGAAACCGTGCACAGTCCCAAATCTTCTAACCTGGGCCACAGTGATCAGCAACAGTGCTATGGAGCTACCGCTATGAAGGCCACAATTGGAGCTATGGAGCTACTGCTATGAAAGACGCTATTGGAGCTATGGAGCTACCGCTATGAAGGGCACTATAGGAGCTATTTAGTGCCAGCCTGTCAGTGACAACAATGTGAAGTATTCAAACAGTTTCATTACCGTGTTTTCTATACATTTCTTAATTTTCTAAATTATTTGAAATATTCAAATTCACTTGTTCTATTAGTGAACAACTTTTAATTGAAAGACATGTTAGCACAACATGTAGGTTCACTTACGGAGTCCTCTGAGACTGAATCGTTATAGACTTATCAAATTAATTTGAATTTATATAGTGTATACTCTTAGGCTGCAGGCTCACATCCTAACAGGGACTCAGTGACTACCTTGTGTGAAGAATACACCCTGTAAGAAACAGCATAAGGGTAGAACTGCAGAATGGTACCAGAAGTCAGCTCAGCTCGCATCAGCAGCAGCCCAGATCCTCCAGAGACTTGAACTTGTTGATCACAGTTGATCTAAACTCTGGCAAGCGGTCCCCCATGATTGCTGGCATTAAAACAAAAAGCGGCTAAATGACTTTTGAACCACCACCCCCCCCCCTTCACCATCACAGACGCCACACCTCCTGCAGCACACATGCTCAGCAGCGCCCCCTACACCCACAGAAAGGCCAGGGATTGTGGAAAATGCTGCCCCCTCACTGTCCTTGCTTGCCTCTGACAGTCAGTGTGGTATGAAGGTGTGTGTCTGGATTGTAGTGTGCTTTATAACCTGTCAGCAGGGCTATCCAGAGGGCTTGCAATGTTTGTGGGGCAGCAAGGGGAGCAGCAGGGTGGTGACAGGGGGGCGGCTCAACTCTGATAAAGTGACAAACCACATTCCTTTGGAATTTCTTTGAGATCCCTTCATCTAGAACGGGACTGGGTGGAGGTAGTTAGAAAGTGGTGATTTAGGCAGTGGTAACTGATTGGGCAGCAGTTATTTATTGGGCAGCGGTGCTTGATTGGGCAGCAGTGACTGGGCTGCGGTGAATGGTTGGGCAGTGCTACTTGATTATGTATTGGTGATTGGGTAGCAGTACCTGGGCAGTGGTGATTTGGGTTAAGGTTAGGGGGTTAGGGTCGTGACACAGGAAGCCTGTTCAGAGAAATCACCAATCAGGACCATCCTCAGTGCACCCCTCCCTCTGCCCTCCAGGGACCTGGCTCCGCGAGATATTTCCGGAACTTCTGACCCATTTGCCAGGGTCCTTTTCAACAACCACAGCGCTGAGACCTCGGTGAGCATGGGCAACAGTCACACGCCGGGGGGAGTTTCCTGAAACACAGGTGGGCGTCATTAACGATGGTGAGACTGTCCCCTCCTGGAGGATGTAAGCCCCAGTGGCCATGAAGGTGGGGCAGCAGTGTTCATCAGTACTGGGGCATTACACGGGGCTAGGACCTAGTGGCACACCGTCATCAGGTGGCCAGGAAACCTCCAGTCATATTAGCTTCACCTTGGCAAAGTGGTGTATAGAACGATTGTCAATCTGTTAAATTTTAATAGCCATGGTGCTCAGTAGCAGAAGGATTATACTTCCATTTAATTTTTAAAAAGCATTTTGTGGTGCTTGTTCGAATCCCTGATCAGCAAAGTACCACTGGTGTGCCCAGTGCAAGGTACCGCCCCTATCATGGCTCCCTGGGCACTGAATTAGCTGCCCCCTGCTATTTCACGATATCACATATGGGGCTGAATTAGCTGCCCCCTGCTATGTCACGATATCACATATGGGTTAAATGCAGAGGAAACATTTCGTTGTTGGGCACTATGTGCTGTGGTATGTCAACAATGACAAGTAATACCTTCCCTTTCCCTTCCCTGCAAAATGAGCCAGATGTACTGGGTATGAACAAGTAGATCCATTTTTATTCAATTAGGCATCAACATGGATCAGCTGGTATACCAACCAGTCTTCACTGACTGGCTAAGAGAAGAAGCATAAAGGTGTGGGACAGCTTTGGTGTAAAAGGCTTTTCCCTATGCGCTATGCTGTTTGGCTGCCAAACTGTATGGCCGTCTTTTTGTCCTTTCTATTACAGCTGACATTATCGTTACTTAACATTTCTGTTTCCATTAGCTATTGCCTGAATGATTTGCACAATAGTCTCGTTTCCACAAAAGTGGTGCTGGTGCCAGACATTTTCCCAATCCAGCACTGGCTCCACGTGCTTCCACCGCAAAAAAAATGGCCCTGGGACAGAAAAAACGGCTCCAGTATGGCACCATCGAAAACCTGGGTTCAGAATGTGGCACCGTAACATCAGCGAAAGAGAGATGGGCTATGGCATCCATTCGTATACACAGAAAATCAAACAGTAACTGATATAGTAACTGTTATTATAGTCTAATAACAGTGGTGCTGGCAGTGAAGCAGCTTGCTAGCTTATTAGCGGAATGAGGTTACATCGTTTTTTTATTCTGAGAAAAACAAAAGATCGATCTGCTGGCCAGATTTAATAATAAAGTATAAATATGTCGTAGGTCGAATAAATAAAATATTATGGCGTTTGAGTGGCGAAGAAATGAGGCAGACAGCAAAGTTCAGTTTTTAGCAGTTTTTAGCATTACAACATGATCCTTTGAAGGGCAGCAGTAAAACAGCAAGCGAGACACACAGATGGGGGAGCCTTTACAGAAACAAAATGTCGTAAAATAGCTTAAAATACAAGAAGATCTAGTTGCCTGAAGAGTGGAGCTCCACCGGAAATACGTCACCTCCACAGGAAACACGTGATCTTTAAGGGCGTAAAGTGGAGCTCCGGTTAGGGTTAGGGTTGGGTTTAGTGTTTATTTGCTGTAACAGTTGAGGTCACGTGTTTCCTGTGGAGGTGACGTATTTCCAGTGGAGCTCCACTCCACAGGTGTCTGCAGCTGGACCCTTCGACTGTATTTTACGTAAAATATTAACTTGCACTAAAACACGTATAGTATAATTCATATAAATGACACGTATAGTATAATTCATATAAATGACACGTATAGTATAATCCAACGTTACATTGTGTTTTTTTATTCTGTGAAAAATGGAAGATCGATCTGCTGGCGAGATTCAATAATAAAGTTTAAATATGTTTAACAAGTATAAATATGTCACAGAATATTTATTTATGAATCAATAAAATATTGTGGCTTTCGAGCGTTGAAGAGATCATGAGCCGAACTGCAAAGTTTAGTTTTTAGCAAACTCTTATTGTGCGACCCTTAAAAGAACAGAGGTAAAACAGCGAGAGAGAATAAACTCACTTACACACAGACGGGGAGCGTTTACGGAGACAAAACTGGATACAGGCAATAGAGACATGGCATAAGGAGTCGTACTCCAGAAACTTTTTTTTTGGTTTGGCAAAATAAATCCAGTAAAACGATTAACCTTTACTTCACTTCCACTTCCACCTACGTAACATTTCTGTTCTGTCTTTTTTAAACTGGTGGAAACGCAGGCTGGTTCTCAAAAGGCACAAAGTGAGAACCAGCCCAGCATCACCTCCATGTTGGTGGAAACGAGGTAAATTTGAACAATACTAATCTAATTGATTAATTGATCATTAAATCACCACCATTTTCTATACCTGTTAAAAGAAATGTTTGTGTCAGTTTAAACTATTATAGGTGCCGGACTCATGATGTGCTCTGTTATACACTGTGAACGTAAGCGCAGTATATCAGTTTAATTTTTATTCTGCTTAACAGAGCAAATACTTCAAAATGGGGTGACACAGCATCTCTTGTGTTTTATCATTGAGTTTTTGAGCCTGGCAAGTGATTCTAATGACAACAACTGTGTTACACCTGTTACGTTCAATTAATAGTGCAGTCAAAAGCTTCAGGTGAAAGTTATCACAACAACAACTAGCACACACTGCTATTTGCGTGAGGAAATTTACATCCCCACGAACCCCACATCCCCATGAGCCCCACATTCCTACTAACTGCACATCTCCAACCTGAACCTCAAACCCCCACCAGCTCCACATCCCCATGAACCCCAAACCCCATTATCCCAACATCCCACAAGCTCCACATCCCCACTTACCCCACATCCTCACTAACCTCACATGCCCACTAACCTCACATGCCCACTAACCCCACATCCTTACCAACCCCACATGCCCACTAACTCCAATTGAGACTGCAGGACTTCTTATCTTATTTCCTTTTCCACTCCTGCATGATCTCAGGTGCTGTAGATATTCTTGCAGCCCTGTGTTCGATGGCACCCCTCTGTCTGTGTCAGATCATCAAGAAGACACGCTTTCCGCACTGGGGGGAGCAGCTGGAGCTGGAGCTGGAGCCGAGGGAGCTTACCGAAGGGGGCAGCCTGACCCTGGAGATCTGGGACTGGGACATGGTGGGCAAGAATGACTTCCTGGGAAAGGTGTGTGGCAGATAGGATGGAGCGTGCGAGGAAAGGGCCCTCGGTTACATTTAGTGCAAGCAGAGGCAGCCTACTGTGAGCTTAATTGCAAGAGGTTCATTTTATACAGGGTCAAGGTTGCCTGAGAACTGAACTACAAGCTGACCGTAAATACATTAAGAGCAGAATCACAGAAAGTTATCACGATGGCCACTGTGTTTTAATGCTGTGTCAATCTGAACATGCCATGTTTATATGCATTTGAAGGCTTTCAACTCTTGATATGAACTGAAGTAGAGATTCTCTACTGCATGATTGTGGACTGTAGGTGGAGATTCCCCTCACCTGCCTGTTGAAGAGCCCCCTGCTGGAGGGCTGGTTCCGCCTGATGCCCCTCAGAAATGCAGAGGATGACGCAGGGTGAGGCCATGGCCACCAGCCACTAAGCAAGCAAGGATAAGCTAGGGGGAGTCATTGTGGTGGGCTTGTCTGCTTTGAACCCTCACCAGAGGGCTGTCAGGGGTCTCACAAATGATGCTAATGATAATCTTGGCGAGACAGAGCCCATGTTGCAAGCAGCCACTTGCTGAGGGTTTATTACTGAGTGACTCATCCTCGGGGGGTATGGGGAGGGCGGCTCTTTTGGAGGCTAAACCACATAAGCATATCTAACGGTTCTTTTTCTGAGCTAATGAGTCTCATAGATCAATGATAGCATAGGCTATTGTGATCTGCAGAAATCATTAGTGAAAATAAGCTTTGATAATCCTTTTCTTTCCAGTCCCAATAGCTCAGATAAGAATATCATTACATGGCAGAGAGTGTTGGATCCACCCTGCTCAGTCACTCAGTCCTGATCCTGCCATGCTGTCTGTACTCTCTGCTTAACGCCTCCCCAGTAGGAGCAAGCTGGGTGCCGTGCGGCTGAAAGTTCGCCTCATTGAGGACCAGATCCTGCCCTCCATGTGCTACCAGCCCTTGGTGGACCTGCTGGTGGAGTCCGTCATCTCACCTGCGGAGGCAAATCACCCGGCTCCATCACCCCTTCTAGTTACGCCTTCCCCAGCCCGGACAGTACACAATGTGCCTGTGGCCGCAAAGCTTTACTGAGGCACTCGGTCGCAGCCAGTTTTCTCTCAACAAGCACTGTTACAGTTTAAGGCACTCTCTTGGGATTCGCCCCCCCCCCCATTATTAGAGCAACACAAGACCAGAGTCTTAGCAGAAGTGCGCTCAGTATCAGGCAGACCAAGACAGTGCTGTTTTCTCCTTAGCTTTTTGGCTTGTTTGGGGCTTGAGCTCCAAGCATGTTACAGGGGATCAGATATTAGTGTGATTGATGTGGGCACCAGTTTGGCTTACGGAGATCTGTGTCTGGCATCCATTCTCTGATCATTATCTCCCCAGGTGGATGATGTGAGTCCGCTGACCATGCTGGAAGAGGTGACTATGACGGAGAGCCGGCAAGATGTGGCCATGACACTGGTGAAGATCTACCTAGGCCAGGGCCTGGTGGTGCCCTTCCTGGACTATCTGAACATGCGTGAGGTCAACCACACCTGTGAGGACACCTTTTTGTGTGTGTGTGTGTGAGAATTAATAAAAATTAAATTAGTTTATATAATAAAGCTGTGATATTGGGATACACAGCTGTTATATTGTTGCGGTACTACATGGAATGTTGCTCTCATGTCGTGTGAATCCGGGGATCACCCTGACCACAGCTGGATGGGCGTGGCCTGTTAACCTGGCCTAGCCCACTTGGGTTTCCTACCTGCTGGAAGTCACACGGCCATTACTGTTTAGCTTTGACAGGTGCCATAAGCCTGGCATGGTTGCCCTCTTCTCACTGCCACCATATTTATCAGGTATTTACTGGTGCTTGCTAACATTAATAGAGTAGAAGGAGGGTTCAGGTCCCTCCTTCATCGATGTCGACCAGGGGTCGCTTCCCTGAGGGTAGTTTCCCACAGGGTAGTTCCCCACAGAGACCAAGGAGGGTAGTCTAAATCCCCTACCGAGAATGCAGGTGGTTAGAATCCCATATTTTTGGTGGTATTTTATTGTGTGATCATGTGCTTTGTGGCTGGGAAGGTCTGGGTAATCATGTACTTCATGGTCGGGGAAAGCGGGTGGCCATGTGTACCTGAATGGGAAGGCGCAGTTAAATGTGTGGTTAGTGGGTCAGGTGCTTCGTGATCGGGAAGGTCCGGTTGGTCATGTGCTTCATGGGTCGGGAAGGTGCAGTTGATCATGTGCTTTATGGGTCAGGAGTCTGGTTGGTCGTTGCACTTCATGAGTTGGGATGGTGCGATTGGTCATTTGATCATGTACTTCGTAGTCGGGAAGGGTGAGAAGAGGAGCTGAGTGTGTAAGTCTCCCCTACTGCTAGTACAGAGCCTCACTATCACCAAAGCTTTTGCAGTGCCTCCTTGTGGCCACACATGGTAACTGGGTATTTTGCAGTTCCAGGCTAAATTCAAGGGGTTCCAGACATGTGGCATGCAGGCCCACCACTGTGTGGACACACCCTGATGCCCATCAACCACTACCCCAGCTATGGGCAAATAGCCCAACTGTCTTATGTCTATTGTCTAAGGGAAAAGCTAAGGGAGCACACCCTGACATAAGAGCGACATGTTGGTGGTGCACAACAGGCCAGCCTTGACAGACAAAGGACCCAGCAGCCTCCTGCAGCTAAGATGGGGGACTGGTCATCCTGGGTTCCACCCACGCCACTGGATATGGAGTGGAGTGCTTGACAGACAGGCATTGGTCAGGTGAACCCAAATGGCATGAGATTACTTACGTTCTGCTCTGAGCACAACCTGACTATAACCAACCCCATCTTCTAGCATAAGGCTAAATTTAAGACATCATGGATGCACCCTCACTCCAAACACTGGCACTTGATTGATTATGTCATAGTGAGATGTAGTGACATCAGGGATGTTCAGACTGGACAGGCCGCTATATTATTATAACTAAGGTCCAAGTCCCCCCCCCCCCTCCTGTGAATACGAGGGCCCAACGGAAAGTGACTAGATTGCACTTGCCTGGGAAACATTGATGCAAGAGTTCCGTCGTTCCCTTGCTGGAAAACTGATGAAGCTCTCCTTCAGCTCTGAGAACACCATGGACCTGAAGTGGACCTCTATTAGCTCAGCTATCTGTGAGGCAGCAGCCCAGACTATCGGCTATAGGAGCAAGAACCATCAAGACTGGCTTGACAACAACTCGGATACCATCCATAACTTGCTGAAGAAGGTGCATATAGCACACTGGGCAACCCCAAACAACCCATCATCCAGCAACACTAGGCAGCAATAGCAGAAAGCATGACAGGAAGTACAGATGACTATTTGCACCATATAGAACAAGTGGTGGACAAAAAGACACATGTAATCCAGTCATTTGCTGATAAAAATGGCATGCGTAACTTTTAAAATGGTGTCAGAATTACAGTATATACGGCCCAAGAAATTGCTGCACCGATCCTCTGAAAAAAATACATGATTTAACAGTCTTGAAGGATCCGGGGTGAGTTTCCCGTAGCTTTCTTAAATTTACCTCGTTCATCTTTTAACATACGAGCGACATAGTGTTAAGTAGGCTTCGGGAATCTCACCCCAGAACAGCATCCTGATGAGGTGGGCTGAATTTTTTGATACCCTATTTAATCAGAATTCTGATGTAGACCCCAGCATCCTGGATTAACTGGCTCAATGTCCTCCCATTCACAACACCAGCCAGCCCCCAACCTTTTGTCAGCTGTCCGTTCCCTTAAACAAGTCCCCTGGTACTGACGAAACTCCGGCAGAGCTGCTAAAGCAGAGAGGGTACCTCTGTACAGGAACCCTACACTAATATATCACCAAGGTCTGGGCAGATGAGAACATCCCACCACAATGGAGTGATGCCAGTATTGTCACTGTTTACAAGAACATGATTGATAAGGCCATTTGTGGCAACAGTAGGGGTATAACAGCCAGGAGACAATGAAGGAGACTCAGGAGGTACATATCCATGGCATGCATAAGGAGGAAAGGACAGCCAGGAGACAACAAAGGAGACACAGGAGGAACACACCCATGGTATGCCAGAGGAAGAAAGGACAGCACGGAGACAGTGAAGGAGACTCAGGAGGAACAAATTCCCATGGTATGCCCGAGGAGGAAAAGACAGCTGGGAGACCGTGAAGGAGACTCAGGAGGAACACACCCATGGTATGCCAGAGGAGGAATGACAGCCGAGAGACAGAGAAGTAGGCTCAGTAGGAGCACACCCATGGTATGCCAGAGGAGGAATGGACAGCCAGGAGACAGTGAAGTTGACTCCAACAAGACTCAGGAGTAACACACCCATGGTATGCCAGAGGAGGAGAGGACAGCCGGTCCTTCAGATTCTCAAGGTTCTTTTCACATATGTCTCTTAATCCAAGTGAGAACAGTTCCTGGATTCAGCGTGAGCACCGTGATCCTGTGAGAGGTGATACTGATCAGAACCTCATGCTGATTAGCTTCTTATTTTCTCAGGGGTGATATTAAAATATCTTACTTTCACACATTATCTCTCATATAAATTAAGTACCACCTAATAATAATATAAATGATCCTGCAGCCAGAGAACTTTTCAGATGAGATCTAGGTCAAAATATCTGAGCTCATATTTAGGTCAGGATCCTAATAATTACAACTATCTTCTCACATCCTTACAGTACCTGTTAAGTTATAATGTATTTATAACTCTGAGTTTATTGCCATTGCACATTTACAGATGTCTTTCTCAGACATCATTCTCTTTGCTGAGCACAGTTCTGTACACAGTTTGGGGCATGTAACCTTGGATGCTGCTGACAGGAGTGTCAACCAGGCCGGGTTTCTGTAAGAAAACAGGCGATGCCAATGTATGGTCGCAGCGACCAACCCAAAATGACGCTGCTGTCCAAAAATGTCTGACAAAGTATTGTGCGAAACACCACACTTAGGTTAGTAAAAGGAATTTCAGTGAAACCAAACTTTTTCTGCCTCGTTAAGCTTATAGACTTCAGTGTAATGTATCTTGTGCGTTCTTAGTACATAGATAATTGAGGCACTTTTAACCAACTAGAACATGAATTCAACCATCAGGAAAGATAAACTCACCAATATTCGCCAATATATCTGAATGTGGGCAGTGGTGACTTAATGGTTAGGGAAGCGCACTTGGAATTGTAAGATTGCAGGTTTGAATTCCCGACCAGTAAGGCACTGCTGAGATACCTTGAGCCAGGTATCGCCCCCAAGCCCTGCTCCCCAGATGTTGATTTAGCTGCCCCCTACTATGTCATGACGTCACATATGGGTTAAATGCAGAGGACACATTTCATTGTTGTGTGCTGTGGTGTGTCAACAATGACCACTGATCACTAAATTGAATGAGCCAAGAGTTATTGTTCTTGTTGATCTGCTAATCTGGTGTATATACCATAAAAAAGATCATTTGTTTTTATGTTCAGCTTTTTGATCGTGCAAAAGGAAAAATCAGTGTATATTTTGAACCAATATAGGATGTGATTTGTCCCGTATTTTAGGACTGTCCGATCGCCCCCCAAAAAATATGTCGGTGTGGATCCGATGAGGTAAGGGGTGGTTTTCCTTGTTTCTTCAGATCAAAGGTGAGAACTTGTGTGAGGACTGATAGTTTGTCTACGAAGGCACATGTCTCAATTAGCCGAACACAACGACACGGTGAAGAAAAAGGCTGATCGATGCCATTCAGTTTTCTGGTTGGCAGGAGCTGCCATTTAGGACACGATGAGAGTGAAAACTTTCCTGCTCTTGTTCTGGCTTTTGTTGGAGTGTTTGTGTTACACATGTCATGTAAAACAGTTCTGTAAAGCTGTGTAGCCAACGCATATTTTTATCAAGTCACTGCCGTAATTTCACTTGTATTTCTGAAAAGGACGCACCTGTTGTAAGCTGTTAAAAACATAATTTTTGTCAGAATCACTTTATGAGCATCAGCTCTCCAGGTTAATAGTTACACGAAAGAAGGCTCAGGATTCAGGCTGAATAGGGCTACATGTCATTGAAATGAGCAACCAATGGAAAATGTTTAGGATTACAGTGTAATGAATGTTTTAATATTTACTATAATATGTAATAATGGGGTGGAGTGGGGGGTCAGTCTATAGAGTTTGCTTTATTATAAATTTTGAACCGCTGGTCCTGTAAGGCACTGCGATGCTGATTTAGGTCATCAGGAAGGAAGTCTCCTCTGATATGCACATGTCTGTTCCTAAGTGTCTATAAACAGGCCTATTATTGGCTACTGTTGCCATGGCAACAGCCAAGTTTATTTCCAAAGCCATGAAGGCAACCCATAGGGATGAAAATAAGGACAGAAATATTTTGTAGATTTTGCAGTATTTGAAGCATATGTAATTATTGATTGATAATAGATAAAAATACTAAATAGGCCTTAAATGTGTAAATACTTTTTTTTGCACAAATGACAAAAATACTGAACACCTATACAGACTATACAGAGAGTTATATCCTGATATACAATGTATGTGTCTTATGACATTTCACACATGTGACTGAAGTTTTTTTTTTTTAGTTTTTTTTTTTATGTATGACCAGTATATCCAAATCGAGCCCAGTACGTTGGGGAAAGTCTGTAAGTCTGTACAGATAATAAATACCAGCCGTATGTGAAAGAAATCATGTAATAGTACAGTCATATTGTCATATTATTATAATTGCCAATTATTGTCATAATTACAGCATGTTTGTGTCTGTCTGTACATTCACACACAAGCTTGTATCCTGCCAACATGATACAGATGCCAACCAATCCAAATATTCTTGTTATTACAAATAAGAAGGAACCAAGCCAATTTTTCAAGATAGACTTTTTGAACATACATAGTACATTACAAACACACGGCTGTCAAGGAGTCGACTGGGCATGAGAGCAGCTAGATGATTCTGATGAATGCCCAGGCACAGCTGTGAGCAGCATCAGAGCAAGAGCTACACGATGCATTTCAAACATATCAAGAAACTAATGGGGAAATGCAATCAAAAGGCAAAGTACAGCACCGACGGCATTCAGCGACCATGAAAGACCAGCCAGGGGAGACAGAGAGGTGTGGGGTTGGGGGGAGGGGTTCCCAGGACACAGGGGTCTTCATGTGTTTCTGAAGGCTGGATGTGGTTTGGCAGCTCGCTACACCACACATGAGCAATGCCTAGAGTGAGACCTCTCAGGTGGTGGAGAGTCCCCAGGTGGTGCTGGTTTGCTGACTGAAGAGGGATGCAGGTCTTAAGGAGCATCTTGAGGGAGTTGCGTGCCTGTCCGTTAATGGCTCTGTAAGCCAGCACCAAGGACTTGAACTTGATGTGAGTTCCTATAGCGAGCCAGTGAAGAGAGACCAGAAGGGGTGTAACATGAGACTGCTATAGCTAAGTGTACCCCAACCCCTTCAGAGAATCCTGCAGCTCCTGCCAGCTGCACTGCGGCCCGTTTGAAACCAAATACGTGAAACACCTGAAGCCTGTCCACTGACGCTGTTTCCTTGTCTATCTCCCACCCCCAGCTGACCCCAACACTCTGTTCCGCTCCAATTCACTGGCCTCCAAAGCCATGGAGCAGTTCATGAAGGTGCGTGTCCCATTATGCTGCTCTCCATTTGCATGGGGCTTCCCATGTCTCACTCACACCTGCTCTGCCCCACAGGCCGTTGGCATGCTGTACCTACACAAGGTGCTAAAACCTGTCCTCAACCGGATCTTTGAGGAGAAGAAGTACGTTGAACTGGACCCATGCAAAATCGAACTGAATCGAACCAGGTAGATGTTTGACTTGCACTCAGCCAATCAGGGGAGAGGAAGTGTGGGAGGCGGGGTTATGGGACAGCTTTTGAAGTGGAGCTTTTCAACCTGTTCCTCCTCTGATGATGACAGGGTTTGGTTTGTGGCAGGAACAATCAAAATACAGCACAGAAACCTTAGTGTACCAAAAGTGAAACTCCACCCAATAATGCTTAATCCGTCTATCTGCATGAAAATTCCGTACACATGGCTCAGTATGTGTGTGTCCTGATCTATGAATCAGGCAGTATGCAGCCTCTGATTACATGTGTGTTTGTGTCCTCCTGACGTGAAGGTCTCTTCCCACCCACACACTGTATGCTGAAAATGCTACACTGCGTATATAAATATGATGGTTGCCCATGACAACTTCTTGTTGCACAGAAACAGTGACTATGTCAACAGAGGGTGATAAGTTTACTTTTCTGAGTTGTTTTTTGTTGCTATCAATATTGTTTATATGTTTTTCTTAAGCTTTGGACCAGCTATCTTTGATAAGATGGCTGAAACACAGACCAAATAATACATGATGGACAGATTGCTGTAACCACAGCGACAAGCGTTAACAAGCCCCTGATTGACTCTGCTTTACCCACAGCCACAGACAATAGCAAACCTCTGAGTGACTCTACCATGCCCACTGGTGTTAGAGAACCTGTGAGCAACTCTGCTGTGCCCTCAGGTGCTGGCGAGCCTCTGAGTGACTCTGCCATGCCCTCAAGTGCTAGTGAGCCTCTGAGTGACTCTGCCATAGGGAGCCTCTGAGTGAATCTGCTGTGCCCTCAGGTGCTGGCGAGCCTCTGAGTGACTCTGCCATAGGGAGCCTCTGAGTGAATCTGCCGTGCCCTCAGGTGCTTGCGAGCCTCTGAGTGACTCTAACATGCCTTCAGGTGCTAGGGAGCTCCTGAATGACTATGCCATAGCGAGCCTGTGAGTGAATCTGCTGTGCCCTCAGGTGCTAGCAAGCCTCTGAGTGACTCTGCTGTGCCCTCAGGTGTTAGGGAACTTTTGAGTGACCCTCCCATGCCCTCAGGTGCTTGCAAGCCTCTGAGTGACTCTGCCGTGCTCACAGGTGTCAGCGAGGCTCTGAGGGACTCTACCATGCCCTAAGGCATTAGCAAGGCTCTGAGCAATTCCGCCATGCTCTAAGTTGATAGCGAACTTCTGAGTGACTCTTCCATGCCCTCAGGCATTAGTGAACCTCTGAGTGACTCTGCCATACCTGTAGGCGTTACTAAGGCTCTGAGTGATAGAGAAAGTGAGTGTAGGAGAATAGTTGCTTAGCAACCAGCCCAGACCCTGTTTAGATAGTAACACACTTAAGTCATGGTAATACTGCTAAGCTACTATCGTGTAGCTGCTGTGTGACGATGACAGGCACCTGCATTTCAAAGCGAACAGCCTGGGAATATCCAGGGAGCAGTAAACCAGGCTACAGAACTGCAAAGATCTCATCTACACACACAGCTCCTCATTCAGACTGACGTTCTCTCCTTTACTTGCTCCCCCATCATCTGAATTCAAATTCAATAAACTGGGTCCTTTCAGCCTTTTAAAATAAACACCCCCCCAGGCGGATCTCCTTCAAGGGTGTGGTCTCCGAGGCAGAGGTGCTTGAGAGCAGCGTGGAGGTCCTGCAGGGCTACCTGTTGGCCATCATGGATGCCATCATCAGCTCTCTGGCACAGTGCCCCATCGTGATGCGCGTCGTCTTCAAGCAGCTGCACAAGCGCGTGGAGGAACAATTCCCAGGGCCTGAACACGAGGTAGTGAGCGGTGCGGCCATAAACACGCAGGAAGAGCACAAGGAGGTCCTCGCACGGGCACAAAGACACACACTGTCACACAGGAGCATGCATCATGCATGAGATGCCGCCTTAACATCCCTCAGCAGCACATGCTACCAGATGGCAAGATAGGAACAACCCGCCCCTGAAACTGCATCTCCTTTATGGACAGGGATGAACGTGGCCTGTGTGATTTTGTGGCCTGCCCCCTAGGGACTGGGCCAGGCCTGTATGTCCTCTGCATGGATTTGTTCTGTCTGGTTCAGGCTTATCCTGTCTGCCTCCCAGGATGTGAAGTATCTGGCCATTGGCGGTTTCCTCTTCCTGCGCTTCGTGGCTCCTGCCATCCTGACGCCGAAGTTGTTCCACCTGCGAGAGCGACATGCGGATGCACGCACTGGTCGCACGCTGCTGCTGCTGGCCAAGGTGCACACACTCGCCCTCACGCTTGCACCACCCTCATACACCTTCACCCTCCCATGTGCCCTAACAGTGCCCTGGCACGCACCCTCACACGTGCCCTCACACACATTCTTGCACCACGCTTGCACGTGCCCTTGCATCATCCTCACATGTTCCCTCATTCGTGTTCTCACGTGTGCCCTCGCACACACCTGCCGCACATTGGCACACGTCACCGGCCTCCCCCACAGCAGCTGTCCTGCTGCAACACGTGGGCTCTCTCCTGCCCCCCAGGCCTGCCCACTAACCGGACTGACCCCCCCAGGTGTGGTTGGCTGTTTGTCCGAGGGTGAAGTGGAGCTTTGCTCCCATCCACACCTCCCGACACAGAGCCAGGTGTGCCAGGGACAAAGGAAGCCGTCGGCATGATCTGTGAAAAGCAGCAACCTCAAAGTGGGGTTTGGGAGGCCCACAGTGACCCAGCAGATCTTTTTGGGGAGGGCATGTGGTCAGTGTAGCATAACATCAGATCGGCGACTTTAACAGGAAGCAGGACAGATGTAGGGTTTGTGTGTGTGTGTGTGTGGATTAGGTTTATATTACATTGTGGGGACCAAATGTCCCCCACAGTGTGATGATACCATGTTATTTTAATGGTGTGGGGACCATTTTTCAGGTTCCTATGAAAACATATGAATGAAATCAAAAAACTAAAAATGCCAGAAGTCTTGGATTTTGTTGGTTACTTATGGGCAAGGTTAGGGGTTACGGTCGCCATGTTGAGTTTTCCCCATAGAAATGAATGGAGAATCCCCACAAAAATATAACTACAAATCTGTGTGTGTGTGGGGGAGTAATAAATAAGTCTCCCTCATCTTCCATTTCATTCTCTCTCTCTTTTCCTGATACCTCCCTCCACCCGTTCTCCCTCTCCCTCTCTTTCATTCCCTCTCTCTCTCTTTCCCTGAGACCTCCCACCACCCTTTCTCCCTCTCCCTCCCTTTCATTCCCTCTCTCTCTCTTTCCCTGAGACCTCCCGCCACCCTTTCTCCCTCTCCCTCTCTGTCATTCCCTGTCTCTCCCTGATACATCCCACCACTTTTTCTCCATCTCTCTCTCTCCCTTACATTCCGTCTTTCTCTTTCCATGATACCTCCCTCCACCCTTTCTCCATCTCTCTCCTTTTCATTCCCCCCTCTCTCCCTGATATATCCTTCTACCCTTTCTCCATCTCTCTCCCTTTCATTCCCCCTCACTCTCTCTCCCTGAGACCTCCCTCCATCCTTTCTCCATCTCTTTCTCTTTCATTCCCCTTCACTCTCTCTCCCTGATACCTCCCTCCACCGTTTCTCCCTCTCTCTCCCTTTCATTCCCCCTTCTCTCCCTCTTTTCCTCCTTCTCCCTCCCTTTCTTACTCCCCCCCTCTCTCCCTCTCTCTCCACTGCAACCTGTTCCTCCCATTCCCTCCTTCTCCCTCATGTTCTCCCCCCTCTTCTCTGACTGCACCCCACCCGACAGGCTGTGCAGAGTGTTGGTAACCTGGGTCTCCAGCTCGGCCAGGGGAAGGAGCAGTGGATGGCCCCCCTGCACCCTGTCATCCTGAGCAGTGCCGGCTCCTTCAGAGACTTCCTGGACAAGCTCATCGATGTTGATTGTGAGACCGGTGAGGCTTCACTCTCCTCTGTGTGGCCGGGTGAACGATGACAGCTGTGTAAGAGGGGGACCTCGAGTACCTGGCAATCTGCGTGCGCTCACTCCTCCAGGCAAGTCCCCTGTGCTCAGGTGTCAGCTTGCGAGGCAACAGACAGGGGATGCCTCATGAAATATGCATGGGCTGAACAGGTGGTGATGCTGTACTATGGGATTACCCTGCCTTTGTGTCAGGATACAATGTCCCTGCCCCTAGATGTACTCACAGCCACTGCAGTGTTGGTACAGAACAGCTACGTGACATGGGGCGCCCCAAGATGTACTCACACCCACTGCAGTGTTGGTACAGAACAGCTACGTAACATGGGATACCTCTAGATGTGTTCTGGCCCTCTGCTGTAACAGTATGGAACAGCTATGTGATGTTGGGCACCCCTAGAAGTACTTGTGCCCTCTACTGTAGCAGCAAGGAACAGCTGTGTGATCTAGGGTGCCAGCATCTGAGAAGACACTGACTTTCCAGCCAGTTTCACCTGGATGGAGGGCACCACACTGTAGGGGGAGGGGCTGGTGTCGATGACCCTGATAGGTTAGCATGGTGTGACTGAAGAAAAACATTGTAACTGATATAGGGACAAGAACACCAACATTTCAAAAAGGGTAAAGAATATTAATAGGGCTGTCAAAAGATGATTGTTTGGTGATGCTCATCCAGGGTGTAGCATGAGCTAGGACAGGCCCCGCAAATAGCTACGTTTATTTATATGCATAAATAGTTAAATTAAACACGTCACCTCTACGCCTCTAGTTTGTCTGTGTACTATAAAGTATAAAATAAAAGGTTGCCATTTATTTTAATCAGTATTAATTAATCATTCATTTACTGTATTGTTGGGGAGCTTTGACCTGTAAAGTAAGCTAACTACTTAAAAAATTAATCATCAATACTTTTCACACTGTATTATTGAGAGGGAAAAAATCCTTTTGAAAGGTTCTCCAGGGGTGAGGTGTCATGTCCTTTGAATGCCACTGAGTGTCTATTTCCCTTAAAGATAAATGTTTTTCGTCTGCTGTAAGGAAACACAGTGGGGCTGTTTTAGCTCAGGCTTACTGGATCAGGGGCAAAGCGAGACACCCCCTACTGAAATGCCCTGTGACCCCTGTACTGACCCCTGCATTGCCCTGGCCGATGATGAAAGGGTGAGGTTTTACTATGGCTTGTTCTGACTCCTTTAGGTCTCTGCACTACCTCCTCTATCTCTTCCATGGTGCCACACTTCTGCTCGTTTTTTCAGTGCTGCAGCCCCACCTTGTGTTCAGTCAAAATAATTGCACCCTTGAGCCTTCATAAGGGACAACTGCTGAATGTACAGTCCTCACAGAAAACCTCACTTAATTCTGTAAAAAGGTAGCAAATTTGTTGGTTTCACAACAAAAGTCCTTTGGCAAGCAATGTTTAACATATGTGCACATATCTTCCACACAGACATTTTCTTTTTTTATATGTCATAATTTTTTTGACTGATTCATTCATTTGCCATTTTGCTATTAATTGCAGTTGTAGTCATTGGCTCCCAAAGAGATACTAAACACAAATGTTTGGTATTTTATGTTATTGCAAAGGTGTTACTAGTTAAAAAGCACCCAATGGGACTACTTGTCAATTAACTTTTTAACTCAGAACTATAATTTGGGTTTCAATTTATTACTACTTAAAATCAATGTTTTACTACACCTACTGGGTGTTTCTAGTGTGATTTTTTGGTAAACAAACGAATAAAGTAATGATTTTTCTTATTAAACAAAAAAATGCAATATTTTTATTAAATTAAGCAAGCATCCCAAGAATTTCTGTGAGCATTGTATCTGCAGTTAAGCCCTCTGGCCTTCTCAGAGAGTTAAAGGGAGTGATGTTAGGTTAGAAAGCAAGGCTTTGAAGTGTGTATTGAGTACGAAAGGGTGTGTCTGCTGCAGCCTCGCTTCGATGCTTGAATCATTCTGCAAAATTTAGGTGATTCATGATGAGCCGTGAAACCCAGTAGGACATCCTAAGTTTCGAATTGTAGAAGTGAATCTCTGCGTGTGAGTAATATTGGTTGGTTTGAGGATTTTGAGTGTTGTGTTGAAGAGGTCACTATTGCAAGCTGAAATTTTTGAGGAGTACGTTATACGTATATATTAGCCTAGTAATGGCAAACTCGAAACAGTGCATCGAAATGTTTTAAAACCTTTGCGATAATTCTGTACCTAAATGTTATCCCGAAATCCTTAAGAAAATGTCAAAGTCAGGTGACCTCTCTGAACAGGGCCTCATACCGTTTCATTCGTTTTCCTCCATTTGGTCCCAGCTCAAGCACAGTTGAACACTTCACTTTTTTTTTTTAAATAACTTATCATAATTTTTAAATATAAAAATGATGACAGCAATAGAATTATACAAAATCTTTAACGCAACTGTATGCAGTTGCAAATTTCTCCAAGACAGTGCCCATTTTGCCACTACTTGTGTCTGTGAAACAATGGCTTGAATGCTTTGAAAGATTAAAACTGTTTCCAAAGCGATATTTTCAATTGTCTCTGTCTCTCAGAAGCCCTATTTCTATCATTATTATATTCACCATTAGGTATCATTACTGTACACTGTTACATGAGGCTTAAAGTAAGGAACCTTTCAGTGAAACATTTGGCTGGAAAACCCCAGTGCTTCACGAAGCCTCATTTCACCATCAACTTTTAAAAACTGTGAAACCATGCGGTAAGCTGCCCTCATTTTACACGTTACTGTGACAGCTGAGAGGCAAAGTTCCTCCATAGTGAGCAGGCTCACTGCCCTCATTTTACACGTTACTGTGACAGCTGAGAGGCAAAGTTCCTCCGTAGTGAGCAGGCTCACTGCCCTCATTTTACACATTACTGTGACAGCTGACAGGCAAAGTTCCTCCGTAGTGAGCAGGCTCAGTGCCCTCATTTTACACGTTACTGTGACAGCTGAGAGGCAAAGTTCCTCCGTAGTGAGCAGGCTCACTGCCCTCATTTTACACATTACTGTGACAGC
>JAOYFF010000041.1:436422-446519 GCA_025773925.1 Cryptomyrus ogoouensis | reverse complement strand
TTGGCAGGCGCGTGACCACACAGACCCTTCGGGGCTCAACCTCGGTTTGGCAGGCGCGTGATCACCCAGACCCTTCCAGGCTCGACCTCGGTTTGGCAGGCACGTGACCACAAAGACCCTTCCGGGCTCAACCTCGGTTTGGCAGGCGCGTGACAACAAAGACCCTTCCGGGCTCAACCTCGGTTTGGCAGGTGCATGACCGCACAGACCCTTCAGGGCTCGACCTCGGTTTGGCAGGCGCGTGACCACACAGACCCTTCGGGGCTCAACCTCGGTTTGGCAGGCGCGTGATCACCCAGACCCTTCCCGGGCTCGACCTCGGTTTGGCAGGCGTATGACCACCCAGACCCTTCCGGGCTCGACCTCAGTTTGGCAGGCACGTGACCACACAGACCCTTCAGGGCTCGACCTCTCCTTCAGATTTGCGATTTGACTTAGTTGAGTATCACAAACTCTGCCAGCCTCAGTCTTTGATGCTGATGTCACATGTTCAAAGCCTTGCCTTCTTTAAGCAAATTTATAATGAATGTTTACAAATGTGGCTAAATTCTAAGAGCTCAGATGGCCAGACAGTCGTGTTGGGGCAAGGTTTGATGTGTTGATGGTAGCCCCTGTGTCCGGTGCTGCTCTGCAGTGTGGCAGCACACTCTTCATGCTCTACTTCCTGTCTTGCTCCCTCTTCTGGGCTTCATGGAGAATGGTGGGCTTCTCCAATTCTCCCAGAAACTGTAAACATGCTGGCATGTGTTTTGTGTGAGCAGCTTTAGCCATAGCCTATGTAGCCAAGACGTGGTTTTTAGAATTTATATAGATTTGGTTTTTATAAAATACATGCACATGAGTGATATAATATTTTAAGTGAGATTATTTTTTGAATAAATGTTTACCCAAAGTAATATTTTATACATATACACATAGCATAATATTCTAAGATTATTTTGCTGTAATATCATATTATGAGATGTTTACAGGTGAGCTCAGGTGTGGCCCCTAATGTGGGGTGTGGCCCCTGTAATAGAACTGCAAAGGCATTAAACCAAAAACATGCATGTTTTACTGAGCCCAAGTGGAATATATGCCACCCTCCTCCCCCAAACTCTGCCAAACTGCAGCGTAAAGAGAGGTGCCTCATAGTGCCTCCCGTCTGACCCCAGCCCAAACACTTGCCTGGTTGATTGAAAGTAAGGTACTGCTGCATTTTGGAGTTTGGGGCTGGGGCCTGGATGTAGTTGCATTTCAGAGCTGTGAAAGGTATCGGAAATACTGATTTATTTATATATTGTGCCGTCATGAATGACAATGACTGAATTCTGACGCAATGACTGACTCATTTCTCAATTCATAGGTTTGCGCCTGTGTTTTTTTTTTGCAAACTCCAGCCTGGCTCATCCCTGCTTCTCATTGATGAAGAGCTTCTTCCCTGCTTTATGGGTCTTTAGTCCTTCTTCTAGGCACCTGTTATGAATTGTCCTAGCAGTG
This sequence comes from Cryptomyrus ogoouensis, assembly GCA_025773925.1. Classification (NCBI taxonomy): domain Eukaryota; kingdom Metazoa; phylum Chordata; class Actinopteri; order Osteoglossiformes; family Mormyridae; genus Cryptomyrus; species Cryptomyrus ogoouensis. Next base: position 445,040 of record JAOYFF010000041.1, on the reverse strand, counting down.
CACTTCACACCACTTAATGTTTCCCATTCTTTTTGATGGTCAGTTGAGGTCATCCTCAGATTTATGAGGCACTGTCAGATAAGTTGACTGTCATCTCTGGCATTAGAAAGTTGCTTCTGCCCTCTACCTGGTTGATTTTTGGTTATGGCCAGTGTTGCCTGTTTCACCTTGTTCTTGTGTACTGCTGTCTTAGAAACTGTGAGCCTGGAAGCAGCCTGCCTCAGAGCGTAGCCTTCTGCCAGCAGAACCAGGATTAAACCAGGATTTAAAAATGCCATTTTTTTTTTTTAAAGAATGGTCTCTCATTATATCCCAGAGCTCTCTCTGTCTGTGCGTGTGAGTGTGTGTGTGGGTGGATTAGGTTTATACGGTCATGTGAAAAAATTGACACCCCGTTAAATATTTAGTTTTTTATTCAGAAATATCAAAATATCAGTATTAAATTTTCTTTCAGATTATATCTCTACATAAGAAAACAAATTCACTTATTTACGAAAGAAATTAAGATGCTAATTTCCACTTAGGAAAAAGTTAGGGCTCCCTCACATTCATCACTATTTGAAACTACTAGAATTAGATTCTGGTGCACCATATCAGGGGAAAATGATTGGAACATCATTACAGAGCTTTTTGGTGGAGTCTCTTATTTAAACCACAGGCATATAGTTTGGTTTGCTCTTGATTGTTGAAGTGAGTGGTATCACCATGGTGAGATCGAAAGAGCTCTCTGAGGCCTTCAGAAGCTTGTAGATGCATATGAGTCTGGGAAAGATATAAAAAGATCTCAACAGAGTTTTGAATCAGCCATTCCACTGTCCAGAAAATAATTTACAAGTGAGAACATTTAAAACAACTGCCAACATGAACAGGTCAGGCCATCCTAGCAAGGTCAGCTCAAGAGCAGACTGCAAGATGCTGAAAGAAGTCTCCAAGGACACTAAAATGTCATCACGGGTCATACAGGAAGCCCTTGCCACAGTTGATTTCAAGGTACATGCATCTACCATCAGAAAGAGACTGCACAAGTTTGATTTACATGGGAGTTGTGCAAGGAGGAAACCCTTGCTGTCAAATAAACATCTGGGCAACACTGAAGACAGAGACTACCTAGACAAAGTCTGGGACTTCTGGAACAAAATGCTTTGGACAGATGAATCTGAAATTGAATTATTTGGGCGAAGTAAGAGAGGACATGTTTGGTGTAAACGAAGGACAGCTTTTGAGCAAAATAACCTTATATGAACTGTTAAGCATGGGGGTGCAAATGTCATGGTTTGGGGCTGCTTTGCTGCAGCAGAACCTGGCCACTATGAATTCTTCATCATATCACAGGGTGCTTGAGGACAATGTGAGATCATCTGTCCAGAAGTTGAAGCTGAAGTGTGGGTAGACCATGCAAATGACAGTGACCCAAAACATTCCAGTAAATCTACCAAGGAATGGCTTACAAGAAAGAAATGGAGAGTTCTGGAATGGTCAAGTCAAAGCCCGGATCTGAATCCTATTGAGATGCTGCGGGGTGATTTGAAGCAGAACTGCATGCAAGACACCCTTCAAACATCACACCGCTTAAGGAATTCTGCATTGGAGAGTGGGGAAAACTTTCTGCCAGTCGATGCCAGAGATCGATAGATAGTTATAGGAAACGTCTTATTGAGTTTATTTCAGCCAAAGGGGGAAATACTAGCTATTTTCCTTAGTAGGAATTGGCATCTGAGTTAATTTCCTTTGTTAAATAAGTGAATTTGTTTCTTTTTTTGCTTACCTGATGCAATTACATCACCTTTATCTACAGATATATTTTAAAAGAAGATTTAATATTGATATTTCTTAAAGAATTAAATATTATATATATATATAATTTTTTTTACATGACTGTATTACATTGTGGGGACCAAATGTACCTCACAATGTACTAAAACCCTGTTGTTTTGACTTTGTGGGGACCATGTTTCAGGTCCCCACAAAGATCTGTGAATGCAGTCAAAAAAACAAAAATCTCGTATTTTGTTTGGCTACTTATGGTTAAGGTTAGAGGTGGACAAGGGTTAAGGTCGTCATGTTGGGATTAGAGTTTTTCCCATAGAAATGAATGGAGACTCTGCACAAAGATATAAACCTTTATAAACCTGTGTGTGTGTGTGTGTGCTCAGTCTCTGCTGCCATTCCCTCGATGGGGCTTGTCCTTGGTGCCAATGCAACGCCCTCTAGGGGATGTGGGGGCATTCTTTGCCATAATGTGTTTCACGTATTGCTGCAATGTGCTGAATGTGCTGCCTTTGTTTATTGGACACGTGATTTTGTATAATTGAATTGTTGATGTATCTTTGATGTTTTAAGGAATACACCCACATTGCAAAATAAATATTTTTCCTTGTGTGTGTGTGTGTTTGTGTGTGGGGGGGGGGGCTTAGGCAATATTCCTACCTTAGTTAATTTTGAAGATGAGACAAATATGTTACTGCCAGCCTAGAATTAGCTCCCTCAAATAGAAAAGGGCCGCTTCTCCCCACCTGCGCCTCCTGGGCTGCCCTCTGCCGGGGACCCGGGGTCACTGCGGACAGGCCGCATTGCCGACTCTGCTGACCGGACAGTGGCCCAGAGGGTAACCTGTCTCTGAGAGGAGATGCTTTGCACTGGTGTCAGAACAGTGGCCGGCGCTCGCTGGTGAAAGATGGTCCACAGGCCCGATCTGGCATCCCGCCTGGCAGTGTTTCCGCCACAGCGGCTCAGCAGATGGTGGCGAGGAGACCATGGGAGTGGGAGGTGGAGGCACACTCTGATCTCCATCTTCCTATAGCTATTATTCGGGTGGCAGTGCCTTCACCTCCATGACACTGTATCTATCAGTCAGATGCAGTTGGTACATTTTCAGTGGACAAGTTTGTGTTTCACTGTATATGGTGAAGAAATACTTAAATACTGACTTAAGTAAAGACACATTTCCTTTGGTGATGTGTTTTTTCAGGTTGACATGCTGTTCTTATATCTCCAGTCACTGCAGAGACATGCAGCAAAGCACAGTGACTCTCGAGAGCTGCCCGCATTTGTGGGAGGGGCTCACTGCAGCAGTGGGAGCTCTGGCCTGCAGCGACGTCTGCATGCAGGGGCTGCGATGGTGTGGAAAGCAGCTCTTGCGCAGGTTAGGCACCAGGCCAGAGATCTCCTGGAGCGACATGGGGCTGCGTTCCTCCATATGTCCTCTGTGACACATTTTGCCATTAATCCCTGAACATGCTTGTGTCCTCTTACCCAAAAATAATCTCGGGTGGGGGGGGGGGGTTAGTGCGTGACTGGGCAGCAATGTCACCCAGTGCTCCTATGTGGTTTATCCCCCACAGTGAAAAAACATCAACGTTAAGGGAATTACTTTAAAGTTTGTGTGTGTCTGTGTCTTTTTATGTGTGTTCGTGTTTGTGTCCCTTTGTGTGTCTATGTCTTTGTGTGTCTATGTCCTTGTGTGTGTCTGTGTCTTTGTGTGTCTATGTCCTTGTGTGTGTTCGTGTTTGTGCCCTTTTGCGTGTCTATGTCCTTGTGTGTGTCTGTGTCTTTTTGTGTCTGTGTGCGTGTGTGTGTGCGCATGTACGCATGCGTGCCCCATTATGCGTCTATGTCTTTGTGTGTGCGTGCCCCTTTGTGTGTGTTTGTGTATTTGTGTGCGTCTGTGTGTGTCTCTTTGTGCATCTGTCTGTGTCCTTGTGTGTGCGTGTGTGGACAAGGTTTATATTACAGTGTGTGGACCAAATGTCCTCCACAGTGTAATAAAAGCCTATTTTGACATTATGGGGACCATTTTTCAGGTCTGGGTTAGGGGTTAAGGTCATCGTGTTGGGATTAGAGTTTTTCTCATAGAAATGAATGGAGAATTCCCACAAAGATATAATTACAAACCTGTGTGTGTGCATTTGTGTGTGTGTGTGTGTGCATGTGTGTATGTGTGGGTATACACCCTGGAACCCATTCTATTGTACATTATGTGTGTCCTATTTAATAGTCATATACACCCAAAACAAACCCAATAAATGCTGATCATACAGTTAGTGAAACCTAATTTAATAGCTTTTAGTTTTTAAGGTTTGCTAATTCTAGCAACTTCTAACCCTAACCTTAAATTATCAATGCTTTGGACAGCTTTCCAGGAGAGTTATTGCATGGCAGGAAGTCTCTAGGAAGTTCTAACAAAAATCTTTACTAAAAATACACAAAAAGAATAACAGCCCCAATTCCAGCATCTTTTTAATGAAGTATTTTGATTTCCCATCTGCACCTGCTGACGCTGGTGAAATGGCTCAAGATCAATTACTGTATAGAGCAACTGCAACTTTATAGAGCAACTGCAAATGAAGATTAATTGGTTATATTTTGTGTAAGGGTGGCCAGTTTAAAAATATATCTTTTTAAGCTTATAGGAAACCACATCATTGGTGAATAGGTTCAACCCTGAGCTGCGAACAGTACAGGAACCATGTGCTTCTTGAAATCTGGGCCTGGGGACATTAAAATCGCATGTATGATGCCTTTGTGTGACGTGTGACAGGTCATGGCCATCATGGCGGCGGATGCACAGACACACCAGCAGCTGACAAGAAGGCTGTGCGAGACCATATCTCACATAGATCAAGCGAAGTTCAGGCAAAACAGACCCAGAAACAACTCCTGTGACACAAGAGAGGACATTGTGACCTTCTAGAAGGTGTTCATCTGGACATACCTGCTTATGCTGGTGTGTGCTGGAGGTGACCTACAGGGGCTCATGGAGCCAAAGACATCTGGAGGATGTTCTTCTTAGGCGGATTAATCAATTTAAATGTTGACAATTTGACAACATCCTAGATTCGTCACAGCAACCAATACGTAAGCTCACACCTGCAGATTTATTCAATGTAAACAAGCTTAGATCACAGATATGAACAGGTATGTTTGCTCAGGTTACCGTTCAACTATGGCCGCACCATTCTTAAGGAACTGGTTGCAAAAGATGTGATTACATTAAGAAAACTGCAGTTTCTTATGTATAATATTAGAGTACAAATACAAACAATTTAATACCAAGGCACATAAACAAGGAAAAATATGAAAAAGTACAGAACTATACAAGACATCCACTAAAGTAAAAAAAACATTCATCCTTGGATGAAATAAAAGAGTTACACAAATGAATAATTTTTTACCAAATGAAAATCATCATAAAGTAACCGTTTAAGTATCTACAATTCAGACAATGTTAATTCATATTTGTATATTGCATTTATGATTAGTAGTAATATTGACAGTGGCTGCACCACCTGCCTTAGATCATTTCAGATCTAACAGACGTCTGCTTGGACACATATACAATTTCTAAGTTTGTATATACAATTTTAAAACTAATCAGGTCTGATACTGGAACGGAACTATTTTTTCTTGGAGGCTTGCACAGAAGATTGAGCAGATTCCTGCTCAGTGGAGCTATAAGGAAATCTGCTGAGACTGACCTCATCCCAATGGCTGCTGCCAAATGTCATGCAGCTGTACAGCTCAGCAGTTTTATGATTCAGGATTTTCCCAGCATGCTCCAGTGTGTTTGAATGCATCTCCTGCCAAATAAATCACAACCATTGCTTTACATTTAACAAAACATTCTGGTGAAAATAGTGGGATTATAGTTCTGGAACAGTGTTGTGATGAGGTGATAAGTTCTGATAATGCTGCTGTTCTTTACCATCACTGGATGACTCGTAGTTTTGTCCATGGATCTGAATAAGTAAATAATAAATATACATGATAAATTTTAATTCTTTATAATAGATTTTGGCATTAACGAAAATAAGAGAAAAAAATGACTAGCAGCATCAGCACTGGCACAGCACGGTACGCTAATTCCAGCAGGGAATTATTAATTCTGCGAAGTGCACTTGAGGAGGAAGAAGAAAACCTGCAGACAATGCAGCCCTCCACGACCCCAGTCCTGCTCTCCTCTTCGATGTGGGATCCCACATTAATAGAAAGACTGTCTTATTATTTGTAATCATATAGGTGCTTGTGCAAGGTTTTTATACAGAACAACTTCATGTATTCACAGAGACTCATAGAGAGCAAGGCAGGCTGAGTACATGGCCCTTTGGCACTATGTAGTACAGCGCCCCCTGGGGGTCTTGGGACATCCCAACCATCAGCCCTCAGCTTATATGGTGGAGGATGCTGTATTATCATTCATTTCACTGTTTCTCTTCCTTGGTGTTTTGCTATTTCACAAATGTTGTAAGGTGTTTCAAGCCAAAAGACTAAGACAGAATATGTAGCTTCTATTTTTTTAGGTTAATATTGTTTGATATTCTGGAAATGTGATTTAAATTTAGTTACTGATTTGCTGATTTGTTAAAGAGTAATTAATAGCAAGTTCAAATTTTGTTTAATTTTAGGACATGATTTATAGAAACTGCCAGGAGGTGGCGATGTATATATTTACTGTGAAATGTAACTGAAGAAGTGAAAGATTTTTTTTGTTGGCAAAGGTGAAAAGTTCAGGTCCAGAAAGTAAAAATCCAGACCAGGATTTTGTTTCAACAAACCAGTTGCGTATAAAGACTCACAGTCTCAACTGGTCAGTAACCTCTGTTTATTGGTCAGTGTGTATGAAAAGTGGGTGACAGGTCTTGCAGTTGTAATCAAATGTGACATTAATATTGATAAAGTGATGCTGGAAGAAGCTGAAACGGTGTTAGTGACAGGAGATATGGAGGAATATGATGTTAGTAACATGAGATGTGGTGGAACATGATGTTAGTGACAGGAGATTTGGAGGAGCATGGTGTTATTAACATGAGATGTGGAGGAACATGGTGTTAGTGACAGGAGATGTCGAGGAACACCATCTCTGTGTGGCTTCCAGGAATCAACATCAACATATGACACAAAACTACTGTTACTACTACTACTACTAATAATAATGATTACTATTATGATTATTATTACTATTATTATGAGTTAATAACAGTGCTATTGAGTTCAAAAGCCCTTCTCAGGAATAGTGTTTACAGTGCTGTCTAGGCAGCTGTGGTTACCTCTCAGCAACACACACCCATTGGAAAGGAGACTGAAAGAATGACAAACTGGCTCAGTTTGCCAGTTGCACCTAATGGGCCTCTCAGTGGTTGACATATGGTGGTGAGGCTTGACCTTCAAGTCTCATCTTGTTCTGGCTGTTGTGTGAATGCCTACAGTCTCCACCTCACAAGAGAGCTCATAACCTAAGGAGAGACACCAGCACCTAAGGCCTACAGTCTCCACCTCACAGGAGAGCTCATAACCAAAGGAGAGACATCGACACCTGAGGCCTACAGAAGACACCACCACCTGAGGCCTAATGATAGATACTGACACCTGAAGCATACAGAAGACATCAGCACCTGAGGCCTACAGACAGACACCAACACCTGAGGCCGAATGGTAGACACTGACACCTGAGGCCTAATGATAGACACCGACACCTGAGGCCTAATGATAGACAATGACACCTGAGGCCTAATGATAGACACCGACACCTGAGGCCTAATGATAGACAATGACACCTGAGGCCTACAGATAGACACTGACACCTGAGGCCTACAGACAGACACTGACACCTGAAGCCTAATGATAGACACCAACACATAAGGCCTACAGACAGACACTGACACCTGAGGCCTACAGACAGACACTGACACCTGAGGCCTAATGATAGACACCGACACCTGAGGCTTACAGACAGACACCAACAGACATGAAAAAATACGTATTTCTTTCTATGCAATATGAGATATTACTCATTGCTGCAAAAGGCTAACTTCATTTTGCTGTTTGACATTAATCATTTCCCCATGTTTTGCTCATATCGGGCCTCCTACAGCTCCTGGCTCTGCTAAGTGTTAAAATATGAAGCTAACATTAGTTATACTGCCTATAGGCCTACAGCAGAATTTACATGCATTTGTGCAGCATCACTAACCTGGAAAGCAGTGATGGCTGCTTAGCATGACATGATGCTAGGGACTAGCTCTCTACAACTTTGGTGTGACACTTGAAAATTGTCCAACTTTGTATAATGATTGAAAAAATATGTCAGATAGGTGAATTGCTTTTGTGAACAGGCCTCATGTGAAAAACACCAGCTTGTTTGGCTGCTGTGAGCTGCACTGTGCTACACTGTGATACTGTTTCTTACTTGAAATCCTGCATTTTAGAAACCTTGTGGAATGGATATTACATTTTACATTGACAAATATTTATACCCAAAGTGATATGCATTTGAGAAAGCAGGGTCAGCCAGTCCCTGGAGCAATTGGGAGTTAACAGCCTTGCTCAGGGGCCCGAAGGTGACATCACTCCACCAATCATGAGATTTGAATCCTAACCAACAAAGCCACAAACTGCCTAACTATATATCTTGTGTGCTAGAGTTGGCCATAAGTACAGTGAGGGAAATAATTATTTGACCCCCTGTTGAATTACTAACTACATCCATTTATAAAAAAATGAGAAGTCTGTAATTTCACTGGTAGGTTTATTTTAACCAGAATATAGATTGGCAACACTTTACTTGAAGCAGTCTACATAAGGGTGACATGTAACCGTCATAAGAATGACATGACACATGTCAT
>JAOYFF010000041.1:422722-433640 GCA_025773925.1 Cryptomyrus ogoouensis | reverse complement strand
TGCTAACAGTAATGTCCTGGTTAACAGTAACGCTACCAGTAATGTCCTGGCTAACAGTAATGCTACCAGTAATGTCCCGCTAACAGTAATGCTAACAGTAATGTCCTGGCTAACAGTAATGCTAACAGTAATGTCCTGGTTAACAGTAACGCTACCAGTAATGTCCTGGCTAACAGTAATGCTACCAGTAATGTCCTGCTAACAGTAATGTCCTGATTAACAGTAAAGCTATTTATGCCCTGTGCTTACTGGTATAAGCTGTAGAGCACAATGTCTGTGTGACACTACAAATGCTGCTGGGACGGGCTGGAAGCACTTGAAGGTGTCATATGATACTGTGAAGGATGAGGTTGTGCCATGGATGGAACCCCAAGCAGCTAGTTTTACTTTCTCGAGAACTGGAGCATGGGCAGTCCCCTGGAGTGGCTGCCAGTGCTTTGCTCCTCACCTCTGAGGCCTCACACCAAATCCTGGAGAAATGCTGCACAGCACAGCACCCTCCCTGATCCCCATCCTACCTCCACCCCCTTCTCCAGCCGCTCCGCTACCACATGCGCACCCTCTTCCCACATTCCCATCCACTGCACCACTGCACTTGCTGGCACCATCTGGCCCAGGGAACGATGATGGTAATGTCAGTAGGTCTTCACATAGACAGACAGATATTCAGCCACTGCTCTCTTCCATGGAGCCACACTGGAAGCTGAGGGATCCTGTCTTGGGATGGCGGAGGGTGAGCAGTACATGCGTGTTCACGTGTGCGCGTTCCAAACTCCGCGCTGTCTCCCACCGAGCATGAAGAATGACAAGACAGCCACACCCAGCAGAGTGTGCAGATGGAACATGTGCTCCCCATCGCTGCTAATTAAAATGCTAAGGAGGGCAGCTGCCCGTCCTCCTCATTAACACGTGATTAGCGCACAGAGGGAGAGTTCAGCACTTTATCATATGCACAATGTACATGCTTATATTTTAATAAATACAAATGTATACATTTTTACTCCCGTTAAAAGACAAGTTTCTTCCACAGCCTGTATGCTGCTCTGGCAGATGTCACAGCATACCAGGCCTGTGTATCATTTATGAGACAGAGGGACCTGGGGGGGGGGATGTGGATGTAATAACAAGCAGTTATAAAACAGGAGCAAGCAGGGAAGAAAAAAAAGAAAAGGGTACAGAGAGTCCAACAAACCCTTTGACTGAGGGAACATTTATTGCACGAGAAATACAAACATGCAAGAAGCTCAACATGATTCATTAAAGATCAATAGAATAAGAAGCCCTTGGTGATTCTGGAAATGTTTCTAAATCTTGACAGTATTTCTTTAAAATAAGAGTAGTTTATGTTTTAAAATATATATTACGATCTTTAAACTCCGATCTAGTTACAGTCACAACGAACAAAGAGGATGCAGGAAGGGCAGCTTGACCTCAACATCGTCTCGGCTGGGAAAATCAGAAACTTTCAAAAACAAGAATGTCAGATATTCACCATGAAACCAGCGGGTAAAACATGGAGAAAAGTGTAAAAAGAGAAGCGGCAGGCTGCCCTGCCTCAGCTTCCTGCAGGTGTTTGTCAGGGCAACCTCAAAAAGAGCCAACGGGGGCACATTAAGGAGCGCAGGGTCTCCCAGGCAGAGACCAGGATCACGCAGCATAAGCACACCTTCACTGAAATCTACCACTCAGATAGTTTTTCATTTTTATTTATATTCATTTTAAAGAAGCTTAGTAATTGTCTCTAGTTTCATGCTACCACACTGGTAACGTGCATTACCCCTCAAGTAACCCAATGTCTCAGAGTACTAAGAACTTGCAAACACAAAAATAGCACACACACTCACACAGACATGCTCACAAAAACAAGCTCATAAACTCACAGACGCACTCACAGAGACACACTCACACAGACATGCTCACAAACTCACACACACACAGACACTCACAGAGACACACTCACAAACTCACAGAGACACACTCACACAGACATGCTCACACAGACACACTCACAGACTCACAGAGACACACTCACAGACATGCTCACTCAATCACACACACACACACTCAGACATGGTGACCCACTTTCACTCACAGACACACACATGCTCATTTACTCACAGACACATACACACATAGACACACTCAATCACACACACAGACACGCTCACACACAGACAAGTTCACTCACACAGAAACTCACCTTCCCAAAAGACACCTGCCCCCCCGGAAGCATATCAGTTATTCCATATACAATGCACGGTACAGTTATAGGCCTCTCAAACAAACAAGCAAGCAAGTACACTCTCTCTGCACGATGGTAAGCACAGCCAGACAAACAGGGGCACAGTGTGAAACTGGGTTACACAACAGGTCGGACGAATTCCTTGGTTATACGCATATAACGCTACTTTTTGGCAATAACATTTATTGTAAATATCATATGGAATGTGTGTCTCAAAATGTATGAATATTACATCAAATACAATTTAAAACGCTCGTAACGCAGAACACGTTTAAGAAAAATGGTCACGGCGTGAAACATTGTGTATAGGCGTTTACCCATTGGAAAATGTTCGGCAGACTCTTGGACCACCCCTGAAACCTCCATAAACATAAACTAAAGCGCAAGGCGAATGCAAAAGCACCGACGCAGCCCCTGACTGCAGCTCTCTTATGTACAAACTCGCGTCTGCACTTAGGCAGCCCGACAGATGAGCCAATTCTTCGGGGCCGCAAGTGGCGTGGCTCAGCCGGGCCTCCGCTTTCGCTTCCCCATGGAGGATGAACGTAGCGCGGAGTGATGGATTGATCCAAACGAATGGCTACAGGATAAATGATCCGTCATGAGAGATTTGGCGGCCGTGTGAGCTGCTGCATAGTGTCCGGCCCCTTCACGCCCGCTTATCGGACCCCGGGCGTCACCTACGGAGCATTTACAACACGGACATAACAGACAGCAGCGATCAAGACTAATCCGCTAATATTACACAGTTACAGTTTCAATTTCATACATGTTTTAACAGTCCCTGACATACTGACAAAATAAACCTTTGCCAGATTTTAAATGTATAATATATTTTTATATATGATTTTTGTCATACAGAATAGTATAAAAAATAATTTTACCTCACACAAATTGAGCTTTAATATTAAGACAGAACATTTTATGTAAATGTATATATTATATAGAAGCAATACAAGACATCTTAAAAACTTAAACTTTAATAAACGAGCTAAACTAGCTAATGCATTTCAAGACAGCTCCTCAAATCGAAACGCTCAGTGAACAAAGTCTGCCGTCTGAAAGTGCAAAGGAAGACAATGATTCAGTCGGAAATTGAACAGCATTTTTAAAAGGATTACCCCAAAATCCGCTGACACGCGGCGAAACGCGCACTCAATTACAACATTAATCCCCTTTCGGATTCCAAAACATTTTCGGTAAAGTCGATTATATATATATCAGGTGCGCCCTTTGCGAGAATGAACTGCACAGCCGAAAGGGATCTCTCTTTAAACTTAAAAAGGAAAGCAAGGCTGACACGAGAGCTGGGAATCGCAGCTACACTGGGGACACAGAGCGCTATCCCGCCGCCCTGCGCCGAAGGCATCCCGGTAGAAGCGCCCCCCTGTGCGCCCCAGGATTCCGTCTCAAGGGCTGCCATTAATACTGTTCATTAAGACAGCTTTCCCTTGTAAAATACCCCAAGCAGGACGCACCTATAGGTAGACAGCACGCTATTTAACATAACTAGGGTCTGCCAGGGCTGTCTGAGTAGGCAGAGCGACGGGTCATCTCTCAGATGGTGCTTTAACAGCCTGTTAGGTGCTATAGCAGATACCTGATGAATGGTGGCAAAGGTAGTAATGCTGCAACACACACCTTCTCCCAGACATAAACCGCGCGTGCTGTAACCTTTTGAAACCTCCCTAAACCGCATCAACTTTGCTCCTGTAATATTAAAACTAACCTTAAAAAACAGACAAACAAACATACAAAGAAAACCACGTTCCAGACACCACGTCCGCAGGAGAGATCGGGTGGGTTTTTTGCATGAAATACGTGCTGACAGTTTGCTCTACTTTGGTGTGACCTTCCCGTTAAATCGCCAGGACCTCGTTAAACTGTTAGGACCTCGTTTTATCGGCTTTGCTGGTTTAACAATTTTAGAAAGAGGCTCAAACGCTTCAACCGACAAACATTTGGCTTAAGCAGAAATCAAAACTCCCTCCTGTTATAAAAGTAAAAGTAAGACTTGCTAACTTAATACATCTCACATAGTTTCCTAAATGAGGCGTATGGAACACTGCTCAGCCTCCTTATATCCTCTAAACGTGGTCTACATTTCCTGGAATTGCCCCCCCCCCACCCAAAAAAAAAATAAGATAAATAAAATAAAGCTCACTGTCTGCAGGCTGGCCACCCAGAGTAGTGGTCCTCACATTTCTACGCATCCCTCAGCAGGCAGAGGACCTGCTGGCTGGGGGGGGGGGGGGGGTTACCTCTCCCCCCCGCGACAAGCCCAGATAGCTTGATGTTATCAGCCCCATATGCTGACACGGTCTGATACGTCCAAGAAGCGGACAGAACGACAGTAACCTTTTGCTTATGCATGTTTTTTTTTAGCCAGACGCTAGAAAAAAAATTATTACTGTTTTTTAAAAATATTTCCTTCACACGTATGTCCACTGAATATTATTCTTGTAAGCAAGGTGGAATTAAAGACAACGCTCATTGTTTAATTTCCATCCTTATAGTGCCCCCTGATGGGCGATGTTGGCGGAGTTCTCAGTGCTGGGCCTTCCTGCACCCTCACTCCTTCAGATTCTCCTCAGCCACGCCCTGGGCAGACAGCTCTGCCAGCACGTTGTCCAGGTAGTTGGGGTCTGGGTATCCGTGGCCAGTCAGGTTGGAGCCAAACTCGGTCTTGTGATGGATCTCATTCCAGACCACTGTGTCCGACTCCCCTGTGGTGCTGGATGTGCCAATGGTGAAGATGAGCCGCCGGTCCCATGCCATGATCAGCAGCCTCAGGACCTGAGCCCCGCCCACCAGTGAGGCCGTTACACACTGTAGTTCAGAAAGCTCTTGCCAAACATACTTTTAGCTAGACTTGAAGGGTTGATGTCATTGCTCTCGTGGACCAGCTCACAGATCTCATCCATGGCTCCCTCCCTCACCCCCCATGCCAGAACGGACGAGCTCACCTTCCTGCCCTTCTCGTTGTCTGGGAGATAGCAGTGTCTTGGGAAACCCCTGGCACTGAACTTCTTCCCAGGGTTTGGGTGCTCAGTGGTCTGGTTGGCAAAGCAAAGCAGGACAGTAAGAAATGACGTGGTCTTCCTCATTCATGGTACGAACAGGCCTGACAGCTCCACTCTGACTCACTGTGTCCGTGAACCAGCACTACAGATGCACGCATCTTTTAAACAGCTGCTCGACATTCAGGATAAAGCGCACCCCGAAGCCCTACCTGCTACCTGGACAAGGGCATTAAACCTTATTGTCACACTCTGGTACTCTGGCTGTTTTGGAATATCTCACATTGTGTCTCAAGTTGATCTAGCTACAAGCTGCTTGCTCAGACAATACAGATCAGAGTCAAGGTGGAGTTTTTTACTCCAGAAAATTATCCTTTTTTTTTGGATCAATATCAATTCAATCAAAATCACCTTGTTCATAAGCTACTGACTTACTGCACATTCCACCATCTGCCTGGACCAGACAGGTGACAGTGCTCAGTATGGCTCGAGGAACGTGCTGAGCAGCGATTTCTAAGCGCTTTTGCTCACAGTGTGTTTCTGGGTCTCTGTGTCTCTGGTCCACCATCAGATAGTGACCTTCAGGAGGTAAGGTTGAAGCCTTGTAACCCACAAGCGTTTATCATCCCTCTCTTCTCCTGGTTGGTTGGTTGGTTGATAATGTGCACTTGGCAAGTGGTACCAGGAGTATTCTGTTGTGGGGGCTTAACCATGGTCATGGATATCACCCTGACAGAAACAGTACTCCCTGCATCTGTCGGTCTGGCCCCAGATGAAGCAAAGTGGGTCACCGACCTGGATACCGGCAGGGATGTCATAGACGATGCGGATGGTTTTGGACTCCGGGTAGCCTGGCAGACTGTGCGGGATGACGTGGTACTCCATCTTCCCTGGAGGCTGGGTGCCCGTCTTCTCCCCGTAGATGGCCTTACAGGTGGGGCATTGCAGGCTGCCATCCTGGGGAGGCAGAGAGGATGTCAGGCTCATTACATGGTGCCCCCACCAGAGCATTTGCTGCATGGCATGCAGCAGCAATTATTGGACTCATCCATCCATCCATCCATCCATCCATCATGATTGCGCATGCAGCCATACACACAATAACACATAAAGAACACACAGAGGTAACCTGCAGAAGCATGCAGAGAACTCGCCAATGCCCACACAGAGCTGGGGGGCATTAAAGGGCTCACATGGTTAAGGTTACGACAGTGAAATGTAACATGAGCTTCAAAACAGAAGCAATGGAAGGCAGAATCTGCTGAGAGGAGAACAAGCAAACAAGAGACGTCACAGGCCAGCTGCCCCTCCCACAGGCATGCTAAAGTTATACAATCAGAAAGATTAAAAATACCGCCCCCCAGGCATGACAAACCTATACAATCAGAAGATTAAAAATAACAGCAGCGCAGTGGACGCTGTTCCATAGAACGCCACCCCTGAGACACTAATTATAATCTGATTTTGGTTAAGAAACATTCTCTGGCTTTCACTCTAATAGACTGACGTGATCACAAGGGTGGGGAAACATGACCTTTCCTGGGGCTTAAATCAGAAACCTGCTCAAGGCCTTAAGCTCCTGCACGCTGCTGCTTGTTTTCATACAGTTCTGGAAAAAATTAAGAGACCACTCCATATTTTGTAAGAATTGGTATCCTGGTTTAATCCTGGTTCTGCTGGCTGAAGGCTACAATGAGCGGCAGATTGCTTCCAGGCCCAAAATTTCTGAGACTGCAGTACATAAGAACAATGTGAAGCAGGAACCACTGCAAATGGCCAAAAACTAAATGGGCTGAGGGGAGAAGCGACTGCCTAATGCCAGAGATCCGTCAGCTTATCCAACAGTGCCTTATGAATTGGGGGATCACATCAAGTGACCATCAAAAAGAATGGAAAACATGCAGGTGTGAAGTGTATTGATAGGACAAGTTCGTAGAAGCAGGACTGAAGACCCCATAAAGCAGGAAAAATGTTGGAGCTTACAAAAAAATGTATATTTTATGCAGAAGCATACCCATAAATTGAGAAATGACTGAAACAAAAAATTTTGCTGTGGTCTCAATTTTTTCTAGAGCTGTATAATGCCCTTCCTAGCACATCTGCCCTCAAGTGCTGAACATGATAGAGAGTGATATCTGCCAGACAGGACTGGACACTTAGGAGCCCCCCTCGGTTTGGGGGCTCCTCCCCTGCCTGCCGGTGCTCACCTTGTTGCCGTTGTTATACATGGCCACCAGGCACAGCAGGTGGTACATGTGGCCGCACTTTCCCAGCTTGCCCACCAGCTCGGCCTTGATACCCTTGTGGTTCAGCAGGCCGTCGTAGCCAGAAGAGGTCACCAGCCTCTCCATGCAGATGGTGCAGTCCTGGGAGAGGTAGAGTGGGATGGGTGGGCATGGATGTAACTGGAAAAACGTGTGGGTCGTTTGGGTCGTCTCACACAGCTAGGCTGGCTGACAGGCTGCTGTGTGCTGTCACAATGCTGACTTGGAACTGTCTGCCTGAGAACCTGGCTCTGTCACAATACTGACTCTGCACTGTTTGCCTGAGGACCCAGCGCTGCCCACCTGAGAACCCAGTGCTGTCACGATACCAACCGGCACTATCTGCTTGAGAACCTGGCTCTGTTACAATACCAACTCTGCACTGTGAACTTAATTAATGACCCAGCGCTGTCCACCCAAGGACCCGGTGCTGTCACGATACCAACCCGGCACTATCTGCCTGAGAACCTGGCTCTGTCACAATACCAGCTCTGCATTGTGAACCAAATGACCCAGCGCTGTCCACCCAAGAACCCAGTGTTGCCACGATACCAACCCAGCACTATCTGCTTGAGAACCTGGCTCTGTCACAATACAGACTCAGCATTGTTTGCCTGAGGACCCAGCGATGCCCACCTGAGAACCCAGTGCTGTCACGATACCAACCCGGCACTATCTGCCTGAGAGCCTGGCTCTGTCACCATACTGACTCTGCACTGTGAACCTAATGACCCAGCGCTGTCCACCCAAGGACCCGGTGCTGCCACGATACCAACCTGGCACTATCTGCTTGAAGACCCAGTGTTGTCACAATACCGACCTGGCATTGTCTGCCTGAGAACCTGGCTGTCACAATACTGACTCCACACTGTCAGCCTGAAGAACAAGCACTGTCCACCTGAGGACCCAGTGCTGTCACGATACTGACCCAGCACTGTCTTCCTGAGGACCTGGCTCTGGCACAATACCGACTCTGCACTGTCAACCTGAGGACCCGGTGCTGTTACGATACCAACCTAGCACTGTCTGCCTGAGGACCGGTGCTATCATGATACCGACCCAGCTTTGTGTGCCTGAGAACCTGGCTGACCCCTTCAGGACCTGGCTCTGTCACGATACTAACATGGTGTTGTCCAGCCGAGGACCCAGTGCTGTGACATTACTGACCCGGCACTGTCTGCCTGAGGAGGGCCTCAACCAGACGTCCATGATGCAGTGCTAACATTTTAGCTCACCTCGTCAGGAATTATTTTGATTTTCTCGGTGTATCTGCGAACCACATCTTCTGGGTTTTTACCTGTGGGGGGAGAAAACACTGGTTGATGTCAGACACACAGACACATACACGTTTGTATCCATATCTTTGTGGGGACCATCCATTCATTTTTATGGGAAAAACCCTAATCCCACCAACCCTAACCCCTACCCAGCCCAGACCTTAACCATAAGCAACCAAACAAAATACAAGAATTTTTAGTTTTTTAATTGTAGTCACAAAGTTTTACAAAATTCAGTTTCCCCTTATGGGGACCAAAAAAGTAATCCCCACAACATCAAAATATCATGTTTTTATTCCACTGTGGGGACATCAGCTCAGGAGCTGAAGGCAGGTTTGGATTTGATGCAGGGCCCATGGAAGAGAGACCTCTATATCCCATCTCCTCCTAAAGGAACCAGCATTGAGTTGTTTCTGTCCTGTCGCTTACAACACACCTCAGATGCACCTTCAGCGATACACGCTACACAGAGCAGCCAGTCATGCCCCCCATGACTCACAGCTCTAAGAGGCTTAACCTTGGCTGTGAGATATACTTCCTGTGTGTCTGTTTTACGCAAAGCTCATAAACTCACAGGCTGACTGGGATAACAGCCCACAGGACACCTAGATGGAAGAGATCTGAGAGCATGGAAGAGAGCTGAGGGGACAGTATGCTGGCTCACTGCTACAGCACTACCACAAGTACACACAGACACACACAGACATACAGATACAGATACACACACACATATACACACACAGACACACATACAGTACAGATACACCACATACACATATCTCCCTCCTATATGCATGTAAATCCCCTCCAACCCTAACTCTCCACTAATGCCCACTCACCCCTCCTCAGGTGCTTCTTCTTGGTCTTGCGACGGATGCCATTGACTCCCGGCACTGGCTTCATGTCGCTCTTGTTGATGGGTGGGGGGTGCAGGATGGGCTTGGGGGCTCGGGTTAGGCACACGGGCAGCCCTGCCGCACACATCAGGATGCCGGTCATACCTGCAGCGTGGCATGAGAAACACACCGGCCAATGGCAGCTACACAGCCCACCAGAAACTGAGGCAGCACCCCCTCACACCCGTGTGCCCCTTACCTGCCAGGGCTGGGTGTACTGGGCCAGAGCCTGTCAGGTTCTTCACAGGGAGGGCAGGAACTCTGCAAAACAGAGACAACATGGAAAAGAGTAAATTCAAAGTGAGGCATTAGGTAGGTTTTCACATCCCAGGGCCCTGGGGCTGCTTTTGCTTCAAGTGGGCAACCCATGGCTGCGCTATCTGTCTGTATAAAATGGTGGCTAAAAGCCACTTCTGTAAAAACTACCAATGGAGAAGAGCGTGTTAAACATCAATGACAAAGTCACACCAATAACATGGACAGAGTGTGGTAAACATCAATGACAAAGTCACACCAATGACAGGCAGAGTGTGGTAATCATCAATGATAAAGTCACACCAATGACATGGACAGAGTGTGGTAAACATCAATGACAAAGTCACACCAATAATATGGGCAGAGTGTGGTAAACATCAGTGACAATCACACCAAAAATATGGGCAGAGTGTGGTAAACATCAATGACAGTCACACCAATAATATGGGCAGAGTGTGGTAAACATCAATGACAAAGTCACACCAACGACATGGGCAGAGTGTGGTAAACATCAATGACAAAGTCACACCAATGACATGGGCAGAGGATGGTCAACATCAATGACAAAGTCACACCAATGACATGGGCAGAGTATGGTAAACATCAGTGACAGTCACACCAATGACATGGGCAGAGTGTGGTAAACATCAATGACAAAGTCACACCAATGACATGGGCAGAGTGTGGTAAACATCAATGACAAAGTCACACCAATGACATGGGCAGAGGGTGGTCAACATCAATGACAAAGTCACACCAATGTCATGGGCAGAGTGTGGTAAACATCAATGACAAAGTCACACCAATGACATAGGCAGAGTGTGGTAAACATTCATGACAAAGTCACACCAATAATATGGGCAGAGTGTGGTAAACATCAGTGACAGTCACACCAAAAATATGGGCAGAGTGTGGTAAACATCAATGACAGTCACACCAATAATATGGGCAGAGTGTGGTAAAC
>JAOYFF010000041.1:401954-420211 GCA_025773925.1 Cryptomyrus ogoouensis | reverse complement strand
CATGGGCAGAGTGTGGTAAACATCAATGACAAAGTCACACCAATGACATGGGCAGAGTGTGGTAAACATCAATGACATAGTCACATCAATGACAGGCAGAGTGTGGTGAACATCAATGACAAAGTCAAGCCAATGACAGGCAGAGTGTGGTAAACATCAATGACAAAGTCACACCAATGATATGGGCAGAGTGTGGTGAACATCAATGACAAAGTCATGCCAATAACATGGGCAGAGTGCGTTAAACATGGGCAGAGGAACCCAAATTGGGGACCATCAGGAGGCAGCGGGGGAATGACAAACTGTGGGGACAACATGCCTCACGTGTTTGAGTATTTCCGTGTATGGCTGAAATAGAAAACACATGCACACCAACACAGACAGACAAACAGACAGACCCACACACACACACACAGGGTTGTAATTATATCTTTGTGGGGACTCTCCATTCATTTCTATGGGGAAAACTCTAATCCCACCTTGACAACCTTAACCCCTACCCAGCCCTAACCTTAACCATAAGTAAAAAATGGTCCCCACAATGTCAAAAAAAAGGGTGTAATATGAACCTAATCCTGATCCACACACACACACACACACACATGGCTAGATCAGAGGGCCTCTCTGTGCTTTGCAAAACAAAGATTCCCTGAAAGCACCCCAGCTGATGAACACAACCCAGGGACCAGGACCAGGATTAACCATCACTGTAGCTGCAAAGATCAACCACTGTGGGGTCATGGAACTTCAGAAGGCAGCTATATTAATGGACTGCCACGCATCTGCAAGCTTGAGAACAAGCTAAGGTGCTAACATGCTACATGCTATCCGGCCTACATTTTTCTTCCCTCAATATCCAGACCAAAATAAAACAAATTCACTCAGTGACACTTCAGCTAGCTACTGCTTGCAAATCTGGCTGGTCCACTTTGCACTTCCCTAGATAAAGTAGGCAGAGATAGCTTCTAGTCTGCGAGTACCTTGGAGTTCCTCCTGGATGGTTCCTTAGGGATCTTAATCCCTTGCTGCGCTGCCTTATAAATAAATAGTCTTTGCCTAGTGTTGCCTCTTTCCCTGGAGGCCCCACATCTGTGTATTCTGTGAGCCGCCAATTACAATTAGTATAAAAAACAGATGAACAAGGCAGCTGATTATGATCGGACCACGATCACTGGCCTCAAAACACAAAAGATACTTCTCATACTGATTGGCTGCCAGGACTGATAGTCAGAGTCAATCTCATCACAGCACAGCCCACTCTAGGGTGCTGGGTTTTGCTCTATAGCTAACGACAGAAGGAGATCTGTTAACATGTAGGCTTAATTAGCTGGAATGTTGATTATAATCAGCTCTATTGCTCTGTGATAGTAGCAAATTCCCTCATTACAACAACAGCAGAATACGGTCACTGGAGGTAAGCTCACACTTGACTCAAACACAGTGGACCGCTGCATTCACATGGCCCTGTATCATGACCTGACCCTGACCCTAACCTACTCTGTTCATATACGGCTGCTGGAACAGTTATTCTCTAAGCGCTAATTCCTTGCACTGTCAGGTACAGGGGTCTCCAACTTCGGTCCTGGAGAGTTACTACCCAGTAGGTTTTCTATCCAACCTGGCTTCTGATGACCCACACCAGTTTCCGATATTTACCTGAGAACAGGTATGGCTCATCAGAAGCCACTTTCATTTAAGAAGCCAGTCTAATAGCACCACAGCTAATCTGCCCGCTTTCTTGGTATGGCCGGTGCACCACTATGAGATTATGCCACTGGTCCAGTAACTTCCCTGAAGAAACTTGGAATTTCAATGCTTACCATCTAGTGGAGAGTAACCATTGCATACACATTAAGGATAGCTTGTAGAACATAAACCTCGGGGTCAAGGATAGCGCATAGAACATAAACCTTGGGGTCAACAATAGCTCGTAGAACATAAACCTCGGGGTCATGGATAGTTCGTAGAACATAAACCTCGGGGTCAAGGATAACTCATAGAACATAAACCTCGGGGTCAAGGATAGCTCATAGAACATCAACCTCGAGGTCAAGGATAGCTCACAGAACATAAACCTCGGGGTCAAGGATTGCTTGTAGAATATAAAGATCGGGGTCATGGATAGCTTGTAGAATATGAGCCACAGGGTTAGGGTTAGCAGGTTAAACATAAACCTTGGGGTTAATGATAGCTCGTAGAACATGAACCCCAGGGTTACGGATAGCTCATAGAACATGAACCCTAGGGTCAGGGTTAGCAGGTCAAACATAAACCTCGGAGTTAAGGATAGCTTGTAGAACATGAACCCCAGGGTTATGGTTATCACATTGAACATAAACCTTTTAGGTTGGGGTTTGCTAATCAAACACAATTTCAGTGGTTTCGGATAGCACTTTTAACATAAATCCAAATACAGTTAGCACATTAAACATACACCCTGGGGTTAGGGTTAGCACACAGAACATAAACCCTGAGGTTAGGTTAGCATGTTGACCATAAACCCTGGGGATACAGTTAGCATGCAGAACATAATTGTTCCGGTTTGGATTAGCACGTTGAACATAAACATTTGGGGTTAGCGTTAGCATGTGGCTAACATACTGCTCCTCATAACTTATCTAAACACAAATTCAAGTTAACCTGAAAAAGCCCAATTTAGCTTCCAAGCACTAAAGCATTGTGAGGACGGACAGTGATGGTGGGGCCTACAGGAGACGAGTGTGTCCGTAACTCCACATGCGCTTTTACAGCCTCCTCTTCCTTGTTAATTCACACTACCAGTGCCCCTACACCCCCTGCCCTGATTTCCCCTTTTGGTCTTAGTTGATAGGACCCTGTGGCAGAGTGAAGGCCCCCGTTGCTGGGCGCCTCAGCGTGCCTCCACACGGGCACAGAGGCAGTCGTGTGCCTTGCGCCTCCTAGCCTGTGAAAGTAGGTCAATGGGATGGAAAGGCATTATGGGAGGGAGCCCCCACCATGAGGAGAGAGCCCCCTAGGAGCAGACAGAGCCCGCATGAAGCTTTGCGAATGAAGACTGACTGCCTTACCCTCCATCTTCCTCCTCCTCCATCTTAGCTCCGTGCTGATGATGCCTTACCAAGCTGCTTCCTGTCCCGGCCACAAACACTGCGCACGGCAATGGGGAAGTGGAAAGGGGAAGCTTGGGCGGGCCCAGGGTCACATGACTTCCTTCACAACGCCCCCCCCCCCCCCCGCCCCCCCCCCCCCCCCCCCCCCCACCACAAAGTCACAAGCCTTCTGGCCCTGCAGGGGCTCTTGTCAGGACCCAGTGAAGCAGCAGCTGATGGCATACTCATGCACAGTCCTCCCCACCCTACCATCATCTGTTTATTTTAAAGGTGGGGAAGAGGACATCATCAACTGGTGCAAAACCGATGGAGATTAAATGCAAGCAGCATTCTGGCACGGGGGTCAAGAACAGACTGTTTCAGATTAGAGCTGAGGCAGATGCTTCCTGTTCGGTTACGAGCTGAACAGTGTACAGAGGATGCAGCTTTCAACACGCTTTTGGCCCCTTTGCTTTTTGTCGCTTTTTATCTCTAGAAAGAAACTACAAAGCAAACCTAGCTAGTAAGTCTTACTACAAAGTTGTAATGCTTTTGAAGTATAACATTTAGGGATGTGCATCCCATCATTGAGGCCATTGCGATACACATCTCAATGCATTGCCAATGATCCAAGACATTAAGGATACATATAAAGCAACTACTAAAGCGATACGATTCCCCCCTACTGAGATGCGATGCTATTTAACAGGATGCACTGCATCACTAGGCACGCCTCCAACTCACGTGAGACGCCAAGACACTTGCAGAGAATTGGCCACTGACAGCAGTATTATACATGAGAGATATAGCTTAGACAGGGAGACTCAATCTAAATATAAAATTATTGGTCACATTTCTAAATAATAAAGGCATAGGTCGGGTAAAGAACAAGAAGAAGAAGGAAGTCAGGTCAGGTTGGGCAGCAGGCACTGGTGCAGTGTGTTGAGATCCCAGTCAGCGACCCCCCCAGGCAAACATATGGTCCAGTCCCACCCTCCAGAAATGGCCATCCATCTGCCACAGCCAGGTGTTACGTGGGTGTCCCCTCAGCCTGATCCAGCCATTTGGGTCCTCAGCAATGAGGGTCCTGTGAGCTGGATCAGCGTAACTGACGCTCCCTCACAATGCAGGTAATGTGCCTCATTCAGGACTCCTCTAGCAACTGCTTGTTCGACGCAAAGTCAAACCAAGGATTCTCCGAAGAGGCACAGTACCGAAGGAGTCCAGTCTCAGTTCACTGGATAGCATCCATGTCCCATAGCCACAGCCATACAGCAAGACAGGGAGCACCAGGACTCTAAAGTCCATCCTCTTGCAACGATATCGGGAACGCCTTCTGTCTTTCCAGCCCCCTATGCTCCCCCAATCCATCTGCTTACTTCATAGGAAGAGTCACCAGAGACGTGAATGTTGGTGGTAGGTGAACCTCTCATCGTGGCCGACATTCTCTCTGCAGACAGACATACTGCTGAATGCTGTGCCCAAGAGGTCATTAAAGGCCTGGATCTTGGTTTTTATCCAGGACACATGCAAACCCAGACACTCAGACTCCTTGCTCAGTCTCTCAAGAGCCTTGAGACAGGGCTGCCATTGACTCGGCAATGGTCACAGCATCAGCAAAGTCAAGATCAGTGAATATTTCTTCACCAACAGATGCCCCACTGCTGCTGGACCCCATGACCCTGCCCAACACCCAGTCCATGAAAGTACTGAACAGAGTAGGAGTAAGAACACACCCCTGACACCCCCAGGATCCACTGGGAAGCAGAGGTGGTTGTACCCATCAAAAAGCATTTTGTTACAAATTACAAATACTTGGTCAACAAATGTAGCAAAATAAAATATAAAATACTGGTGTGAGAAAATGTATTTAATTAAAATAGAAATAATGTGTAATGTGAAAATACAAAAATACATGTAAAATAGTAACGGTATGACAAATATGTGTAACATTACAGCCTTAGTAATGTGTAGTATTTACAAATACAGCTTGCCCTAACTTTAAACAGAATAATGATTTTGTGATTTACATGTATTATACCATTAATTGTGAAATGAAAAATGACTTTTGTAATATTAGTAATGTAATGTAAGGTCAACAGGCTGAAGGTTGGGGGGGGGGTTTCTGGGAGACGGAACCGCGATACAAATGGCTAGGTCAGGCCCACGACCCTCCTGTTGGAGCACTCTGTGTTGTTTTGGTATGCTGGTGATGTGACGAGGAAATTCATATACAAATTCATAAATCGAAGGGCATAAGTCCAGGCATTTAGTACTATTTGCACTTTGTGGACAAATAAGCAAATACAGAGTAAGCTATATTGAGTTGAGCACAGAAGAGGATCTTGTATTGGACAGCCAGAAGATGGCGCTGTCTTAACTACTTGCAGACAATGGTTGAGGAGGCTGGGTGTGGTGTGAGGGAAGGGAACAGGCTCCTCCCCTCATGTTGCTGCTCCTCTATGATTTGCTGTAGATAGAGAACTGAGCCTATGGTTGTCTTTTCTGAGTGTCAGAAAGGTTCACTACAGCAGCGGTTCTCAAACTTTTTTGCACCGTGAACAAATTTTGCCAGCTCATTCACGACCCTATATCAAGTACAGGTCTAAATTAATGCTATGATCAAGTGTGCAGGGCACTCTGCAGTGTACGTCAATCAATGCCTACCACACAAATCTGTTTGGATGTGCCAGTGAATTTCAAATTAAGGATCTATCGATTAGCTAGATTAGATTGGTGGAGTACTCACTAGTTTTGTGTTAAGCTGTTGCAGACCCAAGACTGGTTTACAAATTTGGGTTGTGACCCATGGGTTGGTAATCGCAGCACTATAGCGTTAAAATGACCATTTCCCAGTTTATAGATAAAACTGTTCTCTTCAAACAGCAGATTACCATAACATTAAAAATCACATTGACGGAATCCCACAAACAGTCAGTGATGGTTAAGGTCAGAGCCAGGGAAATTAAAACATAATATAGGGAATTCGGAAAGGAGACATCACCCATGTTAGTCACCAAGCGACACGACCAGTGTCTCTGGTGAGACATTAAAGGCTGATTATGGTTGGATCTGTTCTAAAGTTAATCCCAATTCAGTAAAGCAGCCGAACGCACCAAAGAGTACAATATTGTGTGCTTGATTTCTTCTATATAAAGAACACCTGCTTAAACTCAAAGCGCTTAGATTTCTCTGATGAATTTCACTCAGCTGAATTTAAGAAAAAATCCTGAGGCTTTCCAGTGAAGCCATGTATCACTGAAGATGTCTCAGGACATCTGAAAATAAGAGCATGGAGGTAACTACCATTCCAGGGTAACACAGAGCATAAAGCAGGGCGATGCCAGTTCATCTCAGGGCACACAGGGCACAAAGCAGGGGGATGCCAGTCCATCTCAAGGCACACAGGGCACATAGCAGGGTGATGCCAGTCCAACCCAGAGCACACAGGGCACAAAGCAGGGTGATGCCAGTCCATCTCAAGGCACACAGGGCACATAGCAGGGTGATGCCAGTCCAACCCAGAGCACACAGGGCACAAAGCAGGGTGATGCCAGTCCAACCCAGAGCACACAGGGCACAAAGCAAGCAATTTGAAACAGTTCTTTTTTCCCCCCTCACCTGTGCCCTCCTGCAGTTCCTTCTTGCCGTACCAGAGGGGGGCGCCCCACAATTATGATTACCTCTGGTATAGACATACATTTTCTAACGATTTATTTATCACACAGCAGCTGCACTACTTTTCACTTTTAGATTAGATGCATACCTGCATTTTGTCTGAGTGCTTGTCCTTTGTGCAATGATAATAAACTTAAATACAAAAAGTGTGTTCAACTGCTACACGTCACTGCTGCAGTAATTTTCAACAGCTCTACAAAGCACCCTGAAAAAAAGTGGTCAGATCGTAATATGGAGAGAATGAATACTTTTAATTAATGAAACAAATTAAATGATCAAAAGCAAATACATAATCTTTGGCTTACCCAAATAAAGGTAATGCCAGTAGAATAAAATAAATGAAATGGTATAATAGTAATAAATTACAATAATTGAAACACATTCCAGTTAACTTTTTTAGATTTACTGTTTTTCGCTTGAAGGCGCGGGTTGAAGAATGATTTTCTGGCATGTTTGCGGACATTTTGCTAGTTTACCTGCAGTTCCCTGCTTCACAGTGGGTGTCGCCTTTTCCTGATTTGTCCAAACTGTTGTGTACACCTCCTCCTGAGTATATGTAAATATGCAGATTTTCCCCAAGAAGTTCTGCTTGATAAACCCAGGGTTTTGCCTGGAAAGCTCTGCATGTGTATTTAGGGTGTCTTTTTGTGCGTACGCAACTTGGATAAATGGGCCCCTTAGACAGGGTCTGAGGGGCCCATTTATTCTAGGGATGGCTCGATACCACTTTTTTTGGTCCGATACCGATTCCAGAACACTGAGTATCTGCGATCCGATATTTTATTCTTCTCGCTAAGTCAGCTAGGCTCTCAATAGTACATACCGCTCAAACAGTGAACTAAATATTCTGTTTCCCTAAAGGAAGAAATACAGTGCACAGCCTGAATCAGTTATGTAATCACTGCTGATTCTTTTTATTTTAACGTTCTCTAGGCTTTTCGAAATGAACTCCACTATGAATTAGACTTGCACTATGAATTCAGCGACCTTCTGTGTAATCAGCATGGCTTTGTTGCTGTCCGAAGGGAGCTTCAGGCATTTCTGAATTGTTTCCTGCAATGTTTGTTGCTTCGGAACGGTTTTGTTCTTGGTCGATGTTATCTGTATAAATTCGGCGTATTCTTTTGCATGATATTTCTGCAAGTGTTTAATCAAATTCGTTGTGTTAAAATTTCTAATGCTACTACTACCCCTCAAAGCGCTCCCATTGCATACTGTAACGTCCGCCGCGCAGACGAGCAGGTACACAGGAGAGTCGAGCCGGTGTTCTGACAAAACGTCCTACTTTATCAAAACATCCTACCGTAGTGCTAATCGATAGCCCTAACCCTAACTCTTACCCTAACCATAACCCCCCAAAAACCCCTAAAACCCTTACCTTAACCCTAACCCCTAAAACCTAACCATAACTCCTAAAACCTAACACTAATCCAAAAGCGGTGGAACTGCACATGCGCAGAAAGGCTGGATAGCACGTCTCGATAGGTAGGATGTTTTGTCAGAACACCGGTAATACGGGCAAACGTGGTTTATTAGGGAAGACGAGAAAACACGGCAGACAACATCAATGACCGATCTGGGAAACAGAGGAAGACGCGGACTGATATACACAAGACTAGCCGAAATAACAGGACACAGGTGATCACAATCGGGAATTCACATGAGGTAAATGAGGGGGCGTGGTACACACGAGGATCATACAAGCCGGGCGTGACACATACAATGCACACGGCAGTTCGGCTTTTTTCTTCCGTGAGCTTAAAGTAAGTTCATACCGCGGACATGCTGGCAACATGCTTGGAGTCCGACATTGTACCGATGTACATCAAGTGACATTCTGCTCATATGATACAATTCCTTTACTACATATTGTTCAGCTAAGCATTTACCTGACGAGGTGATGGATCGGATCAGATACTCCTAGTTTATTTTTATAAACTTTCTTGGAGACCCCCCCAAGAAATAATGCTCATGTGGGTAGTGACAGTGAAACATGGAAAGTGTTGGACTTCTGTGCTAGCCACAGTTTGTCCCAAATCAACACTGCACTTTATGGACACATGTGTTGGGACACCTGGCCATTACACCCACAGGAACTTTTATGACATCCCTTTCTAAATCCATAGGCATCAATATGGAGCTGGTCCCCCCTTTGCAGCTATAACAGCTGCCATTCTTCTAGGACAGCATTCCACAAGGTTTTGGACTGTGTCTGTAGGAGTTTTTGCCCATTCATCCAGAAGACGATTGTGAAGTCAGGCACTGATGTGGGACATAAAGGTCTGGCACACAATCTCCATTCTAGTTAATCCCAAAGGTGTTAGATAGGGTTTGGGTTAGGGCTCTGTGTGGGCCAGTCAAGATCTTCCACACTAAACTCACCCAACCATGTCTTTATGGACCACGCAGGAATAGAAAAGGGCCTTCCCCAAACTGTTCCCACAACATTGAAAGCATAGAATTCTCCAAAATGTCTTGGTGTACATAACCTTGTATTGCTATGTGCAATTCTATGCTTCCAGCTGTGCATTAGGGTGTGCATAGGTGCACTTGCCACCAGAACACCCAAGGCTGCACCTGGATAATTGATTTTGTAATTCTATCGTTGGATCTGTCACTGTATGTGTTAGACACCCAGGTAAAGAGAGGAGCCAAGCTGTCAACTAATTACTACCTGGTGGTGAACCAGATCAGATGGTGGACTCAAACATTTAATGAGGGTGTGCTGGGAGTATATGGCAGAGGTCCCTGTCTGGGAGATCTTGAACTTACACCTCCGGCAGAACTTCTCTTGCATTCCAAGGGAGACTGGTGACATAGAAACCAAATGGGTAATGTTCTGTGCCTCCATTGCTGAGGTGGCTCTGCAGAGCTGGGGTTGTAAGGCTGTTAGTGCCAGTCATGGCGTCAACCCCCAAACCCAGTGGTTAACACCAGTGATACAGGGAGTCGCCAGGCTTAAGAAGGAGGCCTTCTGAGCTTGGTGACCTTGTGGATCTGCAGCAGTAGGTGATCGTTACCAGCAGGCTAAGTGGAATGCAGCTTTGACAGTTGTGGATGCAAAAACTCGGATGTGACGAGAGTTTGGTGAAGGCATGAAAAATGATTTTTGGTTGACCTCGAAGAGATTCTGGCAAACTGTTAGGTGACTTAGGAGTGAAAAACAGGGCATTGCTTATGCTGTTTACAGCAGGGATGAAGTGCTGGTGACATCAACTGAGGATATATTCAGGCAGTGGCAGTGGAAGTTGGCGAACTCAGAGGAGGACTTGCTGATCACTAGGGCTGAGGTCACTGAAGTAGTCAAAATGGGCTGACACGCTAATTCAACATTATTTAAGAGGTCGGGGTCAGTGGATTGGCAGACTTGCGTGGTGGGCCCAATCTTTGAAAAAGGGGACCAAAGGGTGTGATCCAACTTCAGGGGCATCGCACTCCTCAGCCTCCCTGAGAAGACCCATGCCAGGGTACTGGAGAGGAGGGTCTGTCCATTAGTCGAACCTCAAACGTAAGAAGAGAAATACGGATGCCGTTCTGGTCATGGAACACTGGATCAGATCTTTATCCTCACAAGGACACTGGACGGTTCATGGGAGTTTGCCCATCCAGTCTATGTGTATTTTATGGACTTGTAAAATGCATACAACCATGTCCCTCATGGGGTCCTATGGGGGTACTTCCAGAGTTGCTTCAAGTCCCTGGATAACCAGAGTGAGAATTCTGTTCACATTGAAAAGTCAGACTCATTGCTGGTGAGTGTTGCTGTCACCAGTTCTTTTATGGACATAATTTCTAGGTACAGCCTAGTAGTTGAGGGTGTCCGGTTCAGTAACTTCAGGATCGCGTCTTTGCTTTTTGCAGATGATATGGTCCTGTTGGTGTTGTCGAGCTGTGACCTGCAGAATGCACTGGGGTGGCTTGTAGCTGAGTGTGATGCAGCCAGGATAAGGATATGGACCTCCAAATCTGAGCCCATGGTTCTCAGCAGAAATGGGTGGATTGCCCTCTCCTGGTGGGGCACGAGTTATTGCCTCAAGTGGAAGAGTTCAAGTATCTCTGGATCTTGTTCATAAGTGAGGGGAGAATGGAGCAGAAGATTGGCAGACGGATCAGTGCAGCATCAGCAGTTATGCGGGTGCTGTACCTGTCTGTCTTGGTGAACAGAGAGCTGAGCCAAAAATTGAGCTATTGATTTATGGGTCAATCAGCATTCCTACCCTCACTTATGGTCACAAGCTCTGGGTAGTAACCCAAAGAATGAAACTGCGGATGCAAATGGCAGAAATGATCTTCCTTTGCAGGGTGTTTGGACTCCTTAAAGATAGGGTGCGGAGTTTGGACTTTCAGGAGGGGCTCAAAGAAGAGCAGGAAGTTGGAGGAACTTCTGGAACTCTGACCTCAGAATTCAAGATGACTGCACCCTTCATCAACAGAAGTGAAATCTGTAGTTATATACTGTCTATTAGCACTTGTGTATTATTTGTGTCCCATTGAATTGGCCGTACACATAATACTGTCCACCCGCTATCTGTGAACTTGTTGCTGTGGTGTTTGTATGCGCCAAATACCACTTAATGTTCAACTGGTATTGCTAAATGGCTTTCCGACTTATTGTACTGGAACGTGATTAACTTAAGTGTGAGGTCATTCCTAGCTCTGACGTCCGACCTCCAAGCTAAATGGAATGCAGAATAATATCTCTTGGCTGGCCTGGGAGAGCCTTAGTAACCCCTCAGAGGAGCTAGAGAGGTGGCTGGGGGGAGGGAGGTCTGAGAATCTCTGCTCAGGCTGCTGCTCCCACGACCTGGAGCCACATTAGCAGCAGACAAATGGATGGATGGACACATTCGAGCACTTCAATAACGTGTGCGGAGGGCTGTGGTCAAGCCTCAATAATGCGCACATGTTCTAAACAGTGGTGGGAAAAATACTCAGTTTTCCTACTTAAGTAAAAGTACAGATACCACACCAAAATGTTACTCAAGTAAAAGTCATCCAGTAAAATACCACTCAAGTAAAAGAAAAAAACCTGGTTTACTTAAGTAAAAATTACTATACAGTGGTACCTTGGAACACAAACTTAATTGGTTCCAGAAGGCTGGTCGAGTTGCGATTTGGTCAAGGTCCAAGTCGCATTTCCCCATAAGAAATAACATAAATGAATTTAATCTGTTCCAGATACCCAAATGATTGCCAGTGTAAACGTATCATATATTGGACTGGCTCTCTGACCAGGACAGTTGGACGATGGATGGATGGGTAATAATTAATGATGGTAGTAATAAGAAGGGTGATAAAAGAGCCCCAGAGAGACGGGATATCTGTTACACAGAATGGAGCGTGAGAAAGTCCTCATGTTGTGCGACACATCTGAACACAGGCTACTGAAGCAGTCACGGTGCATTCTTGGGTAAATACATCTCAGTGTGTGTGTGTCTGTATGTATGTGTGTGTCTGTTTGCATCTGTGTGTATGTGCCTGTGTGTGTGTCTGTTTGCATCTGTGTGTGTGTGTGTGTGCGTGCAGGTTCTCAGCGCAGTGTCAGCCGCAGCTTTCATGTGTGCAAAGCCACTCGCCTGGGAACAACCTTGCAACCCCTGTACTCTCTCTCTGTATCTGCCTCTCTCTCTTTCACACACACACACACACACACACATACCGTGAGAGCTGAGCGCCTGCTGCCACTGCTCTGATTTGGGTCATTTCCCCAAATGTCGCCCGGCTCTTGCTGCCTCTGCCGCCCCCTCACAGTTTCCCCTCTGAAAGCAGAGCTGGTGACGGTGATGTGTGGCTTGAAGTCAGGGCCGAGTTCTGCGCTCGATACGTGTGAATTACGAGGAACCCGCCTCTCAGCCGAAAAGTGGTGGGATCAGGTCCCGCAGAGATCCCTGACGTCTTACCTTTGCAGTGGGCACTTAGCAGGAATTCCCCCAGTGCTCCATACCATGAGAGCAAACACGGAGAGCCGGTGCAGCTTATTGCCGCAGTATACAAACATGTGCTGCAGCTGAAAAGCAGCCTGAGTCCTTGGTGAGCAGAGATTACAGCACAGGTGTGTTTTTCATAACAACTCCACAGGAAAACTGCACAGCTTGAATGCAGCTTCCCAGCACAATAAGCCACAGGATAAAAACACTGCATTGTTCACGGGAAACCATTCGCACCATAGCTCAAAGAGATAGCAGCCATGAAAATGGACTACAGGACTTTTCCCAGCAATGATCCCAGAGAGGAAGAGGTGCAGGACTCTGAGAGAAAGAGAGATGCAGTGCTGGTTCACGGAACCGCGAGGTCACTGGGATGAATGGACAGGGGAGGGGAGGCACTTATGTGGGTCAGTGTTTGGATGAGCCATCTCGTGGTGCCTCCATCTATAAGATGTGGAGAACACCCCCTCTGCTGGATGCTCCCTCTCTCTGTTTCATTATTGCATCCTGCACAGGCCCACTGTCCTTCCATTTTGCACCATATTTTTCCCTAACTTGAAACGAAATCCACTCATTAATTTAATTACATCGGTTGAACACATGTGAACTTTTTCAATGATAAATCACGCCATAAATATTTGCCTCATATTCAGGAAACTGTGCATTTCAGTGTATTGTTGTAATAAAGCATAAAAAATGTAGCTAATTAAGGGCTAGTGGGGCATATTCAGCCCTGTGTAGGGGACTAGGTGTGGAGGAGCACATGCTGTCTGGGCTCATGGTGTTTGTTTTGCGGCAGCTGGAGAGAAACCAAGAAAGGTCCTGATCTCAAGGCCTAAAATGTGCCAGAGAAGACCATCAGATGCAAACACACACACACCAATGCAATTTACATTAAACACACAATAATTCCATAATATACACACACTGCAGTGTGCATTCATATTTAAGCATACTGATGACCATGGCCGAGGGGGGGTGGGGGAATGCAACACACATGATAATCAAGATCGGCCACCCCCCTCCCACACATTTCAAAAAATGACAAATTGGGTAGAGACCTCAAACCCACTCATTGTTCAACTCAATATACGCCCTTGCTGATGACACCCACACACAATTTTTTGATTGTATTCACAGATCACAATGTGATAAAAACCGGTTATTTTGAAATTGTGGGGACCATTTTTCAGGTCCCCACAATTTCAAAATAACCGGTTTTTATCACATTGTGGGGGACATTTGGTCCCCACAATGTAATATAAACATAATCCACACACAGACACAGACATTCACAAACAGACACACAAAGACATTCGCACAGACACAAGCAGACATTCACAGACATTCACACACAGACACACACAAACACAGTCAGACACAGACATTCACACACAGACACACACAAACACAGTCAGACACAGACATTCACACACAGACACACATAGATAGCACTTCGGTGGGTGATGATATGCAAAAACAACCTGGTGGGGGTGGGGGGCTGGTTCAGGTTGCACAAGGTGTTCACCACCTCCCCCCCCCCCACCTCCGTCAAGCCATTGCTCACCCCGTTAGAGAGTAGTGCAATAAATCACAGGCAGAGGACATAAAGTGAGAGAGAGAGAGAGATGAGCGGAACAGGGAGGAAAAGGTGCTGGGTCACATGGGCCTTGTTACTAGGGTACGGAAACACCAGGTGGTCTGACCACAGATGCCACTTCCTGCTGTTCTGCACTTACTCGCTCTGCAACAAGCACACCTACCCTGGTGGGATGGCTCCGCGGGCTGTTCCCATGGAGACGCGTTGAGTGCCAGGTCGGTTCAGGTTGTTCTGCCCGTTGATGGTGAGGCTGTGGGCGGCTGGGAGGTCAGCGGGGCTATGGGCAGTGCCTGAGCCACTTCCCACCCTCTCACTGCTGCTGGTGCCACCCACCGTGCCAGAGCTTGAGGACCACAGCGGGGCTCCAGCAAACGTGTTGCTCTGGCGCACGGTGGAGGTCTGGTTGCCATTGGAGGGTGGGTTTGCCCCCGAATACACCTTGCGGCGCTGCGAGGCTAGTATGGCATTGGATGCGGCCCGCGTGTTGTGGACCAGAATACACTGCTGGCAGGAGCAGGGCTGGCCAGAGCTGGCACCCACTGGCCATGACTGCGACTTGGGGATGGAACCCACGGTAAGTGGGTAGGCCAGGTCCATCCGCCGGCGCAGCCGCCGCCGCCGCTGGCTCTGCCGGTTGGTCTGTGCCATACTGTTGAAATCGATGAGGTAGCAGAAGCCCAAAGAGCTTAGGTCCAGCCACGGGTGCTGCTTCTCATAGGCGTTTTGGATGGTCACGCAGATCTCCATGTCATAGGGTGTCCACGTGCCGTTGTCATTCTCCCATTCCCACACCACACCCTTGCCCGGCGCCGACGACGGCTCGTAGAAGTTGCGCTGCACGGGCCGCATTGTTCCTGAACAGAAGGGGAGGAGAAGCATTACTTTGGGGATCACCTTTTTGTCAGTGCCACGCGCGAGATGGACCCGGATGTGGCCACGGAACATGAGCCCATAACAGGGAAATGGTGCCGTTTCATCCGGAAAATGTCATGCATCATGTGAACCGTCAAGTGTGAGAAAGCAGAGAATAACTGGGCATGGAAATGGGGAAGCTGTCACTGTCATCTGCATGCCATCATCACCACAAACAAACAAGAACAGGCTATATGATAAATGTCATGTATAAAAATAATTATAATAAAGCTTATGACTAACATTATTAAGGAACATCCCCTTCCTCACGCTCCAGTTACCTGGCACGAGAAGAGGCCCAGTTTTATTTGTGACCCAATGGAAAGGCATCAGGAGATTACAGCGCCCCCACCTGCCACCTGCAGTCAGTGTTAGGCTCTCTGGTGAGGCTGCCACACCCTTTAGTACTAAATTACTGTAGCTGCATCATGTGTTGCCTGAAATTACGCCCCCCAAACTACGTCATATTCTCTCAACAGCAGGGGCATTGAAAGCTGCAGCAGTTAGCCTGTCCCATGAGCTAAAGGCATGGCCCTCCGTGGCAGAGGGGCCCAAAATGATCAGCACTGGCCACCCGCCCGGCTCCCCGGAGGTGAAACAGCAGCAGGGGAGTCTGACCTGCTAAAGCGCATCAAGGTCGCCACTGAAGGTGACTCCCAGTCTGCGGCCCAAACCCTCATACAGGAACCATACGGCAAGTTTGGGGCTGGTCATAGAAGTGCATGTTTTTCAGGACAGAGGTACACCCTGGAAAGGGTATCATCCCATCGCATGGCACACGGCAGGGGAACACCCTGTAGAGGGTGTCATCCCATTGCAGGGCACGCGGCAAGGGTACACTATGGAGGTATTATTGGAACAAAACACCTGAGCATCTGTAACAGTGCAATCTGTAGCTGTAGAAAAGAGTCACACTAGGGCTGTGCGATATGGCATAAAATTCAAGCTGCGGTATAATTTGAACCATAGACAGTAGACGGTATATATTGCAGTATATAATTTGATCTGTAAATTTCAATATAACTGTTTTTGAAAGGGTAACATATGTCCATAATAAAGGCATTGCAGCAGGAAGTTGCATAATAAACTAACACATTTCAAAGTAGTCATGAACGTAGAATATTTATTGTGCAAATCTGCAATTAGCGCGGGTCTAAATTGTGGGTCTAAATTGCGGTTTTCTAAACATTATGTGCCAACAAAAAATACAATAGGGCTATATTTTAATGACACACAAAAATAGAATTTAGTGATCAGTGTTAACACACCATAGCACACAGTGCGCAACAACGAAGTGTGTCCTCTGCATTTAACCCATATGTGACTTTCGTGACATAGCAGGGGGCAGCTAATTCAGCTGCCCGGGGAGCAGTGCTTGGGAACGGTACCTTGCTCAGGGTACCTCAGTGGTGCCTTGCTGGTCGGGGATTCAAACCTGCAGTCTTCCGATTACAAGTGAGCTTCTCTAACCATCAAGCCACCACTGCCCGGAATCCCTGCATTCAAGATGATGAAACGTAAAATCCATATCAGTTTATGCTTGCACGCGCATTCCCGTAAATCTCTCCCACTTTCATTTTCAAAAAACGCATACAATCTCCTGCAGTTGTTCGAAATGGACGCTGAAGAGTTGAAAAGAAAACTAGCAAGTGGAGAGTTTAAAGTTGTGGCCAATACCGCCACTAATATCAAGTCTGACGTGTCGGACAATTTCGGAGTTATCTCAGATAATGAAAACAACTCTTTTGACGTCTTGTCTTGGTGGAGAGAGCATGAGCATTTGTTTCCCAGTATTGCTCATATATATTGCGAGATCTACTCTCGTTATCCCAGCATCCAGCACCGCAAGTGAGCGAGATTTGTCATGCGCCGGATGTGTCATCCAGGAGCGAAGGAGTCAGCTGAAGCCATCGACTGTGGACGATATCCTTTTTTTACACAGTAATATAAAGCACCACACCAAACACTAGTCTATGCCTTCGCGTAGGAATTCCAAACGGGTATTCAAAGTAAAACGGACAGTGCAAGTAGGTAGCCTATAAAACCTAATAATATGCAGGGTAGCTTAATGTACATTTTATGTAATTTTAGTTTTATTAACACATTTGATTGTAAGCTGGTAAGGCTATGTCTGGGCATGGCAATATCAAACGTTATTTGAGTTTGGAGGTAGGCTACTACCGTTTGTTTTGCTTATTATTATAGGCTGTTATTATGCAATGTTTACATTTGGCTATGCCTTTACAACTGTTGCACATGCCACTGGTCGTCTGTTGTGGCAATAAACTTTTGTCTTTAATTTTGGCTATATGACTGATTTTCATTCGGGTGCGGGTCGGGTGTCGGTATTTATTTATAGCAGGTCAGATCGGGTGCGGAATTTTATTTTATTTCTGTCGGATAACGGTTCGGATACGGGTTTAAGTATGACGGGTACGGTTTGTTAAAATCAGACCCGTGCAGGAGTCTTCTGCCAGGTGCAGCAATAATCATATAAATATTTTTCATATAAATAATAAATTATTTATTATTTGGCGCGATCTGATTACGTCATTTTTGCGGGCGAGCAGCAGAAATTTCTGCGGTAGGGCGGTATAATCTTCCGTTGTCCAAATTTATATCGTATACCGTTTATACCTCACAGTATACTAATTAAGTCACACGTGTATCAGTAAATTTGAAGTCATGGGATTTCCACAAACACAACACAACGGTTAGGCCTTCTCAAATTTTTCATTACAAGTGCACAAATCCTATTCCATGCATCACAAACTAAGAAACTCAGACGCTCGCAGTTTTGCTACACTTGCTGCAGAAAATATGGTGCAAAACACATTCGCACACCCGTAATCCAAAAATGTGAATTTATGGGCAAAAGTGACACATTAGCATATTAGTTCGTGAATTCGTACAATGAGAGCTGCATACATTTCCTCGCAACAATATTTTTTTGTTGGACATTTTTCTAGCAGAAACACAAGTCCATCCATCCATCCTACTCTGAGTCCCTCCCGAATGACCGAGCTCCTCACCCTATCTCTAAGGGAGAGCCCAGCCACCCTGCGGAGGAAA
>JAOYFF010000041.1:373609-401854 GCA_025773925.1 Cryptomyrus ogoouensis | reverse complement strand
AACTTTTTAGGATTCGATCCGGAGTTCTGAACGGATTAAATTCGAGTTCTGAGGTACCACTGTGTGTGTGTGTGTGTGTGTGTGTATATATAAATTGTGTCTGCAATATATGTATGTATATGTTTGTAGCATCACTGTATTCTGTATTTAAACGTTAAAAAAATATATAATTACACATGCATTATGTATGTACACTGTATATAAAAAATGGATTTAAGAAATAAAAAAGGATATATACATACACACACGTAAATCTTTGTCAAACTTTGGAGAAATTTTTCCGCTCTCGGGGGGCTGCATAAACACGGACATCCTCAGCAGCTTCGAAAGCAGTAACTCGCCGTAGCAGAAAACGCGGATCTGACTGTGCCATAAAGTGCTTTACGACCTGGGAGGCTGGGACCGATCGAGCAGCAACATGGCGTCTTTCCGAGTGCGCATGCCCAAGCATGCGCGGAACCAATCGTGCAGCCGGCACGCATAGGGCACTGACACGCATAGGGCACTGACATGCAGCACGTCTCAGTCAGCTGCAGAAACTGGAATCACGTCCATGACGACATAACTTTGCCCTTATTGGCTGACGATTTTAGTCACACGCATGATGTTTGTATCCCTGGAAGTTTCGATGCGTTATCTGCTATTTCTCCCGAAAAGCACGTAAAGCAGTGAGAACTGGTTTTCAGTTAATTTACCTGGTAAAATATAGTTTAAATAAATACCATAGATGCCGTAATCATACACATGAGTTAGTTGTTTATTTATTGTTAGTTACTGTAATGTTGCGCTGCTTTATTTGTTTAATCGTCTAGTCCAGGGGTCAGCAACCTGCAGCTCGCGAGCCACATGCGGCTCTTTTACCACGTGGCTGCGGCTCTTTTCATAACGATAGACGAATTCACATTTGTATGTCTTAACATATTATGATAATACTTTTGTAAAGATAAATCATTTATTTATGGGTTAATATTATTTTTCGTTTAGATATTTCTTTCGCTATATGTGAATGGGGCAGTCCGTCGCACTCTTCTGTTACGTCTTAGCTGCATAATTTACATCTTCCTCAACGTCATTCACTAAAACAAGATTCTGGTTAAGTTATATACTTTCCGGAGTTGTCCTAAGCACCTTTCATATACTTTTTGTAGTAAATCATCACCACGCCTTCCCAGGACTTCGTAAAAATTATATTTTCTCCGATTTACATATTATAGACAGCTGAGTTCGGAGTGGTGAGTACATTTTGTACTGCTCAGTCAGCGGAGTTACAATACTGAAATGGAGAGTAAATAGCAGACGAGTACAGAACCAAATGAAAGGAGGGATGAGGGTGAAGAACTAATCAGTGTTGTACTTTTAGTCACCTTTGTGCTGTCACGCGTCTGAGTGATTTAAACCAGAGATGCCCCCTCCCCCCAAAATAGTTTTTCTATAATAGTTTTTGTAAGTACTTGAACTTTTATTTTTGTGTTAAATGCATATATACACATATCACATTAAAAAATCGTATCTCAATCCCTCTTCTTTACCCATTGTGACTCTTTGTAAATCTTGGGTCAGACATTTAGGAGAAAATGGCTCTTTGCTTTAAAAAGGTTGCCGGCCTCTGGTCTAGTCTGTGAAGAAAGCATTCAAGTAAGAATTGCATTGTACTCTGTACATGACAATAAAAACTTTGAATCCTTGAAATAAATGTATTTGATCTATTTCCTGGCAGCAATATTTTTACTCAGGGCCACTATACACAATAGTTTATTTTTTCCCACTGTTAACAGTTTGGATCAATAGTTGGTTATTGTAAAAGAACTAATGTGTATGCAGGTGATATTTGTATAGATTATCTACATCCCTCTGGGAGCGTGGCCATTGCAGTCAGGTCTCGCAGACTACAAGGAGCAGAAATTGTCCAAATTGGCTGCAGTCAGTTTATACTCCATCCCTGCAACCGCCGACAGATCTCGCTCCACGTACCAATGTGTTCAAACTAAATTATCACTAATCAAAAGCATAATGGTGGGTGATACCAAAAAGCACACCTAATATATCAGGTGTCAGCTCCTCTACTGAGTCAGTTTTTATTCTTCTTCCCCTTTTTACCCTGGTTTGGGGATCAAGGAACAGGTGCCCAAATGAGTTCCTTTGATTGGTCAAAAGGGTACTCGATCTGATCTCCGAATAGTGTCCGCCCCTATGACAGTGCCCGGCCCTCTGAACAGTGCCTGCCCCTGGCCCTACTGGTACGAATTAATTTTGCACCACATTTCGCTGAGATAACAGCGAGAACAGTACTTGAGACTCATAGCGGCAGATTCGAGCAGTTGTAATTACTGACTTGTGTTTCCGCTAGAAAAATGTCCAAGAAAAAATATAGTTGCAAAAAAAAGTTCTACGTGTATGTAGCTCTCATTGTAAGAATTCACAAACTAATATGCCAATGTGTCACTTTTGTCCATAAGTTCACATTTTTGGGTTACGGGTGTGTGAATGTGTTTTGCACCATATTTACTGCAGCAAGTGTAGCTAAACTGTGAACTTTTGGGTTTCTTAGTTTGTGATGCATGGAATAGGATTTGTGTACTTGTAATGAAGAATTTCAGAAGGCGTAACCGTTGTGTTGTGCTTGTAGGAGAAGAAAAAAATACGTAAAGTAAAATTTTTAGATTACGAGTGTGCAAATGTGTTTTGCACCATATTTTCTGCGGCAAGTGTAGCAAATCTGCGAGCGTCTGGGTTTCTTAGTTTGTGATGTGTAGAATAGGATTTGTACACCTGTAATGAAGAATTTGTGAAGGCGTAACCGTTGTGTTGTGCTTGTAGGGGAGGAAAGAAAATGTACAAGTTACATTTTTGGGTTACGGGTGTGCGAATGTGTTTTGCACCATATTTACTGCAGCAAGTGTAGCAAAACTGCGAGCATCTGGGTTTCTTAGTTTGTGATGCGTGGAATAGGATTTGTACCCTTGTACCCCTGCCGTGTGCCCTACGATGGGATGACACCCTCTCTAGGGTGTCATCCCATCACAGGGCACGCAGCAGGGGTACACCCTGGAGAGGGTGTCATCCCATCGCAGGGCACATGGCACAACACGAGGAACCAAGTAGCGAAATGAGAGCGCAGCCTGGATGTGTTAGATTACGCCCGCAGCCTGCGGTCATGCACCGTGCTGCTGTGGGGGAATTTTCACTCTCGCCACTGCTGCCTTATCCGGCCTTTCTCACAGCCAGAGAGTGTTCTGTTTTCCTCTTTTCCCTGCAGTCCACTCATATTGAAAAGGCCACCTTTTCTTTCAGTTGCCTTCTCTTGCTTTGGAAGCTGTATCCCCCCCCACACCCACCAGTGCTGTAGTCAAATAAAATCACTGTTCCTTCCTCCAGTCCCCGTGTCACGTGGCTGTGTTCCACGCCAAATGCGCTGTTTGTGAGAGCACAGAAGTGTGTGCATGTTTATGTGTGACACAGGGGCACTGTGGGAAACCTGCCCCACCTCACTCTGCCTCTTCCGTTCTCTCTCTCTCTCACCCTCTCTGTCTTTCTCTCTCTCCCTCTCACTTCCTCCCAAAAGGTTCAAAAAGAAATCGCAGCCAAGAAAGAGGCGACCAAGAGGTGAGTTTCACAACTGAGGACAGCAAGGTGTCTGAGAAGGTTGGGTGGGGGGCAGCTGACTGAATGGGGGGAGGGGCAGCCTGAGATGGCTGACTGTCCAACGTATAGAAACATGACGTCTTCTTCCAGCAGGTGGAAAGGGTTTTCTGTGCCAGAAGCCTCCTCCAGCCCCCCCCCCCCGGCTCCCCCTGAGGCTTTTGCACTGGCCAGAATGAGGAAACCAGAGACCCACTTTTCTTCTGCAGCATGGGGCTGCTGACAGGCTGGAGGGGAAGCAGAAGAGCAGACTAACAGATTTATCTCCCTACCTGCCAGCAGCTGCAGTGAATGCAAGGTACATGGGCACCTGCCCGTAACTATAGAGAACCCAAGTGCTGCCAAAAGCCAACCCCCCCCCCCAAAGCTGGCACTTGGAACAGATTGGGGGGCGGGGGGCATACGCAAAGAAACAAAGAAGCTATATTTACCTACTTAAACATGACTGACAAGAGTCAATAAATAGCCCATCTATCCATCCATCCATCCATCCATCCATCCATCAATCAATATTCCAACTTCTAATCCAGGAAGAGATCAAGGGCTACACAGTGAGCAGGCAGAGGAAAATCCTGGATGGAGAGCAGTGTTTCCCCTACCATTATATTAGGGGGGCGCACCGCCCCCCCAATGGCACCTCTCGCCCCCCCTTGAAGGTCAAGTTAATTTTATTTTATTTTCTATATAGCGCCAGATCACAACAGCAGTCATTTAAGGTTACCTTTCCTATAGAACAGGTCTATACATTGTCCTTCTATTAAACTAACTATATAACCTCCCACCAGGTGACAGAGAGTGCGTGTCAACCACCTGAAAAGCAGACAATGGTCATAAAAAGAAATGTTCTGATGTTTA
This sequence comes from Cryptomyrus ogoouensis, assembly GCA_025773925.1. Taxonomy (NCBI): domain Eukaryota; kingdom Metazoa; phylum Chordata; class Actinopteri; order Osteoglossiformes; family Mormyridae; genus Cryptomyrus; species Cryptomyrus ogoouensis. Next base: position 397,360 of record JAOYFF010000041.1, on the reverse strand, counting down.
GTTCAGTTGTTACATTGATTGCTGTCATTAAAAGAAACACATGAACACCCACCCAAAGCTGTAAACCTAGGGGAAACACTGGAGAGCCAGTCCATCTCAAAGGAATCAAGTGGCAGTACCAGATGACTGAACTGTAGGGACACAAGAATACCTGAATAACAACAGTGCTGCTGTGCTCTAACACCGGAGTAAACCTCAACTGGAGAGCAGAAAGACACTGATCGATTAAACTGCAAGTGATCGTTACAGGGAACACGAGTCAAGAGAGCAAAGAATGCGAGCCATCGCCCCTCCTGATGGCGCTGATATAGCGGGATGGGGCTGGCGGGACGGGGCTGGCGAGACGGGGCTGGCGGGAAGGGGCTGGCGGGATGGGGCTGGCGGGAAGGGGCTGGCAAGACGGGGCTGGCGGGACGGGGCTGGTGGGAAGGGGCTGGCAAGACGGGGCTGGCGGGACAGGGCTGGTGGGACGGGGCTGGCGGGACGGGGCTGGTGGTCAGGCGGCGCTGTAGCACAGCCCCACAGCCATTGGCCCAGCAGCAAGCAACCCGGTAGCAATCGGCCCGGCAGCAAACAGTCTGGCAGCCATCGGCCCGACCTGCTCAAAACCGAAGCACATCCACAGTCGTGAATGCATGTATCAAATAAAAAGGGAACCTGGGACCTCATTTATCAAACTTATATGTAAATGTCATAGTGAAAAAAATGCATATGCACCAAAAAAAATTCAGATTTATCAAGCCTTACTATTTATGCTTTACTATCTAATCTGGCTGTCAAATCAATCTTTACTTTGTACTACGGATGAAATGGTTACAAGTTTCATGGGAAAATGTCATGGTTTGCCCAACTTGCAGGGAAACAATTTTTGGGGGTTGGGGGCGGGATTGGCACTCCAGCCACCGTAAAAGAACTCACAACTGCTCGATTTAAACAGCCACAATACCTTTCTGCTCTCCGGGGAATAAGCTATGTTGCAGCTGCCCGCAGGAAGGCTGCACACACCATGAAGGGGATGGGGGAAAGCCTCCGGGAGCCCCATCCCTGGACGAGTCAAAACCGTCTAATTGCTAACAGGGTCAAGGCTGTTGGGGGTCGGGGCTGCTGTGGTGCTGAGGTGTCGCCTACTGCATGGCAGCACTTGGGTCCCAGTTTGAGGCCCATCCGGGTTTGTCTGTTTCACTTGCTAATAGTTCATCAATAATGTAAGCTGAAGCTTTCAGTGTTACCACTTCTTGTAAGAACACTACACGTTGTCAATAGTGTAGTGGAGACGGCGCTTCTTTGCCTTTGAATCCCCTTTTGCTAAGAATGAATTCTGTGTACATTTATATTTATATATTCTTGAAACAGAACAGTTTAGACAAGTTTCCTTCTTCTTTATGGATTTTCCTGCATAGCTATGATGTTATGGCTTTATTTGTATTTATTGCAGTTTGTGTATCAATAGCTTTTGAACATTTTCGGAACGTTTTAATCATACCACGATAATACCGATAAGCACACTTCAGATACAACTTACAGTGCAGCACTGACATCAAAGCAAAGCTTAGAGATGCAAACAGAAACCCAGACATGATTGCACAGTTGCTGAGGGTATTACACTGTTCCTTGCTAGTTGGCCAAACAGTTTTAGTGGTAATGTGTCTATTTGGAAGCACATATCTTTGTGAGAAACTTTTCTCCACTTTGAACTTCAATAAATCAAAATTCCAGTATATATGGTATAATGGAGCAGAAAAATTCCTATCACCTGGTGACATCAGTTTGTGGAGACGCTGGTGTAAACAAGTCTACTGCGCTGCCAGCTGTGTAAAAGTATAGCACATACAATTACGTGCAGTACAAAATATTTGGTAACGATAACAGCTATGTTACTGGTTTATGTATTTATTATACTGTACTTATTTAAGCCATACCGTATCATCTAGGTGTGTAGTAGCCCAGCACACCAGTGTGCCATTATAACTGGCCAGGTGAGCTGTGTGTATATATATACTCGGTGACAAAATCGTTAAACACCCAGACGGAGTGGTGGAAGGTCATGTGACTATCACGATGATTATAATATCAGATTAAACGGACAACAGAGTTGGCAGTATGGGCGCACTGCTGGTCTCATGTCAGTAGGGTGTGGCACCCCCCCGGACCAGGATACATGCAGCGATACAGTGCAGAAGGGAGTCAGACAGCCGCTGCTTGTGGCTGTCAGCCCACAGCTGTTGCAACTGGCCCTCAAGATCCTGTAGATTGGCACTGGGTATGAATTGATGTCCATGTTGATCCCACACATGTTTGATTGGGGAAAGAACTGGGGACCTCGCTGGCCACAGGAGGACCTCAACGTGATGCAGACAGTCCATAGACACACATGCTGTGTATGGATGGGCGTTGTCTTGTTGAAAGACTCTACCAGAGTGCTGTCTCATGGTACATCCATGGTAATGCAGAACCGAAATTCATCACTAAACATGGTACAAGGCCACTCGTCATCAGTTTATGCCTCCCAATTATGGCACCACTCCAAATGCAGCCGTCTCTGTGTTGGTATTAACGGCAGCCTATGCATGGGACGGTGAACCCGTAGTCTGGCTGATACCACATGTTGATACACAACGTGGGATGACACGGGGTGTCGTAGACAATCCCATACCTGTGTCTGGATGGCAAGGAACAGATGTCATGGGGTTCTGTAATGGTTGGTGCACAGTATGACGATCCTCCCTTGGTGTGGTCCATCTTGGGGGACCGGAACCTTCACAATGTGTGTGGGTACCCTCATGTGCCCATTGGCTCCAATATTGGGTGACTGTGACATCTGCATGCCCTACATGCTGGGCAATTGCACGATACCTCATGCAAACCCACAATGCGAGCCCTATCAAACTCCATCAAGTGTTGATGTCTGGTGACTAGACGTATCATACTTGCAAATCGAATCATTTACATACCCATTGCTGGTCTGCACGTGTACCAAATTGCATCCAAATTGGACCATTATTTCTGTGTGCTTAACTTTTTTTGTCACTGAGTGTATATAAACACTAAATGAATGTTTATGTATTATTTTTGAAAAGGAAAATTTCAGAAAACGTACTTGTTCCTGAACCAACACCCTCCTGCAGTGGAGATAAAAAAAGACAGTACAGGGACAATTATCTGAAATATGGATTCATGTTCCTGTTGATTAACAGTTAATCACTGGCGTGGCCTGGGATAATTACCTAATGAAAAGTGTGCCATGAGAAGAGGTTGGGAAACAGTTTAGTAGGCTATACCATCTAGGTTTGGCTAAGTGCACTCTATGATGTTCTCACAACGCTAAAATCACCTGAAGACACATTTCCCAATCGTTAAGCGATGCATGACTGTATCGATTCTGGAATGTACATGGCAGTCTGGCATATTGGCACTAGAAGTATGAACATCCAGGACTGCAGATGCCTGCAACACAGATGGTAGACGAGAGGGCAGGAGCAGTGTGACTGGTTAAAATGTTATGAGCATTCATTCTTATGTAAACACAATTTGCTAATAACGAGGTCAGAAAAAAAATGATTGAGGTTATGCGCACATACCGTGCGATAAGTCAATAACATAATTACCGTGATAGACCAAGTTGTGACACTATCTCAACATCAGCTAATCTCTCTAATCTCAGTTTTCTCTCATTCTCCCACCCCGCCGCTGTCCAGATTCTTCACAGGAGGTTAACAGCCCCATTAATGATGCACAAGGCAGGGTCTGCCATTGCCCCTGAGCGCAGAGTTACGCTGCTGAAAGCAAGGCGCTCTGCCTGCACCATTCAGGAATCCTCACTTATCAGGAATGGAGCTCCAGCAAGTTCCGATTTTTCCAATGTTGTGGGCAGGACCTGTATGGCGCCACCTTACGGTCTCACAGCCACAGGGAGACGATCTCACAGAAGCGATAACCGCTCCCTCACATAACAGGGACTCCTGGGGCTCCCATCGCCACCAATGGGATCCATGCTGGAGGGGGCATGCCAAGCAGACAGTGATCTGTGGCAGCATGTGTGAGTGAGGGTTTTGGAAAGAGGCCTCTCTCAGCATGACTATAATTCACCTTGAAACCACACTAATGCCCCCAGCACACTCAATAAATGAGAATGCCTCCGAGGTGATGTGCTTGCCAGAGGACTCCGCTTTTATTTTAGCCAGCTTTGGAGGCAAGAAGACAAGGCATCGTGGACAGTGTCAGACCTCAAGCACCAGGAATGGCAATCAGGCTCTCCAACAAACCATAATCATAAGAACCTGACATTCTACCAGGTTCTACCTCCAAGTATGTCTATGATGGTGGTATTCACTGTTGTCTGTTTACTGTCCCAAATTTATTGACATATTTGTTTAGCTGGAGACATTTGGCCCTAAATGAGCACAGCAAGGGGAAGTCTGAGCTAAACATGGTGAAAGATCTTTAGCTAAAAACAGAGAACCAAGGACCTGGAGAGAGGGATGGGAATGGGTTTTTAGGTGAGAGGTGAGGCTCCATGGGGGTTGCTGGTGATGTCTGCTTGTCTCCTCATTAGATGTTTGCTGTAATCCAAGAAACAGGCTCCACAGCAAACCAAACACATGCATATTCACAGGCACAGGCTCACATGCAAATACTTTCTCAAACAACGTGCACACACACATGTATGCACATGAAGGAGCATGGACACTGCCATGGTTAATGAGCGTCATAAGCATGCAACTGAGAGGAGACACATGCAAACCAAGGAAGCCATGAGACCAGGAACCCAACCAGTGTATTTTGGAGGAAAGTGCAGGCCCTCGGGGATGCAGTGGGTGGAGCCGAAGCTCCGCAAGCAGCATCAATGAGTCCAAATCCGCACAGGAGCAGGGAGCCTTCCTAGGTAACCACAGAGCAAAGGTGCACTGGGGTAGCAGAAGGGGTGCCATAGAAACACCCCCACACCAAAAAAATGTAAACACTGGTGCTCTCTTATCCCAGTGGGGGGAGTGGAGATCTTTTGATGTGAAGCTGTAGGCTAATCCACAGGCACCCCCATGCCGTACTAAACCTGTGCCTACCATCTTCCTCACTGACACTGTGTCAACGCTGAGTTTTGCATTCTCCCAGCCTTTCTCTGTAGCTTGTCCACTCCTATTTAGCATTTTTTTTTTCGATTTTTTGAATTTGTGAACACATCCACACACCAGGCCAGGGTGAGGCCCACGTTCCACAAGCCACCCCAGCTAAAACCACATCCTCCACCAGACCTGTTCCCAAGCTCTAGAACAAGGATGTGGCAGTGAGGTGAGGACAGTCAAAGGGGAGGCGATGGCACCAGAGACGTGCTCATGGTAAGAGATGAAAGCACATGACTTTGCCTGTGTGAGCTGTCATTCAAAGCATAACAAGAAAAGAGAATGTGAAGTGAAGTTAAGGTATCACCTGTCACAGACAATACAAGGGCTTATATAAGCTTTGGTGAGACAAGGGATGGACATCTGGGAGAGCAAAGCCATAGAGAGACCACTGGGACAAGCAAGCCTCAGCCCAGGTGCTTGCAAGTCCATTATCTACATTGTTTTGGGCACATCTTTCTGTGGGGACTTTTTTAGAAATCAATCTAAACTAAGATTAAGATTAAGAGTGAAATGGAGAAACCACTTCCTGTCACTTCTGGGTGTTCAATCTCTACAAGATCAATAAGCTGAAATGGCAAAGTGACTCTAAGGCTGGGACAACAACCACAATGTCTTCAGAGCCTCTTAGAGCAGCACATACACCCCTGTCAGAAAACGTGCTTCTTGTGAATGTAGACCTTGTTTTCATCGCCACTTGCTACAAAGGTGAATCAAAAAGGATTTTGGGCAAGAACAACTTAGCAGCCAATTACCATTATTCTGCTTCCTCTATGCAAAGCTAACTTAGCCTTTGATACCCAGAGCTGTCAAATTACTCAAAACCCAGGTCCTTAATCACTGCAGTACCTGCTGCTATTATGCTCTCAGCCACAAATGCATAGACCACCCTGAGTGACTGCCTCTTAGTGTAAATATGATTACATCACCCCTTTACTGGCAGGAAGCAATAAAACTGTGCCTTTAGCATTTCCAGTGGAAACATTCAGCACACTTCCTGTTGAGTACTTCCTGTTGGGCGATACACATGGTTTTTTGCACAGCAGGGCTTGATGCAGTGTGTTATGATACACTACTCCCATTACCACCTGCAACATTGCCAAAAGCCATACTACCTGCAGTTCAGACTAAGTAACTCATCTGAAGCTAAACAGGTTTGGGCCTGGCTCATACTTGGATGAGAGACCATCAAGGAAAGCTGGGTTGTTGCTGGAAGAGGTGTTGGTGTAGCCAACGGTTAGCATCTTTCAAATGTGTAGGGGTGGTACACCAATCTCCTGGCTAAAACTGACCACCATGGCCCTTTCAAATCTGGCCTCCTAATCATCCCCTGTATCTAATTGGTGAATTCTCTCCTGCCCTTTCGTCACCTTAGCTACTTTGTGGTGAGTGTACTGGTGTGGAATGGTTGCTGTTGCATCATCCAGGTGAGTGATACACAGTGGTGGTCAATGATTCTGTACAGTGGTTTGGGTGTCTTGAAAAGTGCTATATAAATGTGACATCCAAAATCACCTGCTAGTTGTTCCACAGTAGCCTTTATGTTGGTTTGTACAACGCAGGATAGCCTCTGTTCACATTCTGCATTGATGAGTCCTGGCTGCCCAACACCCTATTGGCGATTTGTGGTATTTTCCTCCTTAGACCACATGCAAGACGTACTCATCATGGCTGACTGTGAGCACCTCACATGCTTTGTTGTTTCGGAGATGCTCTGCCCATAATTATTTCTCTCTTGGGAAACTCAGATCTTTACTCCTGCATATTTCTTCTGCATTCAACATTTCGACTATGAGTACCAAATGTTAGCTTACTGTCTAATATATCCCAGACAATAACACTGACCATATCACTGTTTTCATGAGACAGTCAGTGTTATTCACCTCACCGAGGGGTCATCATAGAGATCTGCTCCCAGAGGACTCACCATCCCGTGCTGGAGCACTTGACCCTACTGTACTGTAGCAGAATCTGAGATGTAAACCCACAGCGTTCCCCTTCCGCATGGCACCAGAATCAGAAATCTGCTGTTGGAGCATTCCCCGTCCCAGGTCGGACAGCTTGACCCTGCTACATGGTGCCAGAATCAGAGATCTGCACCTGGAGTGTTCCCCATCCCGCCCCGGAACGCTTAACCCTGCCACACAGCACCATAATCAGAGATCTGCACCTGGAGTGTTCCCCATCACGCCCCGGAACGCTCAACCCTGCCACACAGCACCATAATCAGAGATCTGCACCTGGAGTGTTCCCCATCACGCCCCGGAACGCTTAACCCTGCCACACAGCACCAGAATCAGAGATCTGCACCTGGAGTGTTCCCCATCCCACCCCGGAGCGCTTGACCCCACCACATGGCACCAGAATCTGAGATCTACCCCTGGCGGGTTTCCTGCCCTGCCTTCCCTCTTGCTGCCCCCAGTTGCCTCAGTGCTCTCCCTTCACCCCACCCTCAGGACTAGGGCTCATGCTGGACAGGAAACAGGCCAGCTTTGAGGCAGTGAGGGCAGCCTACGTCCTGCCAAGCAGAGCAAAGACTTCCATGAACATGCTGGATGGGCAGGGGCCACAGCTGGGAGGCAGCTCATTCCATTTTCTTTCTTTTAGGTCCTCCTGTTGTCTCACACAATGCTGCATGTGATGTGGCACCTGCTGGAACCATGTAAGTGTATGGCACATAAATATGCAGAGAAAGTCACAGGTCCATTAAAAAAAAAAACTGCATCAAACTAAATGCCGATGACAGCCATAGCTGCATGCAGAGCTAACCACATTAAAAGCAGATGCTAAAGGAAACTCAGGACATGGCCTGTGCCGAAAATGTGTCACCGAAGATTTATAGATGGATAGATGATCTACTAGACTGACACAAGTATTACATTGTACAGCGCAGTATACTTCAAATGATAAAGCAACACTTTACAGATTTATAATTCACACAATGTTTTATTTCATCAAAATAAGCACTGTATGCTCTCCTGTGACATTTCAAAATAAAACCACACTGCTGTCTCCATCTGAGAACTGTCCTGACTGCTGCCTTGTATTTCACTTTGATTACTTGTGAGTGCATGTTTTTGGATGGAATAAACAGGGCATTGTCCCTTTCCCATCAGACAACAGGTCTACACATCGATTCCCGGTGGTGGTGGAGCTATGTGGCTTGTGGTCGACAAGCTGATATTCGGATGATCTCCCAGTGGGCAGGATCTCAGCCTCTCCTGGAGTCTGTTCACCACCACGGCCACAGGCTGCCACCTCTGGATTTTCCAGACCTCTACTAATTCTGGACAGCCCCCCCCCCCCATATTGGGAAGCTCAAACTGCGTCTCCTGCATCTTTCCTTTTTAGCTTTCCTCAGAAAAGGATGGAGTGATGTGATTCATTTAGTAAAGGTGCAATGGGTCAGAGGAAATGTGGTTCCCACGGTTACGTTACCAAAACAAATAAAGAAGGAGAAGCAGCGGCAGAAGCAGCAGCATGATGTGGAGTGTCCCATCCGGCAGCAGGGACAAAGCACTCATTAGCGGAGTTTATCTCTGAGCAACAGGCCAGTCTGAGTGAACGGTGGCAGCGGACCAAAGACTCTCCGCTCAGAATCTGCTGGATTATGGAGGAGAAAAGCAGAGAATTACAGCGATGACAGCAGGCAGATCACTGGCTGCACTGCGCAAGGTGCAGGATCAAAACATAAACTAGCATACAGGGCATAGGTGGGCAGCTTTTGTAAGAAGATATATTAAGCAGTTCACTAAATGTAACTATAATTCACTGAGGAACTGCAGCTGCTACCCAGGAGAAATGTCCTGCCTGTTTTTAACTGCAGTCACAGTACGGTCAGCAACCAGAATGTTAGCTAACCACTGGCAACACAGGCACGCTTGAGTCACCCCTCATGGCCTCTGCAGTGAGTCCGAGAACATGCCCTGGCACAGCATGGGGGCGCTATGTGGGTGACCTCCATCTTTACCCTCCCCTTTCTGCCATCCCATGTGGGTTCTTTTACTTCCCAGGATGATGGGGTGCTGTTTCGGCCAGATTCCCGCTGTGCTGGTTAAAATACAGGAGAACTGCATGTCCAAAATAGGCTCCAGGGGGCTTGCAGGGGCCCGTGGGCCTGCACCCTGGCCCTCATCCAGGCCACAGAAAAAAGGGTTGCTATCCTAGGCCTGGTGAGGTGTGACCTACCCGCTGCATCAGCATCATGATGCCGCTGGGACCACCGCTGCTGTTTCTGTCCGTGCCACCATCATCGTGGAGGGAAAACCAAAAAGAAAAACCTAGCTACCAGAGCTGTGGCTTGTACTACGAAGCGGGGTTACTGGCTTGTCGGGGTAACTTGTCTGGGCAAAATGTAGGTGAACGAATATGAAGTCCATTTAAACTGTGGTACCTTAAATCTGACAATTTATCCCGATAAGCCAGTAACCCCGCTTCGTAGAACTGGCCACTGGACTGAGTACACAACTCCATTGCTGGGTCAAAGTATAGATACTCCTGGTCAGATATCACTCCAATTCAAGTGAAAGTTGTTCAATCAAATTTTTCCTTGAATGAAAGTACTGGAGTACTTCATGGCTTTTAAAAATACTTAAGTATTCAAAAGTACATTTTCTTACACCATATTCTGTGTGCCACAGGAGAAAAACCAATCACTGCTCCTATGCTGTCAGTCAATTTGCTGCTGAGCAGTTACTAAGCTAGAGGTGTGTAACTGGGTTGGTTGTTTTATTTATGTTTTATTTACTAAGGAAGTTTCAGTCTGTCTACTGCACACATGTGCATGAACACGTACACATACATTCATACCCAGACACACACACACACACACACACACACACTACCATGCTATTTTGTGGGGGTGGGGTGTTTAAATGACAATGGTTGTTATTTTGTCAATTAATTGTCTGAATTTTCCAGCGATGTGTGCTGGCAAGCTTGCCTGCTGCTCCCTGGCATCTCCTGCCTCCTTGATGGGCATGGCTCGCTCATTTAAAATGCTCCCTCATTTGCACCCCACTTCAGGACCCACTGGCTTCCTGTTATACCGAACCCCAGGAATCTCCCATCATGCAGTGGGTGAGGCAGGAGCTCCAGGAATCTCCCAACACGCAGTGGGTGAGGCAGCCAGCATTGTCCATCTCTGGCAGCTCTTGCATTGAGTGACAGACCCAATGGGAGGAGAGTGAAGCTCTTCCGTGATTAGTACTGCTTTCACATCCCAGCAGGGGCTGCCTGGCCTCCCCCATGGCACACGCCCCCCGTTGGCCTCCTACTGAACTCCTCCCTCCCTGCCTTAGGAAGCTGAGGCTTCTCCATCCTCCCTGATCCCTGAGTAATCTGCCTTTCAGACATGCTGCTCAAACACTCTCGTGGTTAAGGAAATCCCCATGACAGCCCCTATGTCTGCCCTCCTCACAGTGGCCCGTTTAGCTCCATTCTGTTACACTGTAAATTACCATTTGCTTGCGTGTTCCACAAAATGAGTTTTTGCGGTTCCTGCCAGTCATGTGCCAGTCTGGTGTGCTGTTATGGAGGGCTAATGGTGCCTATCCATTCGGGTTACCAGACCTATACATTCGGGTTGCCATCAGTACCATGTGAGGAGCCAGACATACCATGGGAATCCAGGTGTTTGGTAGAAACCAAACCAATGCATGCTGAAAAGCAGCCATCTTTTTCCTGTACTTTTGTTGAAAAGTGTCGAACTGCTCATGGGCCAGCTTGGAGCAGATTGGTCAGACAGATTCAAATGGGCAGTCAAAAGCTGTTTTTCAAACACCCTGTTTAAAACAGATGTGTCACATGAGATGGACTCCCTATGGGCACCAGCACCACAGCCAAGGCAGACATTTAGGCCGATCGATGCTGACAATTAATATCAGCCAGCAAAACTGCAATATCGGTTTGGCAGTCCAGTCTGTGTCAAGGGATGTTGATGATGTGCTGGTCCTACCACATGCTAAATTCCTTCTGATTGCTTGGGGGACTATTTGCGTAAAACACACGTCCACGGTTGACATGGCGACACCACGTTGATACAGCGTCATGGAAGCAGTGGTGTCCCACATCAAAGCGCTCCAGTGAGGCCAGGCCTCAGTGTTCCGGGGCTGTTCTACAGTCCCACCCAATGCACGCACAAATCAGATAGCATTCCGAGATTCAGGCGGCCGGCATTCGGCTTGATGGGAGTATGATGAGGAGGAGGAGTGAAGTGGACCCAGCGGGGCAGTGTCCCAGCAGCCAGCTAGCTCTTCACACCGGCACGGTGATGCCACATTCTGCTGTGAAATGGCAACGGCTAGAGGTGTGAACAGAAGCCGCGCATGGAGGCGGCAACAGCTAAACAAATAAGATGCCCGACCCAGGGGGCGGAGATTACAGGCAGCAATCTCAGGATGTGCTGACTGCAGCCACTGGACATGGGACTCAGTGCCCTACATCATTATCAGTAAGAGGGGAGAAAAGGGATGATCCTTACCTCATGCCCCCTTGGCTGACCGCCATCACATGACCAGTTACAGTAGGGGGGGGGGCTTTTTTTCTCCTGCTGATATGCCTTTCAGGTTGACTGCATGGGCTGCTCTGCCTCGCCTTCGCCCAGCTAATCTATAAGCCACTGCCCCCCCTATCTGCTCCAGAGCTTATCTCTGCCTGTTGGCACTGAGTTGTATCTCACCTTTTTTGCGCAGTGCACATATATCTGGCGAGAATACGAACGTCATTAAGAGAAGTCTGCCAGTTGTGTTGACGTCAACTAATAAATGACATCTCTCCAAGCGAACACACGTGTCGCGTTCATCAATCGAAGTACTTGCCTATTTTCAGTAACCACTGATACAATCTGAGTCCCACTGACCCAGAGCGCTTCTCTGGACACAGAGGGTGCATGGTGGAGAACATGCCGGAAGGGACAGTGTTCACACACAGTGAATCAAAGGGCGAGTCAAAGTCGCACATCCGTTTTAACAGCATTGTCTTTGAACCCGTGAAATGCAGGGCGCGCCGCAGCACAAAATAAGATCCGAAACATCACTGACCTGAATGTTGGCATTAAATCTGATTATACTTAAACCGTTTTCTGTTTACCACTAATGAAGCCTGCTCACCGATCAATGGGAGCCTTAATACCAGTGTAACATGGGCCCAGCAGAGTCAGCAGAACCAGCTGCAGGCGGATCCCTGCTTTGTGTCGACATCGAGGGAGACAAGGGCCACTTTGCTATGGACAGTTACCTTGGATGGAGCAGAGCAGGACAGCAGACTGCAGAGACAAAGGAGGCACATTTCTGAGAAGATAAGTGAGCAGTACCACAGTCTTTAATGAGAGAGGCTGCAGAGGCAAACTTGCCAGCTGCCTACACTTCCAGCAAAGCAGGAGCACGTGGGGAGAACGGATAGTATTAAGGGGATAACAGGCTCAGCAACAGAAGGGGAAGGACAGCCAGGTGACTGCAATGAGAGGGAACGCCACCCCAGCTCAAAGTAACAGTTCTCACAAGCACATCCGAACATAGGCTCTGCCAAATGCCGATCGCTGACGTCACTTTCTTAACGTTTGCCATCTTAATATGAGCATGCCATGCGAAACTGTGAAAATGATTGAACTTCAAACTGTGAAGTCCTCTTTATGCACGTACACATACATTCATAACCAGACACACACACACACACACAAAGCTGTTGCCAAAACATGCAGCTCTGGTAAATGGGTCTGCCTGCCAGCACATCCCGGGAGATCCCTTGGAGCATGACGTATCCTTTATTTGTGCGCCTGCCACATTTTAGTGACAAACATGAGTAAAGAAGCGAAGTGGCCATGTTTATACATAAACCTCTCTCTGAAGCCAATGCACAAACCCCCAGAGAACCACAAAGCAGGTCAAGGAAACTTGCAGCTCAATCACCCACAGGGTCATAAATCCCCCCCCCCCCCCCCCCACTCATGGAAAGCCTAGAGACAGAGGGCATGTTGCATCTGGCCATGTGCTGGAAGTACTAAGACCTCTGTAGAAGTTTGCCTCCTACTGGTTATGCACCTGGTTCCTTGCCCCTCCCACCTATTGCCTGTGATTCTGGGATGGCGGGGAACCCCTGTACATCCATGGGGTCATAGACCTAGAGTCTTGGTCAGCCACCTCAACACTATATGATATGTGGAGCAGGAGTGAAGCTCATGTCAACTCAAGGATGTAAATGTATCAATGCAATAACCTCACTACAGACCATCTGGGCCATAAAGAAGATGAAGAGCCTCTAATGAAAACTACTGCCTTCATAGTCCATCCCAGTGCTCCTCAAATGGTCACTGGTTTCAATCTATTTCACATGTCTGCCACCAATCCTACTGCTGTATCTGCACCTAGCGATGTCTTGATCCACTTTTTGGTACCCTGGTCTGATTCATTCATTATTTATATCTGAAATGTAGCTAAATATTTAAATATACATACACATACAGTACATTCTGCAAGTACCTACTTAGATCTGTTGTATTAAAAGGTGCTCTCTTGCTACCTCTTCTCAAAAAGCTTTGCAGACATTGCAGGTAGCTGTTAGGTAAATAGTTTTAATTTTAAGAATTTCTACATGGTTGATATCTTGATAGTTTGTAGTTTCAAGCAAAGTGCCTCAGGTTTACTGTAGTGTATGATGGAACCGTACAATCTGACGTAAAGAAATTACACAGATCAGGCTACGGTACCAGAGATTGATCAATATAAAAAGTACCTAGATCGGCCCCGATTCTGATCTTTGATATAAGCTTCGGACATCACTACATGCAACTTTTGTAGAACTTGCTTGACTGATTCGTTTTATGCTTATGCTTAAACCAAACTGACTTCTCATTGATGGTTTTATCCATACATACAGATGGATAATTTTACATGAGAAATTCCCTTGAGACATTGATTAGCCTGTGATAACAGCCACGCTCTCTGAGACTGCAGCTGATCGAGGTTTATTGGCACAATGCTACTAGCTGAGGGCCCTTTCCCATGAGCCAGGGGGAGCAGCCCCAACATGAGGAACACGCTTTAACTTACCCATAAAAAACCCCATAAACCCACAGTAATATATGCATAGTACTCTGAAATTTAAAGCAAACTCAACAAAAAAACCACGCGGCAAAAATGGGGAGACTCTGATCCCTCAATATACCACAGCCACTCTACTATGGGGGCATTTGGAAGGGAAACATCCAGATCTTTGTGACCACCTTCTCCTTTGGTGCTGATAAATGTTTCCTTTGCTGTGATCCCTCAGAGGCTGCTGCCAGAGCAGCAGACGGCACTGTGAATGTGCTCGCTGACATCACTTGGAGCTCCGGCTCCTCTCGCCTGACACCCTGCTGTTCCTCTACATTTGATTAATAGGGTCATTAATAGGCTATTCTGCTGAAACAGAGCTTACGCTCTGATCTTCAGCTGACCTCCAGGAACTCTCAGACACTTGAAACTTTTTGGGGTGCACAGGAAATACTAGATTAGACTAATCTTTTTTAAACACGGCAATAAAGATCCTTTTCCTTTACCAATTAACCTGAAAAGCAAGATCCATTCCACAAACTAAATATGATACTATTTAGATATAGTTATTTTGCTAACAACATCCTCATAAAATCACCATGGCATTAAACTGGATGATGGAAAAAATGAAAGGAAAAAATGTCATCATCAAATTATATATATTTTGTACTCAATAGTCTTCACTACCAGGATTTGGAAATTAGTATTCTCTATGTGAAAAGCTCGGTTTTCCAATTTTGCTCATTCGCTCAGGAGATAATACCAGAACATATCATTGTGCCAAGTTCTTAAATGCTCCATCCTGAAATCATACAGTACTAACCAAAGCCATGTGACTTACCAGTGTCCTGGCGGAACTGGTGCATAGACTGTAGGTCGATGATGTAAGGTGCCAGCTGGGCATCGACCTGGCCCAGCACCACAGTGCCACGAGCATCTCCCTTCAGAACGTTCTCTATATGGTGGCACACGGCCGCACCGTAGGGACGCCAACGCCCGTGCTCGTTCAGCCACTCCCAAACCACCACCCGGGCGGTGTTCTGAGGAGGGTAGCCCAGCCCGTTGCCCGAGACCAGCACCCCGGAGTTGGGGCGTGCCATCACAGGTCTACTGGTGACACGGGACTCGCTAACAAGGAGGCCGGAGAGGGAGGCCAGGAATACGGCCAGGCTGACGGCAGCAAGGAAGCCAACAGCTACCGTCTGCTTGAACTGGTCGACTTTGAAAAGTCTTCAGTAAAGCTGGTCCTGGGTTCCAGCTCAGCTGGAGAATGGTCAGGTGTGATATCAGCCCTCCACTGAGACACTGTGCTGTGGGCCTCTGGGACACTGAGTAGAGAGACACCACGTCCTCAGCCGCTCCGTGATGTGACAGGCCGTGACGGGATGCCACGCAGGGGGGTGCTGCCTCGCAGAGGGGTGCTGCCACGCAGGGGTGACGGTGCCCCACCATAAGCACCTCGTGCCGTGGAAACTGCCTCCAGATGTGCTGGATTCGCCTCCCTGGATCAGATGGGGAAAATTAACAGAATAATGGGGAAGGCTTGTTGGGGATAGTAACAATTATGTGTCTTCAGAGATCTTTTAGGCAAGCATTGCTGGGTAAGATTCCATTGTTAAACAATTTGGTCGGTTTTCCTGTTGTTAAGACACCATTTTGCCACAGACCGTATCCACAGTATAAACATATTCATATATAAGGACGATCCGAAACGAAATGCTGGCATCGCGGTAATCTAAAAGGGTTTCCTTTCGCCTTAAAATGGACATCTCGATGAAGCAAAAAAGAAATCTCTTGTTTTCACTGCATATTCACGCCCGTCTGTGTTTAATGGACCTGTGCGCTCCAGCCTCACAGCATGCCACAATGCCAGCAGCAAATCTCACTGCTTTTCAAACGATTACTGCGATATGTTTCACGGAAAATTGGGATGAAGCGATTTTTTGGCTACAACCGTAAACATAACATCGCAGGTTTAACAAGAGTAATGGAGCCACACATACTTTATTCTGTCCGCTCTCCTCGCATTGTCACAATCGCTACACTGTGCGGCGTATCGGCCGAATTGTTTTCAACATCGATATTGCATAATTTTAATACAGACGTCAAAAATCGCCAATACGGTGCATATGGTCTCCTAATTTCAGTGCACAGTTCATTCAATAAGGAGACTGAATTCCGTAACAAAACGCGAATACAGGCATAATAACGACCGCGTATCTGCGCTTGACCCGAAAAGCCGTAGCGTTGTTATGCTGCGGATGGCTGTTCTACTCCGTTGAAACTGTTCACCGTAAACGCTCTATTTGCCACTATCTGCCGTTATAACTACGCGTTATGACTTCAAATTCCATTATAAATAAATAAAATCACTTACGAATAATTAAAGCAGTTTTTTCCACCGTCGTCCGGGCAGACTCGGGCGTATAATTTATATTTACTGAGGAATATGGAAGTTCGATGTAAAAATTACATCCGGAATCACCGTACCTTTTTGTTATATCCGAGAATTTTTCTTAAACTAATGCGTGTCCTCCATTACTTTACAATCGGCTATCCAGAAATGTATTGGAAAAAACATGCCCCAGTTATATCCTTCCAGTCGTGCGAGGTTCATATTCATTTTTTGTATGGTCTAGTAATTCAGTGCACGATTTTCCATTCAATGACCGACTGCACCGTTTGCTTCAGAAATAACCCCTTTTCATTCAGAGGATTTTCGCACAAATTATGGGATTCACCTGAATTCAGACGTAAAACGGCATATGACAGACAGCTGCGCTCACTTTCCACAGGCAGACAAGCATAGATTTCCCGATGTAAGCAAAAGAACCACTTCATCTAAATCAATAGGGCATGAACCCATGTAATTTTTAGCGTTGCACCATATGAATGTATAGTCTCTTCACTAATATTTCGGCGGATCGACGTTGAAGGACGGATGGTGGCCAAACGTGCGATGTGTTGCAGGAGGTCGCGAAGCTGTTGCTCTCGCCGAGTCTCTGCGTCGACTGTACGCGTAAATAGACCGGGAGCAGCTCCGGGAGGCTGGCCAGCATCATCTCAGCGCCTCCCGCTGCCGCTCTCTGCGCCCCAACCTGTTTTACAATGGCGGGCGCCGACGTGTTGATTTGGTCCTAGCCTTTCATATATCCTGCTAAACTGTATATTTGGAACAAACTGAGAGGGACGGGAAATATATAGGCGCATTTTAGTTTTCGATTATTATAATTGCGACACACGGCCTTCGATATCCCCTGCAGTAGGTAGCCTAGCTGAGCTAATTCTAATTTAACGGCGACCGGGTTCATTTCATATACATCTTATTTGATTACTTGTAACGTTATATATACGATGAAATGTGTATGCATAAACATACACTGGGTTTATATAAATTTATCACAACTCATAATTCATGTGTATAGTTATGTTAAAACTTAAATCAGTCTGTCCTATGGCCATATATATATATTATATATATATTTTTTTTTCATGTGCGCTAGATCAATGCTTTGCTTACTTTAATGGCAGCGTGTTTGTGCTACAGCACAATAAAGGGAGAAATTCTGGGAGATATCTAGGTTGTAAAAATTTCAACCAAACACATTGTAACATTTAATTACGTTCAATGCATTTGATAAAAATGGAAATTTTTCACTATGATTGTGTGATTTACCTGCTCTTTACCTACCTCAATAAACATAAGCGAAAATTGAGCTTCATGGGCCACAGTGTTAAGTGCAGAATATAAATTTAATTTAAAAATGTAAAAACAATCTGCGAAAAAAATAACCTTTGATACATGCAACTAAATATTCTTTGATAACTAATCAAAATAACCTACTTACCAATTTAAACGTCAACATAAACAAAAATAGGTGGAAAATAAGAACAAAGCATTTTTATACAGTATTATGATCCAATTCTCCCCATTTTAAACGACAGACTATTCATCCTGCCGCAGCCCATGCTAATTGTTTTTACCGTTGAAAACTAATAGTAATATGACTTTACTATAGGCCCAGGCCGGCCTGAGATTTCCAATTCAGGAGAAGGCTGCACACGCATTTACATGTATGTAAGAGTTTTACTAACTTGTAAATAGTTTGTAGGGTTTGCAGACTACCCTAACACATTTGATGTAGTCAATTTTAGGTTTATAATGGAATAATATACACTTGCTGTAAGATTTTTTTGCATGAGTGTAAGAGTCTGACAGCGAGTGTCATGCCAGATGCATGAGAACTGGCAGCCCTGTAGGCCTAGTGCAGGCTTCCCCAATTCCAATCCTGGAGGGGCAGTCTGCAACACAGTTTGCAGGTTTCCCTGCTCAAACACACTATGTTCAGCTCACCAGCCAATTGTAAGGTTTAGTAGGTGTGTCTGAGCTGGGAAATCTGCAAACTGTGTTGCAGACTAGCCCTCCAGGACCTAACTAGGGAAGCCTGGCTGGGTGTCTGCAGTGAGTGCATAATAGTTTTGATTTTGACGGTTTCAGCATATTGACATTTCCCCCCATTTTGGAAAATAGTATATACTATTAAACATGTCATCAGTAGGCCGACTCTTTATCACATAAATTTTCTTTTTCTTTTTTTTTAGCATAGGCTGTCGGTGGTTTGCAAGCTTGTACCAGACTGCCACCTTGTGTCAGTTAATAAAAATAGTGATATTGTGGGTGTGAAGCTGAAACGATTGTCTCTGCTTACCTAAAAGGCAATGGAAATTAAATACTTTTGCCTTATATAATGAACACATAAAACCAAAATTTAAATGTAACTAAAAAGACACATGTACTTTCACTCTATGTTTTTACGAATTATGGAAATGAATTCACCTTAACCTGGTTCCAGTGCCTCTCAAACTTTTTGCACCAGGCTCCCCTTTAGTGCATAAAGATTTTCATGCTCCCCCCCAGCACACACACGCACACACACACACACACACACACACACACACATATCCATTCATTTCTTTGTGGGGACCATGCTTTAATTTCTATGGGAAAACCCCTAGTCCCAACAATGACAACCCTAAACCCTACTCAGCCCTAACCTTAACCAAGTAACCAAACAAAATACAAGTCTTTTGGCATTTTTTATTGCATTCACAGATTTTTATTAAATTGTTTCCCCCTGTGGGGACCAAAAAATGGTCCCCACATCAAAACAGCATGTATTTATCTCATTGTGAGGAGATTACATAACCCACACACACACAGCGAGAAAGCAAGATTGGCCTCCCAATCTTTAAATAAATACAAATAAAACCACAATTTAGTCTTGCATATGACACATATTAACAGAAAACAAGTGCAAAGAACTCTCAAAAATGTAACTCAAGAAAACTCAAGTGTCCTCTCAAAAATGTAAACAAGCATCAGCCTAGTGAAAACCAATTGGGTTGTGCTTATTTCCACACCTAAGGGGGTATTCCAGAAAACAGGGGGCTCATTTATAAAGGCTTTGTATGAATGAATAAGATAAGATAAACATTTGTAGGCACATTTATATGATAAATTTAGGATTTATAAAGAAGCTACATAATTAAAATGGTAACACTCTACTTGATGGGGCTCAGATACTTAGCAATAACTTAATTACTACTGAAGTATAAATTATGAGCAAATCATAAACAAATATAGTTGCTGCTTGAGATACAAGGTGCATCATGATTTATTAATGATTGTTACAATGAGGCATGGTGACAGCGGGGAAGAGAGTGATGATCCATGGAATGGCTCCAACAAAAAAAAGGGGGGTCAATACAAAACGAAACGGAAGACCGAAGAACTAACTAAAATAAACCATAAGTAACGCCACAATGGAACTCATCAAAACAGGGAGCAAGACTAAGAAATAACCACAGCTACAGACACACGAAGTAACACCTATAACAACTGACTGGGGAACTGACCAAAGGCAGGCACTTAAATACTTAGATAACGAAGAATAACAAAGGGCAGGTGTAGACCATCGCAAACAAATCAAAACAAGCAAGTAGCAAACACAGGAACTAGTATACACTGGCAACACTATGGAAGACTAGGAACAAACAAAACAAAATAGAACAGGGCATAAGCAGAGTAAATCAAATGGGGACAAAACAGATGGGACAGACACCGACCCGGACAATGATGAACAAACATGAGATCATCATATCACTTGTGTTATTCATTAGTGTCAGGGTCAGCACCCATCTGCCCTTGCCCTTTGTATCTCTACCCTATTTGGCCAGCAGGTGTCCATGGATATCCCGCCTGGCACTCCCTGTCTAACCCCTTTGTGTTCCCCTGCTCTCTAGACTGCCACATGACTCAGGGGGCTGAGTGTGTGGCACAGAAGCTGTAACACTACAATCACAAATTCAAAACCAGCCTCACCTGTTTTGTTTAATTTTTGTTTTTTTTTTTGTTCCTAGTGTGTGTTGTAGTTATTCCTTTATGATTTGTTAATTTGATTATACTTTGCACCTGTTCATTGTTTTCCCTGGTGTTCCTGTATATTTAAGTGCCTGCCTGTGATCAGTCCCTTAGTGAGTATTGGGTCCCTGGGTCCGACGTGCTGTGTAATGTATATCCTAAATCATGATTTTTGCGACTTGCTAATCGTGTTGTTTCAAATCGCGATTTAAGTTTGAAATAGATAAATCGTGCAGCCCTAGTTAACCATGATGTACTCATTTCTCGCCTTGCCTCCACTGGTATCACAGACATAACCGTTCAGTGGTTCAGATTATATCTTGCTAACAGACAATAGTTAATCACACTAGGTCCACACAAGTCCTCCACCTCTCCTGTTGTGAGTGGTGTCCCTCAGGGATCAGTTCTCAGGCCCCTCCTCATCCTAATCTACATCCTTCCCCTTGGTCAGATCAATTTTTATTTACAGAATTCATGTAGCAGTTGACCAGAAACTGAGAGAGTAACAGGCAGGGATTAGAAGATGAAGGTGATGCATCAAGCAGATCTTTGCTCTGAGGAACATCACTGAGCACTGCATAGAGTGGAACACATCAACTTATACATCAACTTCTGGAAGACCTTCGACAGACTGCACCGTGAGACCCTATGGAAAATCTTGCAATCATATGGAGCTCCTCCAAAGATGGTCACACTTTTGGGGATGTTCTACCATCAGTTCCAGTGTAGTGTCATAGTTGACGGATCCCTATCAGAATGGTTTCCGGTGAAGTCCAGTGTGCAACAGGGATGTATCATATCTCCCATCCTCTTTATGCTGGCTATTGACTGGATCATGTGGAGCACAACAACTGACAAACTTACAGGCATCCATTTTCCCACCTTGAAGATCTTGACTTTGCCAATGACCAAGCTGCTCTTTCCTCAAAATCACACCATTTGCAGGAGAAGACTGACAGTCAGACCTGACACCTTTGCCAAGCAAACAAACCTATTAAAGGCAATGCAGCACAGAAGGACAATGTAGAAAGACTTGGGAAAGCACACAGTGCATATGCAAGACTTTATCCCATCTGGAAGTCCAAACAGTACAGCCTGAGAACAAATGTCAGACTACAACAGCAATGTCAAACCTGTTCTTCTGTATGGCTGCAAATAATGGCATGTTGTAAAGCGGGACATGAACAAGATTGATGCCTTCCACATTGGATGTCTCAGGAAGATCTGTAATATCTTGTGGCCTGAGAAGACTTTTACAAGAAAACAAAGAGCCAGAATGTGGGGCTGGAGATCAATGTCTTCCATTGGGATACAGCTCCAGTTCAGCACAGCAAGGTAAGGATCTCTTCCTGCAGCCTTAGTCTTTTTCAGCATGATCTTTGTTATGATGTTAGTGGTTTGTGCGCGTGTCTCCAGTCACTCAATTTCAATGAATTTAGAGTAATAATTCACCAAAATGAAATAGTCTTGCTGGTCAAACACAAATAAGTCAACACCTAACTTTTGCCACAGGCTTTCAGGTGCACTATGGGGAAGAAGTGGTTCCTTGTTTTGAAACCTTTTGAATGTAAGGCACACATCACATTTGTTCACCATGTTTGTTATGCTCTTAGACATTCCAGGCCAGAAAGGCACATCTCTCGCTCTCCGCCTGAAACTCCTAGGTGACTTTAATGACTTTGTTTCAACATCTTACCTCTCATTGTTTCTGAACAATAATCCTCTAATTTTTGAAGAAAACTCCTTCCATGATTGAAATTTCCTCTCTCTAATTGTCCTGCCCCAGTCGTCCGCTCCTTCTGTGTGTCACGCCCCGTCATTAACCCTGTGTGGATTCCCCGTGTTTACCAGCTGTTTCTGATCGTTGTCATTAGCCCAATGTATTTAGTCCACGTTTCCGTTTGTTTTCCCAGTCCGGTTATTGTAATGTCAGCCTGTGTTTCTGCCTGTTCCCTTTGTTGCCACTTCGATTAAACCCCATATTTGCCCCCGACTCCTGGCATCCTGTCTGCGCTCTGGGCGCTCTCCGTTGTAACAGAATGACCGGACTCGGCAAAAAGACGCCTCACCTCACAGAGGAAGAATACCTCATACTTACGGATGAGGTAATCTATTGCCTCCAGCAGCCTGAGGTAAGGGAGAACCCAGCTGCCAGAGCCCTTGCTTTCCGCACCAGGCGGAAGTAGTGTGGCAGAACCTCGCGCAGCTCAGAAACAGGGCCGCGGAGAGTATGAGCAGGCAAGTGTACTTGGACTGTGGAGGGCTTGTTCTTTCGCCGTCCGGGCAGCCCGATGTCCTCGTTGCCCCTGCTGTATCTGCCCCACGAAAGACACGGAAACGTCGCAAACGGGGGGGCGTGTCCGACGCCCTTCCGGGTTCTCTCGCTTCGCCGCTGACACCTGAGGTCTCTGCAGCTGCCGCCCTCCTCGTGCATGACTCCCCTGTGCCTGCAGCCTCGCCTGCGCCCGGGGCTCGCCTGCCTGCAGCCTCGCCTGCGCCCGGGGCTCGCCTGCCTGCAGCCTCGCCTGCGCCCGGGGCTCACCTGCCTGCAGACCCTGTGCCTGAGACCCTGGTCAGACAGTTTATCACCCTCCAGGGTCTGTACTGGCGGGTAATGGGGGAACCAGCGGTGGGAGATTCCCCAGGGGCTGCCATGCTCCTGGAACAGCTGCGTGGGGAATTTGCTGCAGTCACCCCAGCGTCTCCACCCCAGCAGCTGGAAAAGGCGGAGGAGACCCTGAAGAAGCTGCTCTGCTTGAGGATGGAGCAGGCTTCCCCAGCAGGGGATACGCGCCTGCAGTGCCCTCCGAGGTACCTGTGGCGCCTGCAGCGCCCCCCGAGGTACCTGTGATGCCTGTAGTGCCCCCCCAAGGTTCCTGCTCAGTCCCCCATGGTTCCTGTGTCTCCTGCTGTGTCCGAGGGTCCTGAGTCGGCGGTTCCCGCGGTACCCCCTGTTGGTCCCTAGTCAGTGGTTCCCGCGGCGCTGCCCGAGGCCCCTGCTGCTGCGCCACCCGTAGAGCTCCCTGTGGCTCCTGGTCCTGCTCAGCTCCCTGTGGCTCCCGTGGTTCGCTCCCCGTGGTTCCAGCCCCTGCTCGGGGCCATTCCTCCCAATCACGCCACTCCAGGTCTCACTGTCATTGCCCACGTGAGCATTGAAGTCCCCCAGTAGAACAAGAGAGTCCCC
>JAOYFF010000041.1:329534-348701 GCA_025773925.1 Cryptomyrus ogoouensis | reverse complement strand
GGGGCAAGGTTGTGGATGGCCTTAAATGTTAACAGCAAGATCTTAAAGTCAATACGGAACTTAACTGGCAGCCAGTGAAGATGCTGCAAAACGGGAGTGATGTGGTGGATGGAGGGGGTTCGGATGATAATACGGGCAGCTGAATTTTGAACCAATTAAAGCATATGAAGGGATTTCTTAGAGAGACCAAAGAGGAGAGAATTGCAGTAATTGCATGGGCAACTCCAGAGTGGAATAGAGTCCACCCCCTCTCCAGGAGCTTGGTTCCAGAGCCTGAGCTGTGCGGCGAGGTGAGCCTGACTATATCTAGTCAGTATCTCTCTACCACCTGCACCAGCTCAGGCTCTCACCAGAAAGGTTAGGTTCCATGTACAGACAGCCAGTCTTGGTAGCCGACAATTGGTCTGACGAGGCCCCCGCCTTCGACTGCCACCCGATCTACACTGCCCCCGCCCCCCCTGGGCCCCCTCTGGTGGTGGGGGGCCCGCGGGAGGCCAACCCCGGGCCCCCCTTTCGGGCCCCGGGGGGGGGGGGGGGGGGGGGCATGGCCACCAGGAGCTCACCTTCATGCTACCGCCTAGCTCCAGGGTTTACATAACGTATTTATTTATATATTATGCAGAATTTATTAAAAAAAAGTTTAAAATAAATCATTTTCTCACAAACACATCTATTCATGAGTGCTTTAAATAGCAAGGATGAAAATGAATAGGATTGGCTCCGTAAGTGCATGTAGAGCTGTTGCAAAAGTAGCGGTGGTAAACTTTAAACTAATGTTAAACATATACTAGATATTCCTGAAAAGAAGCGGTGATTAAAATTACACAGCTTGCTAAATTTTGCTTCTTATAATAATAGGAATGTTATAGCAAAATATAAACCCCACACTCAGCAAATTTTATGATGAAGATTTATAAATACCAGAACTGTACTGAAAAATAATGTTGCTTATAAAAGTAGACAAACAGGAATTTCGAGTTAGAATTTGATTGTACTTTGTACACGACACTGCTTTCTTAGAAACTTAAACTGCCATTACATTTTGAAGACGCTGTACAAAGAGGAACACAATAGTGCTCAGAATATATTCTCTCTTGCCTCTGAAAATATACTCTTCTTCCGGCCACTTGTTCTTAAAAAAAAAAAAAAATCAGATGCCACTTTAACGCTAGAACCACCAGGATGTCCTTTAACTGCCAGCAATGACGTACAGACGTGGACAAATTTGTTGGTACCCTCACAGCTCATTGAAAGAATGCTTTATTGTAAGAGATTCACTTAAAAAAAAAACAACTGTCTAATGTGTACCTGCATGCCTTTAGTATGTGATAGAGTAAACCAATAAAATTGTGAAAAGAAATTATTTGTTGTTTATTTTACAAAGATATGCTAAAACAGTATGGATAGATTTGTTGGTACCCCTAAAGAGACTATTCATCCTTGCATTATAGTTATGTTTCAAACTAAGCGTTTAACCTTAATTAGTATCACAGGTGTCTTCCAGCTTTTCATCAACCATTCAGCCTTTTTAAAGGGAAATAACATGCTACTGTGTTGTTTGGTATCATTGTGTGCACCACACTGCACATAGACCAGAGACAGCAAAGGAGAGAGCTGTCTGAGGAGCCCAGAAAGAAGATTATGGATAACCATTCTAATGGTAAAGCCTATAAGACCATCTCCAGGCAGCTTCATATTCTGTGACCACAGTTGCCAATATTTTTAAAAAGTATAAGGTTCATGAGACTGTAGCCAACCTCCCAGGATGTGGACACAAGACAAAATGCAACCCCAGGTTGATCAGAAGGATAGTGCGGATAGTAGAAAAAGAGCCAAGGAAACTATCCAAAACCATTCAAGCTGGGCTCCAAGGTCAAGGTACGTCACTTTCTGATTGCACCATCCATTGCATTTTGAACAATAATAGGCTCCGTGGAAGAAGACCCAGGAGGGCTCCACTAAACATAAATAGCCAGAGTGGAATTCGCCAAAATGCATGTTGACAAGCCCCAAAGTTTCTGGGAGAATGTCCTTTGGACTGATGAGACAAAACTGGAGCTTTTTGGCCGCCAGTCACATCAGCTCTATGTTTACAGAAGGAAAATGAAAATGAAAAATGAAGCTTTAAAAGAAAAAAACACCATACCTACTGTGAAACACGGAGGGGGCTAGGTTTTGTTTTGGGGCTACTTTTCTGCATCTGGCACGGGGAACCTTGAATATGTGCAGACTACCAAGGCATCCTGGAACAAAACATACTGCCCAGTGTGAGAAAGCTCAGCCTCAGTCGCAGGTCAACAGGATAATGACCCAAAACATACAGCTAAATGCACTCAAGAATGGAGACGCCACCCTTCAAACCTTCAGCTTGAGCAGTTTGTTCAGGAAGAGTGAGCCAAACTACCTGTTGGCAAATGCAGGTGTCTTGTTGTGAAGTACAGAGATAGCTTGTTGGCAGCGATTGCTGCAAAAAGTAGTGCCACAAAATATTTAAGGGTACCATATTTTTTGTCCGTGCCATTTTCATTTGTTTTATTATATAAAATATTCAACTGAATCAATAATCAAAATCTAAGTATGATTTGTGTTAAAGATGGAATAAACAATAAGGGATGCCATTAAACTTTTGTCAGTTTCAAGTTATTTCAGAGATAGCTGTGTTTTAAATTTTTTGTGGAAGGGTACCAACAAATTTGCCCACGTCTGTACTTCTGCATATCACACCTTTGGTTTTTGTTAATGGGCCGTCGCATCAGCATACTGCTCACCCATCAAGAAAAGAATGGGACAGTCAGTAATCCGCACAGCAGCAGAGTCACTGTCAACCCCAAAAAGACGTGAACCCCATGATACAGTCGTAGTTATGTCATACATTTTAGTGCTCACTGAATTAAGTATTGCTTTTGATGATCCCACACTGGTAATAAAAGTCTTGTTTTAATATAAATACCAAAAGAACTGATAACTTTAATCACTAGGGTATGGGCTGTCTTAATAGTTCAAAATGATTTGTCGGAGTAACAAAGCAAACAGAATGACAAGCCGCTTCAGTTGAAAACAATGCATTTTGCTTTTCATTTCAAATAAAACATGGGGTTGTCAACTTCAGCCAGCTGGCTGGAGTGAGATTTTTTTAATTCGAGTCTGCACACATTTACATGCATGTAACAGTTTTCTTACCTTGTAAACAGTCTGTAGTGTTTCTACACTAGCCCAATGCTTTTGATGTAGCTAATTTTAGGTTTATAATGGAATAATATAGATTTGCCATAAGATTTCTTGCATGAGCGTAAGTCTGAAAGTGTGAATGTCACGCTAGTTATGTGAGAGTTGGCAAAGCCTGAAAACGTACATTTTTAAATGGTTTCACCTGTATATTTGTATAAAAAATAACACTACTTTATACAGCTGTTAAAAAGAGAAAACTCTAACACGTCTATTTATCCAACATTTTTCGCAATACATACTACGTTTAAAAACTTTTCAGCTTTATGATTTCATGACAGAGCAGCCACTCTATTAGGAACATTACAGCTTTTCTGGCTGAGGGTGTTAGACTCACTGCTGTTATTAACACTAACGGCATGAACAAAAGGGCTGCACATACCGAAGCATGTCTTGCTTGGCGGTTAAGGAAGATTGACGTTCATTGGGAAATGGCAGTTCTAGTGTTAACAGTGACTGTACCGTATACAAACACATAATGAAAAGTGACCATCCTCCCACCCCAGTATGTGTGCATGCATACGTGTTGTGACCGTCAAGTATAAATCAGCCCTAAGGCAACATCAAGCCATGTTAGTGGCCATACCACCAGTAGTTCAGACCAGGTACTCCATCTGAAGCTAATCAGGTTTGGGCCTGGCCAGTGGGAGACCCACTTGGAAAGCTGGATTACTGCTGGAAGAAATGTTGGTGTGGCCAACAGGTTAGTTGGTCTATCCTGTGGTCTGTGTGGATCCCCATGCAGTGATGTGGACACTGTACTGTAAAAACAGTACTGTCCTTCAGATGAGATGTAAAACTGAGGTCCTGACTTGCTGAGGTCACAAAAGATCCCTGGGGGCACCTCAATATCCTGGCTAAAAAACTTACCACCATGGCCCTTTCAAATCTGGCCTCCTAATCATCCCCTATACTGTACCTAACTTTTGAATTCCCCCCCGCCCCCGCACCATCTTAGCTACTGTTTGGTGAGTGTACTGGTGCAGAAAGGCTGCCGTCGCATCATCCAGGTAGGGGCTACACTGTGGTGGTGGTTGAAGTCGCTCCCCATTGGTTCTGTAAAGCACTATATAAATGTAACATTCATTCACATGTATTTATTTACCTCACCTGAAACCTGAGTTCCAGTTTTCCCCAACTCAATCATTTATATCTAACGTTAGTGAATGCGCTTAACTCAGCTCTCAGCTTGAATGGTCTGGCAAACTTTTCCCAGGAATTCCTCCAGTATCCATGACAGACTCTCATGTCTGTTCAAGCTAACACAGGCTGCTGCCCATGTGGATTATAGGTAACACAGGCCTTCATGTGTGTTCTGATAAGGAATTCAGCTACAGTTTCATGCATGAGGCATTTCTGTCATTTTGCTCATATAATACTCAAGAACATATGTATTGAATTGCAGCAAGAGCTGAAATTTTAAAATGGCTGCTCTTATGAGAAAAAATATTCCTCCTGAGCAGATGTCTGTGGACATGTTTAAGATAGGGCACCCCTGGATGGAAGGACAGTTCTTACCTGCAGGATCGGAGCTTTTCACCATCAACTCATAAGTCAAGTCTGTGAGGAAGATAGAAGGGTGAAAGATAAGAATCTAATTTAGGAATCTGGGCCCCAGAACAGTGAGCATGGCATGGACAGAGCCCTGCCTACTGCAGAACAAAGGCTTACTGTGTCAGTGCGGTAGGCCTGCAGTGGGGGAGGGGCAGGTCTTGCTTTGTCACTGACTGAAAGGAGCAGGAACCCCCAAGCTGGGCTGCTATTGTCATGTCTCCCACCCCCAACCCCACCACCTGCATGTCCTGGATTTTCAGGGTGATGTAATTACAGTCATCATTGCTCAGATGCTTAGTAGGACCTCTTTCAAAGCAACTGGCATAGTGTACTTCACCCGAATGTACGGCTGGTTACTGGAGGATTTCCTGTGAAGGGAATTCCTCATGGGCACAATGACAGATCCTGGGACTTGATACCAATCTTTCCGGCCCAATTACATCTAGGACGTGGAAATCCAGAATGCAGCACTGACTAGTACATGATGCAAATGAGTGCCGTGCTACTGCTGGTATCTACGAAGCTCATTGGGCAGTGGGAGTAGCACAGAGCACTATTGAGTGCAGCACCACTGATAGGAGGCAGAAAGGCCCAGGAGGCAGTGCTAATTAGCATGAAGCGCTAAAGGGGGCAGCTCCATTCCTACGAGCTGTAAGGCCCAGAGGACACAGAGGGCGAGCATGTGGCACTAACCAGTGCAGTGCTGCTGCAGCCGGCGTATCTCGGCGTGCAGGCCTTTCAGAGTGTTAGCGTGGTCTTGCTGCAAGAAGAGCAGGTTATTCTGGGCACTCTGCAGCTGGTTCTCCAAGCTGATAGACGCCATAGTGGATCCCAGCTAGACGCGTAGGCCTAAAAGCAGAAGACAACAGGACAGACAAGCAGAGGAGTATTAGCCATATTGTGCAGTCAAACAGCAGAGGAGGTATCACTTGGTGTTCTCTATTGACTGAGGATTAGCCAAATGAAGGCTCCATTGCATTTAGCTAGTTAACAGTTATCATTCAGTACAACTTTCATAACCATCAATTTTAAATATGCTGAAAATCCGCATGAGCACCAGGGACAATGTAGCTAAATCCAGTTGCACTCTTCGTGTACTGCGATGCTGCATCCTGGGATACAAATCGGGGTTTTTGGATTACACATGTAAATGTGACATGCTGCAAGATAACCTATGGCATCTTCATAAACGTCTGCAGAACACTGAACAACTCTTGCACACCAGTTGATTTTTGAGATTACTTTATGGGCGAATTTGAATTAATATTTGCATATACACTTCATGTTCAACAGCAGATGGTGAATGGATACAGTACAATTATTAATAAAGATGTAAAGAAATACATAGTTGGATTCAACTGAATGTAAGTTGCACGTGCAGTTAACAACTATGCTTTTGGCAGTAACTATGTTATCAGACTGTAGTGTCTTATTTCTCAGCAACTTTTTAAAAACCTAATTGGAAGAGAAAACCAAACAAGTTATCAATATACAAACAGTAGTCTACAGAGTATAGTCTGGCGTTTTTGTTTCAGTATCGCTCTTGAGATATTTGCATGAGTGCGATTTGATTGGCTGACATTGGGTGACACTTCACAAGGTCCAGAGAGTTGTGGCTGTATTTCCAGCTCCACCCATTTGGCTCTACAGTGAGCACCGCTTGCAACAAACATAAAGAGTTCTGAATGGACACAAGCGTAGATTAATTTCCAGGTGCAGTAACCTGGAAATTTCAGTTAAACGCATTCACTAACATCCTAACACTGTGCTTACATCTAGGCCAATGTAGTTAAAAAAATAAATCCATTAATCAATACCCAAAACTGCAATGTAACAGAATGCAATAAGTTGCTGACCTCAGTAGACATTGAAGTTTACATGTCTGAAGGAAAGTCACAAGAAACTGAATTCCACAGATGACAAATTGACGTCATTGTGTCCTTGTTCAACTGCCGAGTGCCTTTAATTGCCCCTTGGGGACAAATAAAGTTATTTTGAATTTGAATTGAAATTAAGATAACCATTTCCAAACTACTATCTTTGAAGGAGCATTAGGAATCATCAAGGGTCAAAGCCTGAAATGGTCATGTCTGAATGGGGGGGGGGCTTGTCACTAGCTGTTCCTACAGTACAGGTCCTGCTGAACAAAGCAGTTCTGGTAAGTGCTGGCACATGGCACTTAGACAGCCGACAGCCCTTCTGTTACTGTGAACCAGTGCACAACAAACACAACCAAGGCAATTATGGCACGTGACCTGTCACTGCAGATGAACAACAAGGCAAGGGTCAGGAAATGCCAAATATTAGGATATGGTACACACAGTGGTACAGTTAAAGGCATTTTACTATTATAGCGGCTTTACACTTAGTTGTAGGTGAATGTGTAATTGAGATTGTGCTGTTAAGAGTATTTGTGTGTACAATGTGTGTCCAGACGCACTGTTAGTCTGTGCTAATAAGCGACTGAAAAATGGATGGAGGTGTTGGCCTTTATATGCTCTCCATGCAGCCACTATATACAACAATAACAAATAAAACTTTCTTGCTGTCCCCTCCCAGAAATAATGCTGTGGGGGCACCGAGAACACAAACTGCTACAGAAACAGAAAGGTCTCAGAATATAAGCTTACAGAGCACCAGGGCTGGGCGATATGATAATATTACTGATGATATCAGGCAAGTAACCTGTTGTTGATATGTGACACCGACTAACCAGCGATTATAGTCTTTGGTCGGGGATGTAGGCTTAGGTTACACACACAGCTAGACAGACATCATTAGGCTTTCAGTTTGCTTCTATCCTATGTTTCTGATGCAATTAAGAAAATTATAAAAACATTGCTATTCTTTTTTTAAACTCTTAGTATGGTAGGCAAAGGTATCAGTGTATGCAAACACTGGTTATAATGGTGGCATGCAGCTAGGGTCAACAGTAAGTTTGTGAACCACTGCTTTACACAGCTTTAGACCAAGGCTTCTTAACCTGGGGGTCACGACCCCTTTGTTGTTCGGTACGTAGTTCCAGGGGGGTAATGAGTGTCGTGAAAAAGATGCTGAGGGAATAATTGGCATGCTGGCTCTGTAACACATAGCAGCACCTACTGGACAGGCTAAGAGGTAAGGATCGTGCATTGATACAGGCTAAGTCTTCACAAAAATATTGCTGCACTTTTTCTTTGGCATGATAGGTAGGGCAAGATCCAAACGCAAGCACAAAAACGGATCAATTCTTAACAGTTCAACTCAGTTTTGAGTTCAGGGCAACTTTGGTACTGCAGGGAAAAAAATTGTACAGTATTTTAAAGCATTTATTAAAACTCTAAACATGAACACAGTGTCTGTTGATGTGTCTGAACAAAACCTAAGAGATGCTAATACGCACATTGTAAAAATACAAATGTAATACAAATCAAATTTAAAAAATAAGACTGCATCATAACATAAGGAACTACATCCTGTGTTCTTGGGCATATTCCAGAAAGTGTGAAACAATGCCAACATAATTATTGGGTTCTAAAAATGATGATTACGACTTTGTAGATTGAGTTCATTCAAGTCTGGTCTCATGGAACAAAAAGTCATCACAAGAGGAAAGCTGATAAAAAGACAAAAAAAAAGAAAAAGAGTACTGCTCCGTGCTTTTTACAGCTGGAAATGGAAATGGTAACGTCAGCGTATGCCAAGTATGAATCTATTGTGAAGAAACACCCAATCACAAATGCTGTTAATATAGATATTGTTAGCTGTTTGTTTATTAGAACAAACACCAATTGCATTCAATAATGGTGCAAAATTTTTTTATTTTTTTTAAATGGAAAAAGCAATGCTAAAAAATATCACAAATAGTTCTGTTGTTTCCAGCAGTAATGGAAATATAAACAAATGTTACAGCTACAACACATTTAAGACTTGCAAATTTGGAAAATGTCATCATAAATAAGAATGTGAACGGAAACGGAGAGAGAAAATGGCTCCCTCTAGCTTTCTGCACACCCATGCGCCACGATCAGTGTAGGTGTCACCTTTAACATAATTTTCTGTCAAAAAAACAGAAGTAGGAAAGAAAGACAAAGAGCAAGTTAACAAAGCCCAACAGAAATGGTATTAACACGAACCAATCTGCATTTGAATACTTAATCAGTGAGTTACATGGGCTACCAGTAGGCTGCAGTTTTTATCTTTCTAAATGCTGCATGTTGGGCTGTCTACGATCTTTACAGATGCTGATTTACATGTGCCCTAGCATACATTTCAAATAAGTTAAACTCTCAAATCAGATAGCAGCCATATTAATATAGGGGTGTCACTGCCCACAACATTGCACTAAAAGGGAAAAAATACTTGTCTGACTACCGACTTTGTTCTGCCTTAGCTCAGCAATCTATTTTGTTTGCAACTCTGGTCTATGCTTGTCAGTACAATTCATCTAGGTGACTACATAGCATTCATCAAGTCACCCTAAAATGTCTGCCCAATGCTGTAAATGTAAGTGGTGTATGGTTTACACCGTTACTAGCTAGTTAAATCACTTACTGATGGCAAGGTGCAGTCTCTCCCTAAAACACTCCTTTTGGGAAGTAGGACATCTGTAAACACCAAGCCTTTAATTCGAAGTCACACTTGAGGATATGAATCGTCAATCTGACATATTGCTCCATTGTCCTGCTTCACCACAGATTGGTTGTGCACACAGAAAAGTCCACTTCTTTCAGTTCTTCCAGCAACCGTTAGCAGCACTGCTCCTACAACTCTGGCATGGCGATTTGGAAGAAATGTGTACACGGTGAAATCTGGTCTTTTATCAAGTTTGTTAGGTACATGTAACCTTTTTTGGACGCTATTTATAGGCACTATGTCTTTAGTCAGGTAGTGCATAATGGCCTGCAGTATTTTTTTTTGATGCTGGGATCTGGACTCACATAATACACATTTAAAACTCTGGGTAATCGATTGCTGCTTTAGTGATCAGATTTTGCCTTCTGTCTGACTGTGCTGCTTGTACATTTTTGCAAACAGCAGTCTTCCTGCTGCTCCTTATGCTTGTGTTTCAAACGGTGAGACAGGTTTGTGGTGTTTCCTCTCAAAGAAGCCACCTCTGCTCCTAATCTGCAAAATACCCTAGTCTGTAAGTGGTCGTCTTCTTTAAAGCTGAACTACTATCACACGGCAGATGTGCTGGTTTATTTGGGGACCAAATCTTCCGCACCAGCATTTATGGCCTCAGGCATATCCATGATGTCACTGCTTATAAACAAGTAGATACTGCTGTCATTGCTCCCCTTACGCATATGACATGATGCACGTGCATGTTCTCAGAGTGCCAGCAGTGTGAAAGGGACTCGGCTCTGACTTTTAGTGACTTGCTTAATTACTTTTACTGCAGCTGTCTCAATATGTTTGTCATTCAAATGACTTACACTGAATGATAAAAATGCAATTAATCGTTCATCATTATTTTATTCTAATAGCTACCTATGAACCCTATGGTGTATATATGGGAATATATCCAATTTGGACCAAAATAATTTTGCAGCCAGATACAATGAAATATAAAAACATAATTTAAAATGGTAGGAATATGACTCCATATTTATAATTAATCCTAACATTTGTCTAACTAGACTTTCGTTAATGGTTAACATTAATTGTGGATGGATGGATGGAATGGGGGGGGGTGGCGGCTTTGGAGATGTTTGTCCCCCAGTATATACTATATTTTTGTTCAGATTTTGTCTGATAGTGCCGAGTACATTAAAGCACATATTAAAGGAAGAAGATGAGGAGCTGTATCAGACTATTCAGTAATGGGACATACAGGGAGGACTGTAGAGACTGCAGAATGCATGCATGAGTTTCTTGCATGTAAATCTGATTATCTGCACTTACTTATTATCCTCTAACAGAGTTTGGCTACCCCTTCTGAAGATAATGAGGGTTCATCCATCTTCACAACACGGCTTAGCACAGTATGAATTTATTAATAATGTCTACTGTAGCTACTGAGAATGTAAGCAGACATGTGGATATACAGTAAACGTAAACCGATTGCCAAAAGAATATGGAAATTCACCAGCCAGGCAGCTGAGGTAAGCCTTTCAGTGATGCCATTATTTCATCCCCATGAGGCCTATTGTCAGCATGAATACGGGAATTTGGAATAAGTGGGTTGAGCAGCACTAATGTCTTCTAGCCCCGCAACCTCCCCACTCCAGGGCTGGGTGTAATGTTCAGTCAGGAAAGGGCATCATTTGAAGTCAGCATCCATTAATCAAATATCCTTTGTCCCCCGTAACCCATTATATGATCCTGTGAAAAACAGAGGCCATTCCACTGAGAAAGTGAAAAATTCACTCGCTCTTACTATAGTTAAACCTTGGCCCTTGTCGAAACAACATTTGGCCTCAACCA
Source organism: Cryptomyrus ogoouensis (assembly GCA_025773925.1). NCBI lineage: Eukaryota > Metazoa > Chordata > Actinopteri > Osteoglossiformes > Mormyridae > Cryptomyrus > Cryptomyrus ogoouensis. The sequence goes on along the minus strand of JAOYFF010000041.1, from coordinate 337,514 downwards.
TCTATTTTATATAGCTATTGGCCTGTGCACGGTCACGGGGGTCTGGAGCCTACCCAGAAAGCTACAGGCACAAGGCTGGGAACTACCTGAGCGACCCCATTGCGGGGCGGGCAGGCGGATGCCCGGGTGCACGCACACATTCCCTCTTACAGACAATTATTTGCCCACTCCAGTTCACCTTAGCATGTTTTTGGATTGTGGGGGGGAAACAGGAGAACACTACAATGACAACATGCAAACTCCACACACACAAAGTACTCAGGCTGAACCCCTGAAGGCAATATCTTAAACTGTAAATGACATTTAGCACAAAGAAAGTCCACCATTATGAAATGAGTGGGACAGAAACAAAGCATTTCCAGTAAGCAAGAGCACCATCATAGAGAAGGCATGAAAGAACATCCCAGACTGACCAACCCCCATCGAATGACACCCAACAGCCCACTGCAGTCACAATGCAGCAGGCTCCATGTCCATGAGGGAGTGCTCATTCAGAAGATGCTTCGGTGATCTATAAGTTGGGAATAATTGATGGTCCTAATGGTAACCCCAATGGGGCACACTCACGTGTACTGTGGTCACCATACTTTCCAGTCTCATCCAGTCAAGTTGAAATCTACCAAGATCACAGCCAGATGTAACTATTTACTTCCCACCTAACAAACTGATTCACCCCTAATTTTAACTTATTTTCCCTCAGTGCACAGTTGAAGCACAAGATTTATTTCTTTAAAATGCCCAAATCACCCAATTCCAAATGATAGTTTCTAAGCTCAAGTCAGGGTGGTACTAGAGAAGCCCAAATGGATATGGGCACCATTTTCTTCAACATGGCTCAAACAGGCAGCCTTTGACATGGGGCAATCAGATCTTGCAGAACAGGCTAAACCTCAGAGTGCTGATGAGAGGGTTTGAAAAGGGAGGCGCCTTTGTATTCTGGAAATTGTACAGCCTGGATGTTGCCACAATGATGGGTGCTTCATATCCAGTCTAACACATTCCCTCCCAGTCATCCCTTCCCCCACTAGCTACTACCATTCCTTAGAGACAGAACTTCCTGACATAGAAGCCATAAATAATCAATGAAGTGCAGCAGCAAAGGCAGTAGGCAGGAAGTACCTGGTTCTCCATTAGACCAGACTGCTAATGCTAGAGATATAAGGAAAGCTCAACAAAATTAAATACTTTAAGGTGAACAAAGGCTAGGGTCGCCAAGTTTATACTGATGTCCCATTCCGTAAATTTCCTTCGGGATTAATAAAGTATGTATGTATGTATGTACGTATCTATATTCAAAAAACATGCCGAAGGTACAATATCAAGTTTGATTTCTAGCAGGACAACTGTGGTACAGGGTCGGGGTCCACAACTCCAGCATAAATAAGGAACCCAGGTTTTCAAAAATTACTGGTTTGTATGGCAGTGGCGGCCTAATGGTTAGGGATGCACACTTGTAATTGAAAGCTTGCTGGTTCAAATACCCTGACCAGCAAAGTACCACTGAGGTACCCTGAGCAAGGTACTGCCCCAAAGCACTGCTCACAGGGTGCTGAATTAGCTGCCCCCTGCTATGTCACAATGGTTAAATGCAGATGACACATTTCGCTGGTGTGTGCTAACAACTAATCGCTTTCCATTCCTTGCAACTGAAAATGTGAACATCAGAAATGCTCCTCCATAAAAAAATCAATACTGAAGCTATGCAATGAATTATCTATACAAATTAAGGAAATATCCGATGGTCATTTTACATTAATGGCAGCATAATACATTTACTGGCCAGATAAACGGGTCAAATAGTTTTATTCATACTGATTTTCAGAACACACTGGCCGTCTCCGTTCACAGTATTATGAACCTGCAAGGCGCCGGACCAGAAGATGCACCTGCATTGCGGACCGGGAATCAACACAGGGGTTCCGACAAATGCGCCTAAATAATTTAGTATCATAAAAGTAGGAGGCACTACGTTTTAGGGCTACAAAACGCCCTGCTCTTTATGGTCGGCATCGTAGACATGCAGCAGTGCGACGCAGCGGGGCGTGTCAGCTTCGCTCCAGTCACCATGACCGCTGAAGCCCCGCTTTTCCGAACCGTAACCGAACTTTCCCAAAACTAACCCAGCTTTCACCGAATGTAACCCGACTTTCGCCTCTAATCTCGGCTGTTTGTGCCACAGACCAGAGCTAATTGCGACGTACATCTGAACACAGCGACTACAAGATGCTAACGAGTTAGCAACCCGGATAAAATTTATTAGCGCGATAGCCGATCTGTAATAAAACAACCGGAAATACAAAAAAAAAACACACATATTGATATAATCCATCACAGTTACCTAACGGAAATGAGGAGTATGCCGTTTATATATGCCACCACCTAGGAATTCATTAAACGGCGAATGCTTTAACAATATTTATAAGATACATACAAATGAAGGACACATATGAGTATAGACGTATTTTTTAAGCGTGGTGTGTGTTTACGCAGTTTCCGTGGCAGCCTAATGTCGGCTCCGTGGGCTATTTTTTCAAGGCGACCCTGTCGACCCAAACTCAGTCACTTTCCAAATGATCATAGTCATTTGATATTATCATCATTATTGTCATTATTATTAGCATTAATCCGAAACCGAAGAAACTGGCGAACGCCGGCCATTCATAAGCCAGGGAGCACCAATCGTCTAATATTAAATGCGGGGGAGCGCATTACTCGCACAACCAGCACATAAATAATATATTAAGAAAATACATCTCAAAAATGTGAGAAACGCTTTAATTGTCAGCCTCCCAAGCCGCCCCAAGCAGCCCCCGGCGCCGTGCTAAAGCAGGTGCCACACAAACAAACAGCTCACGGCAGAGGCGGCGGCGTCGTCCTCCGCCGGCTCAAGGTGGTGGGGAGACGCGCCCAGCATGCCGGGCTCAATAAGCCGGTCCCACTGCGCCTTACCTGGACGCTGTCAACACGGGTAGCAACTACTGGGCGGCAGCGGAGGGCTGCCCTCGGCTTCGGCCGTGCTTCAGGTCGCCGGGATGCGCTACTGAGAGTCAGCCATTGCCTCGGTGTGAACGCCGCTCTCCGCCCGAAGAGATCGAGGTGGCGCCTGCTCTCGCGTCTCCTAGAGATACGAGGCTAAGTGGAACGGGGCATTGTGGGATACGGTACCCACCCGGCTCCGGGTAAACAGGGTATAAACCAGACACGATACTGGCAATACGTTTTACGCAGGGATTCAGTTAAGGCTTCTTTTTTGTTTAATTAAGCTTGTTTGTAGATATTTACCACGCTCTTTCAGAAAAGTATCTCTTCCTACTGCGCAAGCGTCTCAGATACGGAACCGTCGCCATGGAAACCGACGCACGCTTTCCTGCAGGAAGTGCCCCTGAACCCCACCTAGCAAAACTACAAGACATTAGAGGCCAACCGAGCTTAAGCTGTAAATCCGATTCTGTCGTAAATGTAGTAAAGGTCTTGCAAGTACGTATGTTATTAGTAATTAATTATACGCACACCGCACTTAGTTTTATGGGGTAAATTTGAATTATGTAATATACGTCTATGTAAAGTATACGTTAAACATTGCCGACACCAGAGGGCAGCAGTATATCAAAAATGACACATAACATTCTGACCTGTCTCAGTCAACTAATTTAGTGACAGAATACAAAAAAAAATAAGAATTTTACTTTTAATAAAGTGATTTTAATACAGTGATTTTGCAGATTTTATTTATTTTCGTTTATTTTAATTAAAAAGTCTTCCAGTTTATTTGTTGAACCTTGTGCAAATAATTAACAAACTATTCATTACTGAACAGGCTTTTAATGGCAGAAGTAGGAGCAGATGTTACAATTAAGGACCCAGACCTGCTTAGTAGCATAATGGTTGTTCGTTCACATCTCAAGAACAGACTTTTTATTACAATCCTACTCAAAGTCCTTCATTAGGTGTAAGTGATATTACAGGTAGATGAGTTAACCTTTGAACAATGTAAATTCAATAACGTGGTATATAAATTAACAACTAAAAATGCAAACTACAAAAAAGCCTGAAGCTATCTTCAGTGGAAAAAAAATCAGGTGTACTCTATTCTTATGCCACCTGTCCATGCATGGATTGGGTGAGATTCACCTGGATACAAGTTGGCATCTTAGCCATTGTTTCAGACTGTCACCCTGCCTTTGACTGCCAGAACAAGGCCAAGGTTGAAATCCCTTGGAAAGTGCAACAAATCTGATGCATCTGGTCTTTTGTGAAAATAAAGAGTCACATTCATTCAAGGGGGACAACAGAGGGTGGCCTAGGGTGAGTCAGGCCACGTCTGGGAGGCTGAATGCAGCTTCTGCTTCTGAGAATGCTCCCCCCCCCCCCCATCTGCCTTGGATCCAGGCATGGAATGCTGGAAATTTCCACACCAAGCTTTGTTTTTTTATGTTTTCTGTAATCCAGAGATTGCTCATTGCCTGGGCGCATGGCAGTGAACGTCAGCTGTGCAAATTCACGTAAATGTAACATATGTAAAAGCCATTAATCATTTGCTAAAATATAGTGCTAGTTGTTATCAACTAGCCTGTAGGTGCAAAAAATATAACTAGATAATGTTCTGGTTAAGTTCCGAGGTTTGCATCGATTCCCCCAGGGCTTACCTCACACAACAAAAAATAAAACCTATAAAAATTGTCACCTCTGTACATATAATGCAGAAAACATGCATTTCATCTTCTTCAAGCTATTTAAAGAATGTTTGCAGATAGCAGAGCACTGATGGTAGCATGAGAGCCTGAAAATGGGTGAAATGTTTGCTTCTCATAAAACAGCAATAAAACAATGCAATGTGATGATTATAGTAGAGAGTCAGAGAACAGGATAGACAGCATGACTCACTGGGCAGCATGGGCAGCCAGAATTAGTCTTTCTGCAGCTTATTGTATGCATTTTATACTGTCTACCCTCCCACCCACAGCCCCTACCCCCCGTCCACTACAATGGTGGAATTAGCTCCCTACCCCTATCGGAGCTACATAATCGCCGCTCCCCATTTTACATTCTTAGTCTTAATACTGGTCTCTTCAGTGGGCTTTACAGCAGGCAAAGTGTGTGTCTGGTGCTATGAAGCATTATTTACTAATATCAGCTGTTAATGTTCTGTTTTATATTCATTGGCCATGTATGAGAAGAAGGAGAATCAATGAACACGGTTTGAAGGAACAGGTATTGAAATTTGCTTCCTGGCAGACAGGAAGTTGTTGCAAACAGCCATCCCTGTCACAGAATTAGAAACCGCTGTCCCTGGGAACAAGTGCAAGGTATGGAACAATGGAAATGTTATATAAAAGATGGATGGTTTTTTAAAAAATTTTTTTTAGAAATATTGTGATTACTGATGCTGAGCCTAACTACTTACTCTAAAGATGTGAACCAGGTTTTCTTTCCAGATGCACCAGGGTTTTTAAGAGTCATTCTTCATGAATGTCCTGTAATCAAATGTTTTATCTTAGCAAAGCATTGGTCTACAACTCAAAGCAGCAGAATTCATCTCCTACTTACAGGCATACAAAAGAGACAGTCGAGACACAGACATACTGCAGACTCGAACCCCATAACGGCTTATGATTGGGGGGTCCAATTCTGAAATGTACTGTTATTCCAAGATTCAAACTGTGTTATAAGCTGCTGGACTATATCATTGATCTTTCCACAGTGAAAATGTTTTATTGGGTCAAGAAGAAAGTAAAACAAATAAGCCAGAAGGGAAATGTTCTGAAGGACATAGCTAAGACTCCCTGCCAAATACCAAGAAGCACAGGCTGTCACTTTTTATAAACATAAATATTTATGAATCAATAGGCGTTTGACATGCTGGAGGGTTCTGGAGCCCTTACAGGAAATTGTTTCTTTTTTGCCCTTTCAGCGTTTGCTTTCCTGCACCTTGCTGACTGTGTGCTTACTTTTGGCTGGCTGAGTTTACGGGCCCCAGGTGTCTCGTACTCACATTCGAGGCCTGATCCTATAATCAGTGTGGAACAGTGTAGTGACTGTCTCCCTCTGTCCCTTTCTCCCCCTCTCTCTCTCTACCCTTCTCTCCCTGGTGTCCTGGCATGTAGAGTGTGGCTGTAATTTATGTCCGGTCTGTGGAATTCAGCAGTGGCCCAGTTAATGTGTAAATCCATATCAGGCATAACAAGAAATCAGTTTCACAGATAAAAATAGTCTTGTTGAATAAAAAGAAGAGCAAATAGAATCTTGAAGTGCAAAGAGAGCATTACCAGCCTGCTCCTGAGACACCACTAAGATGTTTTACAGTGTGAGTATTCTGTATTCTCCACTTGGCTTTTTATTTTTCTTGCAGAGGCAAAATTCTTTTCATTTTAAAATTTATTTTTAGTGTTCTGGTTCAAATCCTAGATGCCAGTGTGGGGGGGTATTTAATTTAACTATAAAAACCCTACTGCTGCACACAGTTACACCTTAAACACATGCCTTATGCATAAGCTGTCATATTTAGAGGTTGAGAAGAGGCTTTTGGAGATATTTCTTATTCCATGACAGATAGTAAAGCAAAGAAAATTCTCATTGCAGAGATGCTGACCAAGTGAACCCGGGAGTCGGGCCACCATGAACGGCTATCCAAGGCAGGTGGATCTTGCGTGTTTCTATGTGCTGAATCCTGAAGCGTGATGCACAGCCCACACTGGCGTTTGTCCTGAGAGTTACGGCCAGGTGTTAAACGCACTTTGCCAGTGCGCTTCTAATGGGCTCACGCATGCATTACATTACTGTTTATTAAGATGCTTGTTCTGATGGTCCATGTTATTTATCCATAACTTGGCTCCTCACAGCTCATGAGCTGAAATCTCCCTCACCTGTGCCCATCTTTTTAAACTCTCAGCCAGGGAGAGACGGCTGTACCCCTCAGTGCCCTGTTTGTTGCACTAATTTTATACTGCACAGCACCTAATTCCTCACACATCCAAACATTCACTTTATACTACTGATTTTGCTATTTCCACTGACTTTGTTCCTGCTTTAAGTTTCTTTAATAAATCCTTCAGCTTCTAAGTTAAAAGCATGTGTCCTCCTATGTTGTTGCCTTGAGCGGTCTCATAAAATTGTTGATGCATGTGAGGACTCCCGAATGGGTCTATTTAGGTCTACATCTGCAATCCAGTCTGCCGTGCCTGTCCCGGCCTCGTACAAGGGCAACGCCCCCTGCAGGCCTGTCTGAAACTTCCAGCCAGCTAAAGCCTGAGCTTTTTGGGGGGATTCCTGTGGGTTAAACTGGAATGTCTGAAATGCAGGTCAAATGATGCATGTTAGTAGGTCCCTACCAGGGGCAGAGCTATGTGGTGGCCTGGGGGGGGGCAGTGCTGCCCCTGGTTGAAGCCTGGCCCCCCCCGGACCACACATTGCAGACAATCGTGAAAAAATAATGCTGCATTCCATTAACCTTGCAGGTCAGAACTGGGAACGTCATGTGAACGTCATACTTGTGGACCTTGCAGGAAAACCCTCCTGGAAACTGATACATGCAGAATCAGGCTGCGCTGAGAGGAGAATGGGGATGTGAATATGTGGAGAAAAAAGAAAATTTTTCTTCTCATCATGTATTCCTTGCTCGCCCCCTGTCCACTTAGCACACCGCTGTCCATCCTCGCTCCCCTCTTGTCCACATAGCATGCCGCTGTCCATCCTCGCTCGCCCCCTATCCACATAGCATGCCGCTGTCCATCCTCGCTCCCCTCGTGTCCATATAGCATGCCGCTGTCCATCCTCGCTCGCCCCCTATCCACATAGCATGCTGCTGTCCATCCTCGCTCCCCTCCTGTCCATATAGCATGCCGCTGTCCATCCTCGCTCCCCTCGTGTCCGTATAGCATGTCGCTGTCCATCCTCGCTCCCCTCGTGTCCGTATAGCATGTCGCTGTCCATCCTCGCTCCCCTCTTGTCCGTATAGCATGTCGCTGTCCATCCTCGCTCCCC
>JAOYFF010000041.1:291120-323741 GCA_025773925.1 Cryptomyrus ogoouensis | reverse complement strand
TAAACTGGTTAAATTTGCAGACAACACCAAGGTGGGTGGTGTAGCAGATACTGATCTAGCAGCAGAGAGGCTACAACAGGACCTGGATTTAATTAGGGACTGGGCTGATACCTGGCAGATGAAATTTAACATAGATAAATGTAAGGGAATCCATGCAGGGAGCAGAAATATAAAGTACAGATATTTTATGGGTTTCACTGAAATAAAATAGCAGATTATGAGAAAGATCTCGGTGTGTATGTTGGTGCTTCCATGTCCCACTCTCGCCAGTGTGGGGAAGCAATAAGAAAGGCCAATAGAATGTTGGGTTACATCTCTAGGTGTGTGGAGTCAAGGGAAGTGATGCTATGATTATATAATGCCTTATATATAATACTTTTTTTTCAACCACTGATTTTTTCCCCCCCTCCATGTCCCTTCCGGGGCTCTGTGAAAAGGAATGAACGAATGATACACGGATTCTGCCAAAGGTGGATTCATGTGTGCTGGACCTGACTACTCAGCCTGAGCAGGAAGGCGTGCCCAAAGCCAATTGATTGACAGCTTGTCCCTTTATTAAAAGCAATACTGGAAAATTAAAGCAATATGGTAAAAGCAATCCGGTAAAATTCAAAACAATCCAGCAAAATTAAAAGCAATCTGGTAAAATTACAAATAATACAGTAAAATTAAAGGCAATTAAAGAAAAATATTAATTTACTTGTGAATTTATTTTTATTTCTTTTCCTTATAATTTTATTCTTATTTGTATTTATTTCACTTTCTTATTCAACATTTATTTCCTTTATTCTTTTACAGATTTATTTTTTTTATGGCACTCCTACGACTCCATAATATATGTCTTATTATAGAATACACCTGGTTCTTTCTTGTAATCACACTGTTTAATGAAACACCAAAAGAAATATATATAATGTAAAGAACAAACGATATAATCTTTCAAGTTCATTATCAGAAGTACGCACTGTAATTGAAAGCACATTTGGATTGCTGAAAATGTGTTTCAGATATTTAGATAAGTCAGTCCCTCATCCTAGCATTCCTTGTGGCATGTTGGATGTTGCGTAATATTGCCATGTGTGATGGCACTTGTTAACTGCAGACCCAAAATTAAAAAAAAAACATGCACAAGTATAAATTTGTCCCCATTCCCAGTTCTTGTTATCGTTCCTCAGGGAGTTTCTGCTTTCCCCCCATCCTCAGACATCGTTATACTGGTTTCAGCACCGCATGGATGATCTGGTGGTGCCTGAAAACAAGGACACACTTGCTGCTAACTCATCCCATGCCTGCTTCACCTGGAAACGCTTTGGAGGAACAGTGATGCTTCCATAAATGATGTGCTCGCACTTTTCCACCTTGCGCACAAGCATGTCCGTTTCGTCAGGCGAAAAGTGATTTTGGCTTGCCAGGCATGCGTGCCATTATAATAGCAATCTGCAGTAAACCATGCACTGCTGCCTTTTAAAGGTGAGGTGGCACACCATTCCCAGTGGTTCATTGCATGTTATGCCCAAAACACCTTGTGCTGGAGCAAAGTCTGTTTTTTCAGCCAGAAAAATATCAAAATGGATTTGGACATGCCCATAAATGTATGTTGCACTTTGTGCTTTACACTTTGCTTAGATCGTCAAAATAGAGTCCATAGTCAGCAACAATACTCAGGTAGACTTTGGCATTTAAACAATGCTTAGTTAGTACTAAGGGACCCAAAGTGTGCCAAGAAAATATCCCCCACACCATTACACCCCCACCACCGACTTGATTTGTTAATACAAGGCAGGATGGATCCATGCTTTCATGTTGTTTACGTCAAACTCCTACCCTACCTCCTGAATTTCACAGCTGAAATCGAGACTCATCTCTGTAGCCTCAACTGTAGCCTCAGTTTCCTGTTCTTAGCTGACAGGAGTGGCACCCGGTGAGGTCTTCTGCTAATCTAGCCCATCTGCTTCAGTGTTCAAAGTATTGTGCATTCAGAGTTGCTCTTCTGCATACCTTTGTTGTAACAAGTGGTTATTTGAGTTGCCTTTCTATCAGCGTGAAATGGTCCGACCATTATTCTCTGACCTCAACCATCAACAAGGCATTTCCGCCCAGAAAGGCATTTCCGCCACTCACTGGAAGTTTTTCTTTTACACTCTCAGTATTCTCTAGAGGTGATTGCGTATGAAAATCCCAGCAGAGCAGCAGTTTCTGAGAATATTTAGCTTCAAATTTTATTTTTAGCTCTTTAAAAAATTCCCGAGGTCCGGACCTTGGTGACCTCATATCTGGCTACGGCCCTGATTGGGAGTGCTCTCCAGATGAAGATGTATCCACTCAAGATATACAGGCATAGGACAGCACATACATCCAGATGGAGACTGTAACCCAAGATAGTGTTGTAGTACTCGAGATCGGTCTTGGTCTTGAGACCGGTCTCAAGACCATATTTTCAAGGTCTTGGTCTGTCTGCTCTCGGTCTCAGATGTGCTGTACTCGGGATTTTTTCTCAAGACCAGGTAAGACCATAATTTATCCTGTATTTTGAAGAGTCAGTGTAAATCTATATACAGATGACGAATGAAACAGGTATGATGAAATTAGAAGCAGACCGTCTTTCCCTCTGGCTCTGGCTGCGCTTCACATCCATCTAACAATAAAACACGGTCCTCACTGGTCATAAGTCACGAGTTGTGTCACCTACATCCAATGAAAACAGATAACCGCCAGCGTTGGTATGATACACCTAACAACAGCGCGAGATTTTTAAGAAAGATCTCATGAGCAAAAACAATGAAAACCTGCAAAAACACTGAGGCGCTGTTGTCTGTGGTTGTAACGTAAGAGGGAGAATGTCTGCAAGGCGCTGTACTTGGTCTGACACCGAGAGTTCAGATTTACTCACGGAGGAATTTGTAACATTAATCAACACGTAGCAGAAAAACGTGACAGACAGCAGAAGATGCCTGTTGTTTCTTTCACTGGTTTTACCATTTACTGTGGATAAAATATATATTTTGTACTTCAGTTATATTTCTAAATACTGCTGTTTTTTTAAAATAATATAAAAAAATACATTCAAAACTTAAATTTTTAGTCATATTGTAATTCTCGCAAGCTTCCACCACCCAAAAATACAAATCTAACTAAATCCATGCACATGGACTTGTACGTACTTTTCTACTAAATGTTCAAAAGGTTAAAGTGGTTGCAACACAGGACGTCTTACAACTAGTGATATAGAGAAAAAAGTCAGCAAATAAAAAAAATAATAAGTGCGTTCCTTATTTTAATTTCCAAAAGTTGGCAACCCTAAGTAATATCTTTTTTTTTAACTGCAGTGGAGTGTGAAACTGCTGGCTGCATACAAATGCAACCAATATAGTTTTTTTTTACTTTGGATGTTTCAACGCCCCTACGTGCAAAGGATGAGAAAGCGAGGGAGAAAGTACAGCACCGTCAAAATTGTCAGTGATACGATTTGATTATTCAAAACGCAAAGAATTCATTTGCAAATACTGTAAAGTGGAAAGATGAAACACTGAGCAGAGTGTAAATTCTGAGAAGCAACTTCACTGAGACGGCTGGGACCACGTCAAACTTTCATCATCATCTCGAAAGAAAACACAAGGAAAAGTGTAAGCTAGCAAAGCTAGCTCCGAATGCAACATTAGCTAATAGGTAGCTTTGTGAGCTCTGTTTCTTTTTGTAATCATAAGCAAAACTTTAACACATGAACAACTATTTGTCAGAGCTAACCATCTATTTTCTCAGAAATTTATGTTACGGGTTAGCTTGCTAATGAGCTGCCATAGGCAGATTTAAACATTTGCAACAAAAACTACATTGTAGTCAATATTTACTCAAGTTACATTTATAAAAATACCAGTTATTGGGGTTGTTTTTCTATGCTACAGCTGGTAGTCTGTATTGGTACATTTTAAAGCCACAAAACTCTAATTTCTGAACATACCTGTCCTTGATGTCTGGAGGAACTTGCTTAAAATAATCACAAGACATGGCTGAAGATAGCTGTTAATGAATCATTATGTTTGATATTTTATTATGTTTATGTTATGATATTATATAAATGTATACAATGGAGATACTTTTGTTTTCTGTACATCTTGCACCATTATCAAAAATATTGATGTGTTTGATGTTTGTATTATCAAAAATCTTAAAGGTTTCTTCTCCCTATATTTCAGGTTCTTGGAGTACAAAGCAGGGCAAGAAACAGATGTTTCACAGCCAACTATTGCATCCTTCACAAATCAAGTGCAGGTCTACAGTCTACATTCACTAAGGCTACAAGCCATTAATGAAGCCATCATCCACAATTTGATAATTGGTTGTTGTCTGCCTCTGTCAATTGTGGACAATGGACATTTTAGACACTTTCTTCAGATTATGGACAGTAAGTACACACCAATCTCTAGAAAAACAATTTCAGAGAAACAGATACATTACATCCAGTGACTCACCACCTGTCAAATATCCACACTTTCGGGCCCGCTACAAGGCCTACAAGAAGCGCAGCTCAGGCTAAGATTCAAGTGCTGTAACACAGATCAGCAAATATTTTGAGGCCATCCAGGACTGATGTTGACAGTGCTCTTCACTTCTAGGCAAAACACCATGATAGATTCCCACATCGCCACATGTTGGCGCGGAAGCTACTGTCAGTACCTGCCACTTCAGCAGCAGTAGAGTGGGTTTTCAGTCGAGGAGGCATAATAATGAGATCTCACAGAGCGCGTTTAGGTCACAAAATGTTACAATCTCTCATCTTTCTAAAATGCAACCAAACACTGATTTAAATTTGCTACTTTTTGCTGTTTGCCTTGCTACTGCACAGACCACTGTTTGTCTGTTTATCCAAAGTTCTTTGTTATTGAATTTTGTCACATTGTAAGCAAACACACCCACCAAGTGTCAAATCATTTTGATCATCAAGTGATTAATGTCCTTTACATTTTAAATAAATTTGATCAATATGACTAAATTACTAATGCTTCATTTTATTACAAATCATATACTAATCATACGAGCTAATAATTATTGTATAATTTGCCAATCAGTGACTGTATGTGGAGTCATAACTTAGCAGCAGTAATGTGTTTTTACATTTCTTTTCATTCTGCCTCCAGTATTGAGCCTTTCTAAATGTCAGTAATATGGAACTGTGCTGTAAAAGCACTATAATATACATCTATTTGTATAATACTAACATTTCTAAATATTGCTTTTCTTTTTAACAGAGGACTACTGTAAATATCAACCCACATAATTATTATGATTACAGCAATGGTCTTGAAAATGGTCTCGCATTGGTTTGGACTTAGTCTTGGACTTGGTTTCCCCTCCCTTCGGTCTTGGTCGTGACTTGGAATCGCTGCCTCAAAGTCTTGGTCTTGGTATGCCCTGGTCTTGGTCTTGACTCGGTTTCAGGTTAGGTGGTCTTGACCCCAACACTAACCCAAGGTGGTTGAGTTGTAATCCAACTGAGTGTGAGAGACCTACGAACAAACAGATGGACAATCCTGATCTTCCCGGCATCTTTCACGTTCATTTTTAAAGGGCCCACTTGTTCAATATCTCTTCCCAGCAGCCCCTGTGTCCTCTGAAGCTGTCCAATAGCATTATACAGCCAGGGCAACTGGGAGATGTAGTATATTTCAAGTAATGCTGCTGCAAGTGGACAGTGCAGAAAAATTAATTCCTGCTTAGTGAGGGGAAAGAAGTATATTTGCATATCGATTCAGATAATATGTTTTGTAATATTTCAAGACTTATGGCCAAGACCGAGGCAATATCAAGACAAAATGGGCTCAAGACTGAGACGAGGCTGAGATCAGGTCAAGCGGTCTCTAGCCCTCTGGGGTCAAGCGGTAGGAAACACACTTTCCCTGACTGGGGCATGGTCACACATTTCTTCAAATATCATAAACTTAATTCATGGCAAATAAATGATTTCTTATATATTTGTTTTGCCATTACACTCATATTTATTTTAATGTACATTGTAAACATGTCAGATTTTTGTTAAGTTTGTAATTTGACATCAAAGTATAGACATTGCAAAATGCGGTTTGGAACATTTGCAGAAACATAATAAAAGTACATAGTAAGCAATGTTAGCAGTTTGTTTTGATCCCAGTTATCTGATCACCAAAGTCTTGGCTACATGAAGATGACTAAATGGTGTAGTTGCAGCATTCAGTTGGATAAATAAAGAAAAAGGTAACTCATGTCACTATTTCTGGCTCATTTAATTGAATATGTAGCAACTTTCATGTGTATGAATGAGCCATTGTCACCTGGCCACGTCCCCAACCCCCTTTTATGGCGCTGATGGGGATGTATCTGGATCGCGTTTCACCGGTTTACTTTTTTTGCCGATTTAACTTAATTTTAAAAACTTTAATACTTCCGACAATAGGCGTTTTGAAAAGAAGACAGATTACGGATTTATCCAGCGTTTTTTTTTTCATTATTCTACATTAAGATTTCAGCGAGATATAAACTGAAATAGACGATGCACTCGACCCTGAGATGAGGCTGAGATCAGGTTGAGTGGTCTCGTGACCAAGACTGAGATGAGACTGAGGTCAGGTCAAGCAGTCTCATGACCAAGACTGAGAAGAGGCTGAGATCAGGTTGAGCGGTCTCATGACTAAGACTCTATCTTGAGCATGATCTCTCATATAAGGCTTCCTCCTACCTCATCACCTCCTCCTCCTCTTGCCTCATCACCATCCTCCTCCTGCCTCATCACTTCTTCCTCTTCCTCCCTTGTCACACTTGCTTTATGAGCTGGTGCATGGAGGGAATAAGGCCAAGCCTTATAGTCTGCTTAAAGTCTGCATGTCTGTGTTGGCTCAACCTGGGAAAACAAGCAGAAATGAATCACAGAAGAATGCAGCCCCCTTACTGGAAAAAGCTCCCTAGCCTCATTGAGGGGTTCTTGTGAAATTCCCATCCTCTTTATTCTCAAGGTAAGCTGTATCATGTTTTTGGGTCATAGTGCATCCCGTGTCTGGTTAGAAGATGGAATCAGAATCCCTCTCTGTGTCTTCAGGTACACAGAGATACAGATCTGCAGAATACTATTAACTTTTGGAATGGCTGCAGATTTAATGCCATTGTTGTCATTGTAAGTAAATTGGAGCAGAAACCAAACGTCATCAGTTGTCTATCCTGGATCCTTGCTGAGAGCTTAAAAGATTTCAATGCTTTCAGAATGAATATGAATTATGAACGAGCAAAAATACTATTAAACATGAAGCGTTTTCAATAAGTAATTCCTATGGATAAACTTTAAACATTTTTGAAACACATATATAATAATGGAGCAACAGAAGTTTTGAGATGGTCCCTAAAGTCTATATAATGCCGTTTAAATGTGAATGAGATTGAATTTCATTACAGGAAATACTTTCCATGATTTTTTTTACATTTACTCAAGGGCATCACACTGGCTAAAGCCCAGCCTTCCTGCTTTGGGAGAGTTAGGTGGGGGGTTGGGGGGTGGGCAGGACCCTGTCATGAAAACTAGCATTGGCATAGCATTCTCATTACCATAGCTACACCTGGTAAAAACTGTTCAAAGTTCACATTCATCAAGAAGGGCCTTCTGTAGTGGGAATGACTGTTTTGATCACTACCGTATGAATGCAGAATACATGCAGAATAACCTGCTTTAAAATGCAATTAAGAAAAAACTAGCAAGCAGGCCACAGTGTTGAGATAATTTGTTGTTCAAGGACACACAACAGAAGGATTCTAAATAACTGTGAAACTATGCAGGAGAATTTGCAAGCGAGAATCCCATGAGTGCATCGTACATCATCTGTGAAGGAGGCGAGGGCAGCAAGACAGCACAGACAACATCTGCCCCCAGCAGCTCAGGGCCCCTGAGACACAGGAGATGGAACCTGCATGAGACGCAGCACCTGGATATGTGGCCTACGAGACCAAGGGAGGTTTGCTCCCTCTGCCAGTCATCAGTAAATATATATTAGGAGTGTCTGAGTGGAAAAAATACTCCTGAGTATCTGTATTTTCAGGTATCGCAGCTACCACTCACATGTCTGCATTTTCAAAATAAATAAATGTAAATATTAAACACAAAGTGGCAAAAGTGACACTTTAGGAAACAATCAAACAGAAAAACCTGTAGGGAAAGGCAGCAGAGTGCTGAGTCTGATGAAAAAGGTACAGGTATGTTTGTTTATTTATTTTTTCTGCTGTTTAATTCTTAATTTAAAGTAAACTACTGCCTAATGAGACATGGCATTCTGACTAACATGGGACTTTGTGAACGTCCACCTTTAAATGAAGGACAGTCACACTTTAACAAGCGGAGAGAGTATTCACGTTTCAGGATCAGTGGACAGCACTGCAGGATCCAAAGAATAAGAACAACAAACAAACATCAATCAAAAGGCAAAACAGAGCATAAGAGAGAGATTCTTAAAGGAACACAGACACGCATACTGCACCTCACCCAGTATTAAGCAGCGTTCTTTGTGAAATGAAGAGTCTTTTTAATCAGTAGATTAAAAACCATGTCAGCTAATGCAAAACACCCTGTCCAGCTTTCAGCACATGCCCTCCCAAAAACCTGGAACATTTCACCAAGACGCTAATGCTTTGTGTCCAGAGAAAGAACAACAACCTTTTTTGCTTTAAATGAACATTAGTTTTTTGACGGATTCCCAGGAACGGGCTTCCACCACAGGAGCTGAATAGGCCTTTGTTCAGTAGTGCAATCGAGGCTAAATGAATGAGTGAAACCAATCCAGCAGTTTTTGTGGTTTTGGATGTTTCCTCTCTGCTTTTCTGTGGGGATGGCGGAGGGTGGGGGGTGGCTTGGAACTTATGAACTCTTATTTCTGCATCATATCTCCCAGAAGAGCCTGGTCTTCTGATGAGCAGTTTGCTGGTTCATAAGGCCAATTTTCTATTGCTTAGAACAATGGATTGTCTTTAAAAATGGCCTTCACCTTTCAGCCACCGCAAGTCTAAGAAGCCTAATGCTTCAGCACACGGGCACTGGAACGAGGCATGAGCTAAAATGTCCTTCAGCCTACAATAGAAAACAGTAAAAGGCTTGTCAGTCCTTGGAAGCTTCTTGGGTTGGGAGGGGCACTGAGGTGACCAGAGCAAATAGGAGTGAGAATAACCAAATAGCCTGAGTTTGCAGATTGTTCTGGCTAGAGCTTAGGGACTAATGACAGCCCAAGGGTATTGTAGTCATGAATCTTTCATTAATAGGTCAGCATTAACACAGAAGGAGGCAGTCAAGCTGAAATGTTCGCCTTAGAAATGCTTTAATCAGGTTCAGCAATCCTTCCCACTGAGGTCTGTTTTTCATTGACAGGTAGGTCAGAATTATCATACTTAAGCTGCAGTCAGTAAGCAGGAGACTAAGAACACAAGTACATACCCTGTGTGTGCTTAGGTTCTGCTCACCAAATGCCCAGGTGTGTTTTCAGGTTCTGTAGGACATTGCTCACCCAAATGCCCAAGTCTGTATTCATGTCCTATAGAATACTGCTCACCCAATGTCTAGGTGTGTTTAAAGGTTATATTGAACACTGCTTACCCAATATCTAGGTGTGTATTCAGATTATTCAGAACACTGTTAACCCAATGCCCATGTGTGTGTTCAGGTTCTCTTGAAAAACTTGTTCATTCAGGTTCTGCAGAAATCTTGAATTCAATTCAATTCAGTTTAATTCAATTTATTTTTATATAGTGCCTTTCACAACAGAGTTGCCCAAGGTGCATTACATGGGTGTGCTGTGATGCATTCCTACATCATTTATACAGGATAATTCAAAATAGGGAAAAGGGAAGACAAAGAAATGAATGAAAGATGACAACATGGGAAAGAAACCAAAAACTCCCAAGTAGGGAGAAAAAAAACCTCTGGGGTTCCAAGGTCAACCCCCTGCCCAACCCTCCCGGGGATGCTAACATTATAGTAAAAGAAAGAGACAGAGAAATGGAGGGCTGATGGACCGGCCTTTGCACTTCGTTTGTGCTTCTTCCTCTATGAGTCAACAGCAAATATAAAAATTGCTTAGGACAAGGCCCAATAACCACTGTCAGGCTCAGCTGCACCCATTACTGCTTGATGCCCCTGCTCCATTTTCTGCTCCTTTTCCCATTCTTGCTAGGAAGCAGATCGGCAAAGCAGTCACAGCTGCATAGCAGTTCATTCTTGGAGCACAATGGAATCTATAATCTATCTGCTCCCATAAACGGACTAGAAGTACCTGCCATACCCTTTACAGGGGGCACTGTAGATTACTGTGTAGATTACTGTATAGATTACTGTGTAGATTACTGGAGGACTATAAAAGGCTCGTGCAGATTGTATGCAAAAATGAAATTGTTTGGTGTAGCTTAACCAAGGGAAAAAATTACTTAGAGGACTGTATGTCATAAATGCAAATAGAGAAATCTGTCACATGAGGCCACCATTTAACCATATGTGAGGAGTAAAAACCATGAATAGTTTCCTGATATCACTATCAGAATTTGCTGTATGTATGATGGACTAAAGCATTTGGTGTTGTAATGCACATCATTTTACACTAAAGATTTTTCTTTCAGTTTGTGATTTCTCATCCTTGGTGTTATGAAGACGTTAACAGCAGTTAAAACAAACAAGGGGCAGTACGAATCTGACAGATACTGGCTGACATCAACAGGGCAGGAGATGCCAAAAACAAATGCTAATTGCTTGGAATATATGAAACCTGGCAAATGAGGCCTGGCCAAATGGTATATGGCCAGTATTGTCACTACAAAACATAAGATAATTGGATTTCAGTGGAATTCCCCTGTAAGGTGGTGAGGCAGTGTATATTTTTTCTCTTAGCTCGCCCCCAAAAACAATTTTTTCTAAAGTCATTTAACGATTTGTCTCTGCCTTGCACCCGTAACTTCCAGGGTTCCAGGTTCCGGACCCCCCCCAACCCTGAATAGGATAAATGGTTACAGAAAATGGATAAATGGATGGATCAATTTGTCTCAAATCTTCATTTACATTTTATTCCCTCTGCCAGGCAAACTTTATCATGAGGTCCCCCAGCAAATTTCTTGCACCAAGCATGCATGCATGAGGCACTTTTTTCATAATACTCTTGGGATGAGGAGGAATTAAAGCCAAACGAGTGAGCGAGAGAGAGAGAAAGAGAGAGAGAGAGACGGAGTGAAAGAGAGAGAGAGGTCACAGATGTGAAAAATAAGTCGCACAATTCATGAGCTGAATGCATTATTATAGGCATGAAAAGTTTAACTTTATGAATCAAAATGAAACAATTTTCACCTTGTGAAATCATGTCTCGCAATTATGTAGTTTTCATGTCTAACTCACAGTAATGGAAAGTGAGTTGGTGGTTTTGCATGCAGCTGGAAATAATCCCTCTCTCCATTCCCCAGAAGCGTTCATCCAGTGCGGGGTGCCGGGAGCCTGGAGCTGATCCCGGAAAGCCCAGGAGCCCTAAAAGGGAGGCACTGATACCGAGCCGGGACTCGGCCATGAAACTACAGCTTCAGAGGCAATCACAAGCACCAGTCGATGTTTTCTGAGAAATGTGGGTTGCAAAACTGAACAATGAAGAATGGTATTCCATTATATCTATTAACTGTAACTGTAATATTCAGAGGTGTGGACTTGAGTCACATGACTTGGACTTGAGTCAGACTCGAGTCACAAATTTTATGACTTGGGATTTGAATCGGCAAAACAGGAAAGACTTGAGACTTGACTTTGATTTTGACATCAATGAGTTATACTTGGACTTGAACTTGGAATTGTGATTCAGGGTGACTTGGGATGCTTTGTGTAAACAGGTATGGGACACAGTAATATGATGTAATGTTGTAAAATAATACCTAGATGATGGAATTGACGTAAAATGTTGCATGGTGTACGTATGCACGAACCTAGTATGCATGCAGTCACAGACTGGGTGGGTGCTGCAGATCGGGCAGTGGTGATGTTCCCCAGAGTTATTCATTTTAATTAGAAAAATTACAAGGTCGTAAATAAGAATCACAACTTGCAGAACATTTGGGGTTACAATTACCGATGGAAGTGCAACAACTTCAAGCTTGGTGCAACATTTAAAGCTTCATAAAGAACGGTAAGTTAAGATGTCTAATGACTGAAGCCTGTTGAATTCACGAATCAAAGGCTTTTCTCTATCCTGGTACTTTATAAGCTACAGATAAACACTGATATGCAAAAACCATTGAAATGTACTGATGCATGTCTCCTCCAGTGTCTGACAGATATCTGACAGACTTTTATCCAGTTTAGTTTTTAGCAAATGCAGTGCAACATAAATGCTTGAGTTCACAGTACAATAATTTCTCGATATTCTGAGTTAAATAATTGCTGTTGTTTCTGCAACACAGTCAGTTACAGATTTATATTATTATATTTCTAATATTTTGCTACTTTATGTTTGAAATTTTTATTATAATTTTGATTTAGGTTTCTAAAAATAAAAGGTAAGAGAGAAAAATGTTTTTGTTTTACAGTATATTTATGTTATCAAGCTGACTTTCTTGTGCACTACATTTTATTTTTACATTATATGTTCAGTTGCACTTGAATATATAAAAGTGTATTTTTTATGCTATTTCAGCATTTAATTGTTAATTTAAAAAAAATATATAATGTGTTTATATATGTATATAACTTTGTTGTGGCATTAAATTGGAAAAAAAGAATTATATTCAGACTTGTTTGTGACTTCAGACTTTGGTTTGTTGACTCGGGACTTGACTTGGTATTAGACTATCCTGACTTGAGACTTGAGACTTGACTCGAGACTTGAAACTTGAGTGGCAAAACTTATTTGTTACTTGAAAGCCAATTACTTGTTCCCACTTCTGGTAATATTACATAGTTACTTCATATTTGCTGTGATTGTTAATACTGCAATTCTGCAACTTTGTATGAAATAAGGAATACATGGTAAATTGCGGTGTTTTATGTGGAGAAAAACAATAACATTTATATTGAATCAAATTTCATTTTTAACAGAAAGAGAATTCTTTAAAGCCTCTATTAAGCACTTTACATGAGATTTTTAAACAGGCTTTTCATTATGAAGCCACAGCGTTTCAAGCAAACATTTTCAGAAAAATATATAGATACTTTACGAGTGCGAGCTGCTTGGTTGTAGCCCACCTTCCCACCTTCCCACAGACGTCTCCCCAGGCATAGGAAGGTGTGAACAAGAGGCAAAATGACTGTGGGGTGCGGGGGCCAGCGACGGGCCGCTGTCAGGCAGGTGCCCGGTACGGACCAGCTCAGAATGAGGTATCAGTGCGGTGTCCCATATCCTGATGATTAAAATATCAAGCAAATAGTCAGAACTGGCCTAATAAATACTCTGCTTAATTTGACAATTACAGACATACAGCTGTTGAGGAGTTGACTAGGCATAAGGGCAGCTAGACTGAGCTTCCAATGAATGTTTAGTTACAAGTGCAAATGGTATTGGAGCAGGAGCTGCACAACACCTTCCAAAAAGATAGAGTCTGATAAAACAATTTAATGACCAGAAGTGCAACATTAAGCACTTTCAGGGAACATAGAGAGGTATCAGGCTAATATAGGAATTCCTGGAACAGACAAAATGCTGACAGCAATTGCTGCTGATGAAGAATGGATCAACAGAGCGGAGAGAGACCTGTGAATTAATTGGCCTGCCTGGTGGGGCATTGAGCTGGCAGGAGAGGGCAGCCTAGGACACCACAGGACAGATAGATGGGGCTTTTTTACCCACCTCCCTCACACCCATCAATCCAGCATCCATCTGCAATTTCATATGTTAGGGAAAAGCAGAGGGAATCGGAAGACAGAGCAGATTTTCAGAATCATACAATTGACTATAAAAAGACAAGACAAATACACAAGGCATATGACTGATGAGATTCACTGAAATACTTTTGTGGGCCTGGAGTTCCTACCACCTGGAATAAAGGAAGATTGTCCTCCAGGAGACATCCCACGCCATTGCCAGCCCAGCGTTTGGGGTGGGTCTATGCAGGATGGCTTGGTGGACTGAACAAAAAAGCCTTTATAATGGGAATCAACTCAAGATGAAAATGAGGTCAGAGCACGTTTATGATAACAAGCTTTAAAATCAAAGAGAGAGAGCAGACAGAAGCCAATGCATGGGGGGAAGCGTGCCAGGTACAGCTGCTTGGGGGCAGAGAGGGGCCGCTCTGCTCCGATGGGGCTCCAGGGGGGCAGTACCAAGCCAGGGGCCGGCAAGTTTACAGCTAAACCCCTGTGGGAGACATTTAGAGGCCCCCTGCGGTTTCAGGGACTGACACCATGCTGCAGTTTCCATGCTATTTGTCCAGGTGCCACCACTGATGTAGTGCAGAACTGCTGAGACAGCGGCTTGTGGAACCATGACCCTTTCTGCTGAGAAACCGGCAAATGGGGTCACAACCCTTTCTGGAGCCTTGGCCCTCATTTTTTATGCTGATGAGCATAAAGCCACACTGCCCCACATGGGGGTGGGGTTTATTTGCCCTGAAACCCCGACAGCTACCCAGCCTGGGGCATAGTTGCTGGGGCAGGTTTTCTGCATGCTCCAGGCAGGCTTGGGATCATGCCTGAGCAATAATGCATACTCACTTGCATATCTGCGCAGTCAAAAATACATGTGTGCGTGTCCTCGGTAGAGTATGTGTGTGCGTGTCCGCAGTAGAGTACGTTTGTGCGTGTCTGCGGTAGAGTACTTGTGTACGTGTCCAAGGTAGAGTACCTGTGTGCCTGTCCGCGGTAGAATACGAGTGTGCATGTCCGCAGCAGAGTACGTGTCTGCATGTCTGCGGTAGAGTATGTGTGTACGTGTCCAAGGTAGAGTACCTGTGTGCCTGTCCGCGGTAGAGTACTTGTGTACGTGTCCAAGGTAGAGTACCTGTGTGCCTGTCCGCGGTAGAGTACGTGTGCGCCTGTCTGCGGTAAAGCACATGTGTGTATGTCCGCAGTAGAGTACGTGTGTGCGTGTCTGTGGTAGAGTACTTGTGTACGTGTCCAAGGTAGAGTACCTGTGTGCCTGTCCGCGGTAGGGTACGTGTGTGCCTGTCTGCGGTAAAGCACATGTGTGCATGTCCGCAGCAGAGTACGTGTCTGCGTGTCCGCGGTAGAGTACGTGTGTGACCTGTAGGATTTTAAGTTTGAAAAAAACTTAAAAGGATTGCCTGTATCCACTTGTGTCTCCATAAAGGTTCCCCGTATGGATGTGTAAGTCAGTTTATTTTCACTTACTGTATTACCGCCATCCTTTTAAAGATCGTGCAATAAGACGTTCTGCTACAAGGTGAACTTTGCTGTCTGCCTCACGATCTCTTCACCACTCGAGCAGCACAATATTTTATTTATTCAACCTGCGACAAGTCCTGAGACTTGTCAATCTTTCATTTTCTACAGAATAAAAATGAAACGTTGCATCATTTACGTGAATTAGTGCAATTTAATATTTTACATAAAATAATTTATTTTGCTTCCGGGATAGGCTCCGGACCCCCTGCGACCCAATAGGATAAAGCGGGTTGGAAAATGAATGAATGAATGAATGAATAATTTATTTTCAGCATAAACAATCCATACTATTTTAAGCTATTTTATAGCATTTTGTCTCCGTAAAGGCACAAGTATACCAGGCTGCAGGCCAGATGCCTCTCTCCCCGTCTGTGTGTATTAGTTTATTCTTGCTTGCTGTTTTACCGCTGTCCTTTTTAAGGATTTTTTTTTTAGCAATAAAAGAGTCTGCTAAAAACTGAACTTTGCTGTCCTCTTCATGATCTCTTTGCCACTCGAGCGTCACAATATTCTATTTATTCGACCTGCGACATATTTATACTTTATTATTAAATCTGGCCAGAAGATTTTCACAGAAAAAAAAACAACATAACCTGGGTATGCGGAAGGTTTGGACATGATAGGCCATCCCACTTTTGCTGACATTACGGTGCCAAATTCTGAGCCTAGCTTTTTTCCTGGTGTCGGGCTGGAGCTGTTTTTTCTGGCCCAGGGCCAGTTTTTGTGGTGAAAATGTGTGGAACCAGTTCTGGATGGACATGAGACAAAAGTGGTCCCAGTGGCAGTGCCCCCTGGTGGCTGGTATGGTACCTACATTCCTACACTTGTACTAAGACATACACTATATTGCCAAATGTTTTGGGACACCCCTCCAAATCATTGAATTCAGGTGTTCCAATCTCTTCCACAGGTGTATAAAATCAAGCAGCTATGTATGCAGACCGCTTCTACAACATGGGTCACTCTCAGGAGCTCAGTGAATTCAAGAGTGGTACCATGATAGGATGCCACCTTAGCAATAATCCATTTGTGAAATTTCCCTGCTACTAAATATTCCACGGTCAACTGTTAGTGGTATTATAACAAAGCGGAAGCAATTGGAAACAACAGCAACTCAACCACAAAATGGTAGGCCATGTAAAATCACAGAGCAGGGACAACGCATGCTGAGGTTCACAGTGTGCAGAAGTCGCCAACTGTCCGCAGAGTCAATAGCTACAGACCTCCTAAATTTGTGTGGCCTTCAGATTAGCTCAACAACAGTGCATAGAGAACTTCTTGGAATGGGTTTCCATGGCTGAGCAGCTGCATCCAAGCCTTACATTACCAAGTGTAATGTAAAGCATCAGATGCACTGGTGCAAAGCACGCCACCACTGGACTCTAGAGCAGAGGAGATGTGTTCTCTGGAGTGGCAGATCATGCTTCTCTGTCTGGCAATCCGATGGAGTCTGGGTTTGGCAGTTGCCAGGAGAACAGTACTTGCCTGACTGCATTGTGCCAAGTGTAAAGTTTGGTGGAGGGGGGATTATGGTGTGGGGCTGTTTTTCAGGGGTTGGGCTTGGCCCCTTAGTTCCAGGGAATGGGACTCTTAATGCTGCATCATTCAAAGCCATTTTGGACAATTTCATGCTCCCAACTTTGTGGGAATAGTTTGGGGATGGTCCCTTCCTGTTCCAACATGACTGCGCACCAGTGCACAAAGCAAGGTCCATAAGGACATGGATGAACAAGTCTGGTATGGAGGAACTTGACTGGCCTGCACTGAGCCCTGATCTCAACCCGACAGAACTCCTTTGGGATGAATTACAGTGGAGTCTGCGAGCCAGGCCTTCTCATCCAACATCAGTGCCTGACCTCACAAATGCTCTCCTGAAAGAATTGTCAAAAATTCCCATAAACACCCTCCTAAACCTTGTGGACAGTCTTCCCAGAAGAGTTGAAGCTGTTGTAGCTGCAAATGGTGGGCCAACTCCATATTAAAGTCTATGTATTAAAAATGGCATGTCATTAAAGTTCATGTGTGTGTAAAGAAAAGATTGGGTGTATAGAAAAGATTGGGTGATATGACGAAATCATTGGTAATCAACGATATCAGACAAGTAAATCATGTTGGTAACTGACAGTTACTCACTGGCAATTATCACCTTTGTCAGTGAAGTAGACAAAGGCTACACACCAAGTAAGATATATATAATTTGGCTGTCAGTTCAGTCATTTAGTGTTCATCTCCAATGCAGTTTAAAAAACACACACATTGCTATTACTTTTAAACTCCTTGTATAGTGCACGAAGGTATGTAAATGTTAGATATAATGTGACTACTGGACTAGGCTTAAGGACTAAGCGGGTAACATGAAAATCCAAAACGGGGACTTCTATTTATAACTGCAACTAGAGCATGAGACGCACACACTGCCAACTCCTTAAGAGAACCAATAATGGTTTTGTCCCATTTGCCCCACTCACACACTACCACACTTGGTGTGTGCATTCATGCAATTAGCGCAAGTATTCAAGCATGTCCAATTCCTCAAATAAGCCAAGTGCAGTGCAAATGATGTGCACTTTATCCACACTTCAGCAAATACCACATGGAAGTGTCTTTGACTAAGTATATAGGCCACAATGCATAATGTCAGTAACGACTATTGTTTACATTGAACACCAGGCAGTCTGATGGATAATCAGAGCCCAACATGCCTTAATAAAGTTTAAATTTAAGTGTGCAAAGTTGTGTAACAAATGTTTACATAACCTAGGCTACAGTGAAGGACAACCCCAAACACAATCACCACAAATGACAACACAGTCATGACGTTTTTCTTGTTTACCTCTTCAGATATCAAGTGTGTCCCATTGTTTTAAATAAATTTTTGCACACTTGGGCTCTTTACATGCACTTGGGCACTTTGCATCTTACATTAGCATAAGTTCGCCCTTAAGTATGTTGAATGGAACAAATCCAATATCAGGATGCTCATCAATATGTGTACTTGACCATACTTGTGTTCCCACATTGCCTGAGACCAGTTCCAATACTCAAGAACAGAAGTACAGAGGATGATAAAAATCCCTGGATGACGTATTTGCCCAGCCCCAAATATCAGGATGTATCAGTTGCATCTTTGCCAATGACAACAATCCCATAATTCATTGAGTCCCAAGTTTGTTCTTGGGAGGCAAATAAGCCAGAACGCTCATACAAATAACACAAGTACGATCTTCGATTTCTTGGTATTGTAACAGTGGAAATTGATCGATAATGTCTAAGCGATGTTCTGACAATTGGTCGGGTCTGTATCCGTTTTTGTTTTTGCCACATATACACTGATGTTCCTATTGTTCAAAGAGTAATAAAAAAGGGAGAAGCATGAGCTGGCAAGTTTCTTTTGTATATCATCAGTTCCAAGCCCCTACTCAGCTCGTTCGGCCACTACAGCATTGATAAACACCCTCTGTCTGCAGAGCTGAAGTTTTACACCAGCAGTTTCATCCCAGTGGCATGCAACACATGCAATGCCAGTTTTTTTGGATTATCGTAGTACTCAGCAATATTCAATCATTTTAGGTGGGTTTAGAGTTACAGTTAGTTATATAGTTGTAGTTATATACTTTAAAAAATCCTAGGTATATTCGCTAACTTTGACTTACCTTCACGCTGGAGTGCTGGGTTAAAATTTAATTGACTGTACCAGTACCGGTATCAAATTTTTTTTAATGATACCCAGCTATGGTGTGTGTGAGTATGCATGGGGCTATGCACTGTGTGAGTGTGCACTGCACGGGGCTGTGTGTGTGTGTGTGTGTGTGTGTGTGTGTGTGTGTGCACAGGGCTGTATGCTGTGTGAGTGTACACAGGGCTGTGTGCTATGTAAGTGTACCCAGGGCTGTGTGTGTGTGTGTGTGTGTGTGTGCACAGGACTGTATGCTGTGTGAGTGTACACAGGGCTGTATGATATGTAAGTGTACCCAGGGCTCTGTGTGTGTGTGTGTGTGCACAGGACTGTATGCTGTGTGAGTGTACACAGGGCTGTGTGCTGTGTGCTATGTAAGTGTACCCAGGGCTGTGTGTGTGAGTGTGTGTGTGTGCACAGGACTGTATGCTGTGTGAGTGTACACAGGGCTGTGTGCTGTGTGCTATGTAAGTGTGCCCAGGGCTGTGTGTGTGTGCGTACACGGGGCTGTGTGTGTATCACGCCACAACTCTAGAGGGCACAGAATTGTTTTGATGTAGCAGACCTACATACAGAGCACATTTACTATTAACAGAAATACACAAATATACTTATTAATTTACATTATTTAAACTGCAGTATGGTGCAAAACAAGCCAGTAACTGCATAATTAGTCCTTCTGACCAACTCCTCTATGTCATGAACAGTGAGCAGGATCAGAAAAGACAAAGAAATTTGCCTGGGGATTGTTTGTAATGATTAGATTATGGGAACTGGATTTCCCCACAGTGTGATAACAACCTGTTATTTTAATATTGTGGGGACATTTATTTGGTCCCACAAGGAGAAACTCAATTTTCTAAAAATCTGTAATCAAAAAACAAAAAAATCCAAAGGTCTAGTATTTTGTTTGGTTACTTGTGGTTAAGGTTAGGACTGGGTAGGGGTTAGGGTTGGTGGGATTAGGGTTTTTTCCAT
Organism: Cryptomyrus ogoouensis; assembly: GCA_025773925.1. NCBI lineage: Eukaryota > Metazoa > Chordata > Actinopteri > Osteoglossiformes > Mormyridae > Cryptomyrus > Cryptomyrus ogoouensis. The sequence continues at coordinate 303,729 of JAOYFF010000041.1, read as the reverse complement.
AGGAGTGAATGGATGGTCCCTACAAATATATGAGTACAAAACTATGCATGTGTGTATGCAGTAGTGTTTGGACCCCTAGCACAGCAGTGTAGTCACATGCTTGATAAAGTTTTGCATAGACCAGCAAACCTAACCTTTTTAATGAAGTGAATAGAGACAGCTAAGAGCAGATAAAACAGCACTTTAATTAATATTCCTTAAAAGGACTGTTTAGAACCTATAATTAAACATAATACAATCTCACAATATAGGACAAACTAATGAGGAAAAATAGACCTCATCATTAAGACACTTACAGTGAGGTATATCTGTTTGGTAATCACATTTTAAATATGTGTTTACACACGGTAAGCATTTACAGAGCCAACAGAGAGACACGAGGAATGAGGAGGGATCAAGTATAACAAAGATAAGCACATGAACCGACTTTTGGGGAACGACACAATTATTTACAATAATAAACAGACTGGGCCTGTTTACAATATTGTGGAGAATGCTGGGAGATGCAAATAAGCTCCCTTCCACAGGAGCCAATCCCTCAATCTCACAGCTGTTTATCTTTGCAAATACACCGTTTTACAAAATGACAACAGGTAGCTATAATGAAATGAGGAGAGGATCCAAATGCATGAGTTGGACTGGTAAGGGCAACCTGGAGAGAAATGTCAAATCTGAAATGCAAATGATTGATCCGATGAATTAGGTAATAATCATATGTGAGATCAGAAAGGAAGGTAACAAAGTAACCAAAAAGGAAGTAGAAGAACATGCAATACCTGCCAATGTATGTCTGAGAAGAAAGTCCTAATATACTAAACCAGATAAAGAAGTTCATGGCCTGCAGGAGAGCCAGAGTTGGACATAATCAAAGTATTTAAAGGGCTGACAAGGGACCAGAGAAGGTAAACATGAAGGCACTAGGGGAGCAGAACTTTGGCAGATGTAACATGGAGCTGCTGGTGGTGGGGGCAGGGCAGAGTGGAACAATGTGGGAGGCACAGAAGGGATGGGGCCATAGGCTTTGCTGGAGCCCAATGAGAAACAGCTGAAAAAGGAACAAGCTGAAGGAACATCTCGTGCTCGCTAACTCCACCGGTGTGTGATTGTGAGTGTGTATGGGTGAATGTGAGGCATAAATTGTAAAGCGCTTTGGGTACTCGTAAGAGTATAAAAAAGCGCTATATAAATGCAGTCCATTTACCATTTACCATTTAACTCCAGTTTTGTCTGGAGTTCCCATGAGGCAGGGTGGGGCAGGGATGAGGAGTGGGCCAGCATCATAAAGGACATGGAACTTTTGCATCTGTAGAGCAACGTTAGCTAACTGAAGCTGCACAAGCGTGCACACGTATGTTTACAAAGCCAAGGGCATCCAGGCATAAAAAACATATGAAGACACAAGAATGCAAACACACAAAGAAATATCACACATATATGTGATCAAATTCAAAAACATATGAACATACAAACAATTGCTTATGAACATATAAATCCACATGCATGCAGCCATATAAGCAAACACATACAAACATATGTGTGCACACCAACAAATCTTCATGAACATACAAACACATGTGTGCATGCATACAAGTAAACACACAAAGATATATGACAATAAGGCTCTTATCCTAAATCCATATGAACATACAAACACACGTACACACATACAAGCACATCCATATGAAGATACCAATTTGTTTGTGTACATAAACATGCAGGCTCACATGAGTATACAAATATAGCATAATGCAGTGTGGGTTTCCACATGTGCCTGTTATTATCTCTCTCTCTCTCTCTCTCTCTCTCTCTTATACAGACCCACACACTCACACTCACACTGCACCTTAGCCCAGTGCACTCTCATACTCACATGGGTGACACACTGCAATGGGGTTTCATCAGGGAGGGGAAACAGCCATATTTTGTGGGACAGGGGGGTCTTTAAATATGTGAATAGGCCAATTTTTAGAGCCAGGTAACAATAAGTCAGTCCCTACACAGTTAGGGTTCTGTACCAGTATGTGATTCCAGGTACTGGGCGCGCCTGTGCAACTAAACACGTGTTAAGTGAAATGCCCTCCCTAAACCTAAGGAGGTCACCTAGGCCATCATAGCCTGGTACTGCTTGTCTGGCCTGATATTACATCACAGCAATTACAGTCAAGGGCTCCCAGTGACATCATGATGCCAACCATGGGGTTTGAACCAGAGACCTTTTGATTACAGGCACGCCACCACCCACGAGAGCCAGAAGCTCATGTGAGGCTTTTCTTCATTTTCTGGGTGGAAGGAGGAGAGTAAAATGCCTTGGTGTCCCCGTTGCCCTCACATCCTCCCATGTGCCTGTGGGTGGGGATTTGATTGCAGTCAGGAGAGAGAAATGACATGGCCACTGTTTGTAACAAAGGGAAATACAGTAAGTGGCATGGAGGATGGGCTGGGTCCACTGGCAGGCTGGACATCTGCCGGGCAGATGGAGGTCTGCTGGACCACCCCCCCTCTGCATGGAAACACTGCTACGCATGATGCAGAAGCTCAATAATCACAGTGTTTGAGCAAAAGGCACAGCACCACAGTCTGAAGCCAGAGCATGCTGCAGTTAGAAATCCGACAGCAGCTGCTGAGCCGCTTACTGCGGAAGATGGAGGCAGAGTTTCCCAGCCTTACGTGTGTCTGTGCATGAGTACCATATGCAGCCAGTTGTATATCTGTGATGTGTATGAGAACAGGTGTGTGTTTACGTTTGTCCATGTGCTTGGGCAAGTGAATATAATGTGAGTATATCAGCTGCAGTATATGTGAGCTGCAACATGTGTGAACTGCAGTTTGACTTCAGTGAACTTCAATGTGTCTTACTACAGTGAGAGCCACAACGTGTGTAAGAGCCAGGGTTGGGGCCATTCCAGAATGCAACTGGAGTTGGAACTTAAATCTCCCTGAAATTCAAATTCAACTCCAATTCTGTTCCCCGTAGTTTTTTTTCCAATCCCAACTCCAGTTCCATTTCCTGATTTGGACTGGAATTGATCAATGCATTCCGGAATGGCCCCAACCCTGGTAAGAGCTGCATTGTTTCCAAATCACAGTTTGTTTGTGTGAGTGAGGCAGTGTGCCCAAGCTGAAATGTGTGTGAGCTGCAGTGCATGTGAGTCACTATATTTAAGCTGCAACGTGTGTGAACTGCAATTTGGTCATGGTGCAGTGTTTTTTTAGCTGCAGCGTGTGATCTGTAGTGCACGTGAGCTGCAGTGTTACCATGTGACCATGCTGCTATGTGTATGAGGTGCAGTATGTGTGAGCTAAACAGCATGTGAGCTGCAGTGTGATCATGTTGCAGTACATGTGAGCTGTAGTGTGTGTAGTGTGACCATGCTGCAGTACATGTATGCTGCAGTGCAACCATACTGCTGTGTGTGTGAGCCTCAGTGTGTCCATGCTGCAGTGTGTGAGTTGAAGTGCATTTGAGCTGCAGTGTGACCATACTGCTGTGTGTGAGCTGTAGTGTAGCCATACTGTAATATGTGAGCTACAGTGTGTCAATGCTGAAGTGTGTGTGAGCTACAGTGTGACCATGCTGCAGTACATGTAAGCTGCACTGTGACCATGCTGCTGCACGTGTGAGCCACAGTGTGACTATGTTGCAGTGTGAGTGAGCTGCATTTTCTTAATGCTGCAGTATGTGGGAGCTGCAGTGTGAGTGAGCTGCAGTGTCCATGCTGTCGTGTGTGAGGTGCAGTGTGACCATGCTGCAGTATATGTAAGCTGCAGTGTGTCCATGCTGCAGTCTGTGAGCTGCAGCATGTCCATGCTAGTGTGTCTTGGTATGAGTTTGTGAGACCCAAAGTGTGTGTGACCTGCAGTCCATGTGAGCTGCAGTGTGTCCATGTTAGTGTCTGAGCTGCAGTTTATAGTACCCAAGGTGTGTGTGAACTGCAGTGTGTCCTGTTGATCCCTGTCCTGGCCGCATGTCATTTCCATTTTTGTCCAGCAAGTGTCGCATTTACTCTTAGCTCCTGGTTTGTTCTTCTGTTCCCCAGACCAGCCTCAAACCCATCATGACTGGGAAGTTTGGATGACACCCATTTAGTCCATTCAGCCTTGCAGTGGGCCAGGGAACAGGAGAACAGATTAGGAACTATGAGCAAATGGGATGGCCAGTAACATCTGCTGGCCAAACTGGGAAATGACATATAGAAAGGAGCAGGACAGGGATAGATCCTGACATTGTCCATGCTGCAGCGTATGTGAGCTATACTGTGTTCATGCTGCAGTTTCTGCGAGCTGTAGTGTGTTCATGCTGCAGTGTGGGTGAGCCTCAGTGTATATCAAAAGCAGTGTGTGTGAGCTGCAATGTATCTGCAAACTCATTCTTTCAGTCACATTACCATAGCAGGGAAAGGAACATAGATTGACCAGCAAAATCAAAAGGCTCGTCGTCTGATGCTACATTGATCCACCTGTCAATCTCTCGTTCCATTCTTCCTTAACTAATCTACAAAACACTGAGATGCTTAAACCCATCTGCCTGAGGAACCCCAGTGCATGAAATTAAGGAAATTATGAGATGATGGTTATGAACAGGATTGGTGACAAAGGGCGGTCCAGGAAGAGTGCGACAATCAATCACTGGGAATGAGTCTGACTTACTGCCAGCAATGTGAACCAACTTCTTGGTTATAGAGGGACCTAATGGCCCGTTACAGTAGGCCTGGTACTCCATACTGCTGAAGCACCCCCCACAGGACACACCAAGTAATGCGGTCGTATGCCTTTAGCAAGCCAAAATACATATGTAGACTGGCTGAACAAACTCTCATGAACCCCCAGTATCCTTGTGAGGATAGAGAGCTGGTCCATTATTCCACAACCAGGATGTAATCCACATTGCTCCTTCTGGATTCAAGGTTCAACCAACACATGGACCCTCCTCACCAGTACCCTGGCATAGACTTTCCCTGGGATGCTGTGGAACCTGATCCCCTTGAAGCTGGAATACACCCTCCAGTTCCCTTTTCTAAAGATTGGAATCTCCACCACACTCTGCCAATCTAGAGGCATTGTCCCCGATCTCCATGCAATATTCTGTTCAGTTTAGTTCAATTCAGTTCAAATCCATTAAATTCAATTTGTGTAGTGCATTTTCACAACATTACATTGCACATTACACAACTTACATTGGGGCTCAAAGCCCCAAGTGAGCAAGCGAAAGGCAACAGGGGCAAGGAAAAACTCCCTAGAAGGAAGAAACCTTGGGAGGAACCCGAGTCAAAGGGGGATCCCATCCTCCAGGGGGCGGCAGATGAAGCCCTAATCCTAACTAGACCCAAAGGGAGAACCTGTCCTCCAGGGGTGGCAGATGAAACCCTAACCCTAACCAGACCCAAAGGGGGAGCCCATCCTCCAGGGGGCAGCAGAGGAAGCCCTAACCCTAACCAGACCCAAAGGGGAAGCCCATCCTCCAGGGGTCAGCAGAGAAAATCAGTTAAAGTCCTGATTTATGTGATCGAATTTGTTAATTTCCTGGTGTAAAGAACAACAAAAAAAAAACAGATAAGGAGCCACTGGATTGTCACAACTTTGCCCTTAAGACAGGGGGTCCTTCCATGGAATTCAATAGAGATACATCAATACATTCTTAAACTGTTAAGCCCAAGAAAACATCTGCTACAATATTCTTTGACCCCTTAATGTGATGACTATTTAAACAAAATGACTGCAAGAAAAGTGACCAATGAACGAATCTTTGATTTGGGCATTTCAAAGAATTCAAGAATACCAAAGATCTGCAAACAGTTAAGACAATCAATGGTACATTAAAAATAACATGAGCGGCAAAATGTTGAAGTGCCCAAACAAGAGTTAATGCTTCTTTCTCTACCACAATATAACTTTACTAGTAGAAACAAAATTTCTTGGAAAAGATACTAATACTCTGGTCATCAGTCTGAAGCCATACAGCACCAGCCCCAACGTTACTGGCATCTACATGCAATGAAAAAGGTCAGTCCAAGCATGGAGCAGCCAAAACAGGGGCAGAACAAAGAATGGACTTCATTTGGTTTCTGGTAACCACACAAACTTCTCCCCATCCTTCAAAAGTTCAGTCAATAGAACTCCCACAGCTCAAAAAATGTTTACAAAAATGTTTGCAGTACTCCATCAGTACTCCATCAGACCTAAAAAAAAAAAAAAATCAATGAAGTTCTCTCGATTACTGGAGGTGGATACTTCTGGACAGCAACAACCTTAGCATGGACTGGTCAAACTTTTTTTAACCACTTTCCCAAGAATAGTCAGAGTGCCCCTTGCAAACTCGCACTTTTCCAAGTTCACTGTGGACTGCACCTCGGCCAAGCAGTCAAACTAAGTCTCTTTAAATGTGACTTCTGGGTATCACTAAAGACAACCAATTTGTCAAGATAAACTGCACACCAATCTAGTCCGTCTACTACCTGGTTCATAAACCACTGGAAAGTTGCAGGAGCATTTCTCAAACCAAAACCCATGACGGAGTAATACAGAAGGGATCATGAAGGACGAGATTTTCTGTGTTTGGGATATTAATGGCACCTGCCAATACCCCTTTAAAAAGTCTAATTTAGTCACAAATTTGGCAGAGCCAACCTCATCAATACAGTCGTCAACACGCGGCTAAGGAAAACAATCAGGTTTTGTGTGTTTAAAATTAGTGCAAAACTTGTTTATCTGGATTGTCCAACAAAATGCAAGGAGACTACCAGTCAATTGAGGATGCTACTGCAGTGTTATTTAGTCATGTATACTGAATATGAGACTCAAGTAATTTGTTTTCTTCTCCTGACACACAATAAAAGCACTGTTTGATTAATCTAGTCACCTACATCTATATTGTGCTGTATCCAAGTAGTTAATGGAGCAATATCTCAGAACATGACTAAGTAACGAACTAATTTGGCACAAATACACTCCAAAAAATATCCTAACAATTTATCTAACTGCTCTAAAGACTGAATTTTTCAGTTGTGTCTGCAAAATGCTATCATCTAGTGGAAGGCCCATCTCCTCCACTCTTACTGTAACCGAACCACTGGCAGGCAAAGATGCAACAGCTATGGCCGACCAGACACCATCAGACACATAATGCAGCTTCATCATGTTAGCGTAATACTGAGACATCTTTTTCTTCCAAAATGCAGTTAACTAAATAGTTCTCATCTGAAACTTTATGGACTAATGTAAAAAAGTAATCAAATTTTGCCTGAAAAAGTGAAACAACTAAGGGTCGAAGCACAAGAACCGGATCTCCAACATCAAAGGAACGACACTCTACTGTGCGACCAAACTGCCCTGTTCAATGAAGCCTCTCCATAAAGCCATTGACATAAGTTACAAGATTTGCAAGAGGATCAGTTATATTATTTAGCTCATGCAAGACTGACAGAACTCCATGAACTTTATGACTAAAAACCACATCATTCTGGCTGAACCCAGTACCTTCCTGCATCACTTCCCGAACAGCCAGCAGAAGCCAAGGTAGGCCTTCTGCCCAGTCCATCTAGCTCTATGCAATATGCTGGAAAGAGACTTAAGGGTGTGATGCCCTCAGGGACAATGAAGGTTACTGCAGAAATGGACCATTGACAAGAAGCCGGAACACAAGGCAGAAGCCAATGTGATGGCTAGCAACTGTGAGACAGGAGCTGGGACAAAGGGTGAGTGGGACAAAGCCAGAATGTCTGGGGTCAGGTAGGTCTGAGCTGGGACCTCCCAGCAAAGCACAGCTGGGCACCTGAGGACGAATGAAGCACAGCCAGGGTACCTGGGGACAGACAGGCCTGAGCTTCTGGAGGATGAGCAAAGCTGGCTTCTCTAGGTTAGGTGCCGGAAGCACAATTGAAATGCCCAACTCTAGGTTGGACTCTGGTGACTCAGAATGATCAGTGGTCCTCTCAGGACTGGTTTTCGAAACCTTGGACGGAGCGGTCACCTTGTCTGGGAGCCGGGAACTCAGGTGAAACAGCGCTGCCACGTCCAAGCACGGCTATGGTCACTTCTGGACCTGAACTGGTAGCCTGGACTGGGCCAGGTATGGCAGTGGTGAGGAGGACACTGTCTGCATAGGTTCATTCTGCTGCTTCATTCTCCACTGCCTGCAATGTGAACTGGTAGAGAGCTTTGGGGAAAGAGGGGCTGGCTTGTTGGCTACCTGCGGGAAGCCAGCAGGCAGATTGATGACTAACTGCAGGGGGGCAGCAGACGGATCAGTGGCAACCTGCAGAGAGACAGTGGGCAGATGAATGGCAACCTGCAGAGAGGCAGCAGGAGAATCAACGGTAACCTGCAGAGAGGCAGTAGGCAGATCGACGGCAACCTGTAAAGAGGCAGTAGGCAGATCAACAGCAACCTGCAGAGAGACAGCGGGAGAATCAACGGCAACCTGCAGAGGCAGTAGGCGGATTGACGGCAACCTGCAAAGAGACAGCAGGCTGATCAATGGTAACCTGCAGAGAGACAGTAGGCGGATCAACGGGAACCTGCAGAGAGACAGTAGGCAGATCGACGGCAACCTGCAGAGAGACAGCAGGCTGATCAATGGTAACCTGCAGAGAGACAGTAGGCGGATCGATGGCAACCTGCAGAGAGGCAGCGGGCGGGTTGGAGACTGGCTGCAGAGAGCCAGCAGATGGATTGATGGTGAGGGACTCTGGAGCAAGGTGTGCCATCTCCTGTTCAACATAGTCTCACAAACTTTGCCTCTTGAGGGTCTGAGTCCAGATTTAACGTGGCAAGCATCTGTTCCCACACTAGGAAACAAGCGCTCACTTCTGGAACTTGCCATACTGCAGAGTTTCCCCTGAATGACAGATTTTGGTGGAGGAGGTCAAAGTATTCTTTGGCCGATAAGCAAGGCATGCAAACCGGAGGTTGGTATAATAGGATGGGAGTAGATGATTGTAGGCCATACCACATACTTCTGAAGTCCAAGCCACAGTAGATGGACACCTTGTTCTTATATTGTGCCGTAGCAAATTTAATAGCCTTCAGTAGGTCATACCAAGACATCCAATAGCTTTCTTTGTCACCAGAATTGAAGGCAGAACCAGCGTGTTCAAAGTTTGGCTCAGACATTGCCATTGATCTAAGGTTTTAGGTTAGGAATGATTTGACAGTGATCTTTGGGAAAACCCTAGAGTTTAGATAAACAGAAACCCTGACCGCTCCTCAGTGATGAAATAAAAAGTGAAGTGTAGTAAAAGGAAGGCAGGAAGTGGGGGAAATTAAAATGACAAATTACTTTGAATGAAAAGCAGAAGTGCTTTCTCATTCATCCATTCAATATTAAACAATCAGGTGCCTTAAAACCAAGCTGCCAATTCTGTGACAGGGCAGGCAAAATTTTTTAATTAGCGTGTGTTCCTGTCCAGAATCCTGCTGGCCATGTTTGAACAATCTGGCTGTTCTGCAGTACGACGCAAGCCACTCTGCTCAGTGACAGACAATGGGAAGTTTGTCCGAGTGAGAAACTGGTAAAGGTTCACTCTAACTTCTGCTTAAAAAGACACACTAATAAGCAATCTCAATGCAGCCAGTGCTACCCAAAAAAGCAATGTGGTATAAAACCAAGCAATCAAAATGTTTTTTTGAAATGCTCACAGAGTACATATGGGAAAAATCATTCATTAGAACAATTTCCATTTGTTGATTTCAGACCATATACTTAACAAAGCAAATGTTGTACCAGTAATCAGAATTGAGCAGTTTTGTTCCAGCTCCCTCTAATTCTGCTGCTGGTGGTATTGTTGGGTGCTCTTTAAAGCTAACCCCTGTATTGATTTGATTCAGCTTGAACAGTCAAATCAAATTGTTTTATTTATTATTATGTATTTTTGCAGCTAATATAAATGTTTTGCAAAAGACCATAAAATGATACAAACAAATTTGAACATGTTTTTTTTGCTCATGAAAGTCATCTGTGGCATTTCACATTCTAAGGAAGGATCACGTATTTTAACATGTAGTTCAACACAGTAGTGATGACAAATGAATCAGATTTGCCTTTGATTCATCAGGAGGCTGAGTACAGAATGCAGGGCAGCGGCAGGTCAGCCACTTTAATGGGGTATGATTATGTATAACCTCAAACAACTCAAGCTTTTTACTGCTTTCTTAAGCCATATGGTCAAGATGAGCACCTGAACACTAACGTGCTGATATGCTAATGTAGACCCATATACAGAAGATTCTGTGAAAAAGTGTGAGAGACCAGAGCCAGTGGGTGCTCTTTGGATCCTACTCTCAACAATGCAAGCCAAGCCCTAAAGGAAAACAGACGAGACACAATTCTGCTAGCAGATGAGACATTCGTTAAAGGGCATCCACTCCATCAAAAAGAACAATTAATCGCTGTTTCCTTCTGACTAAAAGCATTCATTTAAAGGAGTGGTACATCTGTGAAAGGCAGCAATTCTACTGAACCCAGAAATGTAAAAAACAATTTACACAGCCTGTTCTGATGTGGCCGCTGGACTCGAAACATAGATATGATTTGCCGAATTTGGCTGTAGGGAGGTACCCAGAGGAACTAAGCCACATCACCATGGCGACCAGCTGCCCCTGACCCGCCTTCATGAATGGGCTTGATTTTTCACTGCTCTGCGTGCGGAGCCAAAACCCAGGCCACAGGGAAATTAGCTAAGCCTCATACTGCCAGAGAGAAACCAACTGTTTAATAAGGCAATTTCATTCCCTAAAAGCAAGGGGCGATTACTAATAAAATAAGGAGGATAATAGCTGAGCTGTTTCGGTAATAAATTTATCAATTTACTTCCATAGAGAAGCGAGGAAGAGAAAACCAAAAGGATGAACTGAGATTTATTGAGTGTTGGGCCTGTGAGCAAGACATTGATTTAAAGACATAATCTCTGTGCCACCTAATTTGTGTTTATTTCTTTTGGTTGTCCTTTAAACATCTACATACTCACATAAATCCTTCACCAGCTATGGCGAGGCTATCAAATTGGGTCAGGGGCAAGATTTCTGCTCCATGCCTTCACAAAGGAAGGGTTTAATGACATTCAAGTTTAAAGACATTTGAAACATCTGATTCTGGTTCAGGAGTCCAGATGGTGGGAATGCCAACTGCCCTGCCACCTGAACTCTATACTGAACACTGTGCCTCAGCTATGCCCATCATCGTCTGAACCGACATGCCTCTAATGCTCGTCATTACTGGAATACTGATGGCTGCCTTGCTCTTCCAGTGACTTGCTATTTGATTTAAGCTCAGCACATCCATAGCCTGATGCCATGCTATCGTTGTCTTTGCTCTGTTGATTTCCTGGTTAGCCAATTCTTACCTTCCCCCCTTTCTAGATCTTTGTGTTGTTGATTACCACTTAGTTAATGAACCATTGCCTGAACCTACATTTTTGTATCTGGATGTTCCATTTGGCTCTGATTGCTTCACTGGTCACCTGGTATTGACCCTACTGGTTTCTGATTGAACCTCATTCCTCTCTGTAATTGGATACCTAAAGGCAGTTCATTAGAGAATACTTCACCTTCTACATGGATCCAGCAGAGTGGAGTGGAGGCTGACTCGACAGGAAGAACAACTGACTGATCTGATCCGCCTGTTGAGTGAAGGTATGCTTATGTAGATTCAGGCTCCGCTGGCAATATCCTAGATACTCCCTGGACCCATAAGCTGGAGATCCCTTTTGCTGATGTATTACCATCCCTGTCTATCTGCAGGCTAGATGGAAAAGCCCTAGGATATGGGCCTCTGTCAACATGAGCAGCAGAATTCTGCACAATATGGAAGATTCTTGTCCCGCCATCGCCCCGGGATCCTGTTACCTTAGGGCTCCCCTGATGGTCTAAACATGATCCAGTTTTGTCCTGGACTAAAGGGGAATTAGTAGCCTGGGGAAGTGAATGTTAGAAGGGCTGACTCTGTTGTCTGCAGAGCCACACAGGTTGAGATCCCACAAGTCCTTGAACCTGCTCTTATCCCCACCAAGTATCAACAATTCGGCAATGTCTTTAGTCCCTCTAGGTCATCGAGCCTTTCACCCAGTTGAGAGTAGGACTGTGCCATAGGTTTGCTACATGGGGTAGCGCCCCCTAGAAGAAGGATCTATCCATTGTCAGTCCCTGAAACCCAAGCTCCAGAAAATATAGATGAGGCCCTTGCCCAATGAAATAACCATTTTTATCAAGTTGAACTTGAGAAGTGCATATACAGTGGAAGCTGCTTATAGTGACCACATTAATGAGAAATTTACAGTACTGCATAAATTAAATTACTGAACTGTGTATAATTCAAATGTGCTATAATATAGTACAAAACTGTACATAATATTCAGTTCACAACTTTATATTGTATCAAAGCACTTATTGTAGTTTGTGCTGCATCTCTGTGGCTGTTTTTGGTTTACCATAAGCTTCAATTAGTATATATTTGTCATTGAGAGTAAATGACTTTCATTCTCCTGTCATGTTTAAGCGGATTATTTAAACAATATGTCAGGATTCGCGGGGCGGGCGAGCAGGAAAGCAGGCGAGCGGAGCCGTGAAGTCGGGCAAACAGGGTTTATTTGCAACGGGGGGTTGACAGGTACGAACATC
>JAOYFF010000041.1:277721-291020 GCA_025773925.1 Cryptomyrus ogoouensis | reverse complement strand
ATCACAATCAGGGCAGAACACGAGGTAACGAGGTGGGCGTGGCACACATCAGGAGCGGACGGAGCGGGGCGTGACACAATATTTGCACAGAAATGATTCTGTCCCAAGCTTTTTGATACATGTTAGAGGCTGATGACTATAACCGTGATCACTATAAGCCAGGGGTGGCTTATCTTATCCAGAAAGTTTAGTTTTTTCTGGAACTCCCTAATTAGATTACTAATTAGAGGACTGATTGGCTGGAGTCCTCACACCTAGGTTTGAACAGCTGACTTAAAGGTTATCACAAAAACCTGTATAGACACAGGACCTTTGTGGATAAGATTGCCCACCCCTGCTATAAGTGGTTTCCACTGTAAATTGATATGCATCCCTGACGGGGAAGAATGAAAAACAGCTTTTGTGACCACAAGGGGGCACTATAAATATCTTGCTATGCCGCATGGGTTAGCCAACATGCTTGCAGTATTTCAGTCTATTATGAATGAGGTATTCAGGGACATGATTAATCATTTTCTAGTTGTGTATATATTGATGATCTGTTGATCTCTTCTGTTGACCTAGTTTCTCATCAACATTATGTGGCTGAGGTTCTGCCAAGACTCCTGTCCACCAGCCTGGGCCCAAGGATACTAAGACAGATGCTCTGTCCCAACTTTTTGATTCTTCACTGCAAGCTGACACCCTGGATTTCATCTTACCCTCCTCTGTCATTGTAGCCTTGGTACGATGGGAGATTATGGATTCCCTAAACGACACCCTGCAAACCTACCCAGGTCCACCCAACACTCCTGTGGGAAACCTGTATATATCTATCCTCACCAAGTCCAAACTCATGCAACAGAGACATACCTCCTTGAGTTCTGGACACCCAGGTATCTCCCAAACCCTGAACCTCTTGTGCCCCAAGTTCTGGTGGCCATCAATGTCTGATGATGTCCATGACTATATCCTTACCTGCACAGTCTGTGCCAAATCAAAGTCATCACATACATTCCCTACAATTACTTTGGAACCTTTGCCCCTGGTTCCACTTTGCCATGGATTTCCTGATTGACTTGCTTCTGTCAACTATATTAGTGGTCATGGTCAAATTCTCTAAGATGTGTCAGCTTATACCTCTTCCTTGTTTGCCCACTGCTGTGTCTCTTGCAGAATGTTTGTTGAACCAGGTTTTCAGGTATTTTGGCATCCCCAAAAATATTTCACATATGAAGTACGGAAGGATTTCTGCACCTGGCTGGGAGTGATGGTGAGCTTGTCTTTGGAGTATCATCCTTAGTCAGATGGAATGCCTAAGCTAAGAAATTGGCAGGATTCTAAGACAGTCTTGTGTTTTGAATCAAGCAGACTGTAGTCATCGTCTTACATGGCCTGAATATGCGCAGAACTCTATTTACCTTACGTCATTGAAATTGGAGTATTTGGTTGACTGGGAGGGTTACGGCCCTGAAGCGCAAACCTGGGTGTCAGCGTGCGACATCTTGGACCCATTATTGATTGCTGACCTCCATCATCAGCATCCCACTTGTCCTGGTCCTTGGCCCCATGGACACCCACCTTGCTGAACCCCTCAGCCTTCAGGAGCTGCCCATGGAGGGCACTATCATGCCCGAAGCCGATCAGCATCAGCCATGCCCATCTTTGACTGAACCGCCATGCCTGGATTTTCCTTTTGGCTCTGATTGCTTCTCTGGTTACTTGGTATTGACCCTGCTGGTATCTGAACCTCGCTCCTCTCTGCAATTGAATCCGTAAAGTTTGTTCATTACAAAACAAACCCCAAGTTTTGGGTCCCTTAGTGGTGTTTATGGTAAAATCACACCTTCATGCAGGGATGCTGGCCAGCAGTTCAGGTGGCATGAAAGTGCAATTATGAACAAAGAGAAACTGCAAGCAGACTTTACATCCTTCCCCATTTTAGAGGAAGCTAATGGCCCTGAAGTCACTGTGCCTTAGCAGCCTCGGACTGCTGCCTTCAATCAACAGCTTTGTGCTTTCATAGTTTGCGAATAAGGCTGCAAAAACAAATGAGCCACAGATAGAACACATCTAAATGTTTATGATTAGATTCCTGTATTTATTTGGTGTTTCATTTTAAGACTGTCATGAATAGATTAGGATAAAGTTTGTTTAGGTGAAGAGATTTCAGGGCACGATTCAGCATATGTAAGAACTGTAAGTCGGCAGAAACACATGGAAACAAGAAGGGCTGGACTGGGATTAGAAATTGGTCCTGGACATTGGGCTCCCCACAATCATTTTGTGATTTTGTGGTTTTGCAAATTGTTACACCCACCTGGCTCCTGACTGGGGAGAGCACACTAAGAAAGGCTTTAACCACCTGATTTATTGACTACTTAAAGATAACAGACGTCATTATAAATGTCTAAGGGTAAAGAAGCATATTGGTCAGTTAAAGGCCAGAATACAGACAAGTTATTAGGTCAAAAACTAATTGGGTTTTCTGGAAGTGAGGGGGAAGAGGTGCAGGTCAAAAGCCCTGTATCCCTTCGAATATGAGCCCAACCAGCCAATTTAACAACAATTATTCCAGTAATCACCAGGAAACACCCACACCTGCATGCTGACACCACCCTGTGGAAGACAAAAAACATGGTGGGACAGGCTGGGTCATCACACAACCCACTAACCCATTAGTCCACCAAAAAATGCCCATCATGCCAAAAGGCCTGGAAACAAGTTAGTTTCCTGTGAGAAAAAAGTTCTAGATATCTGGATTGTAATTTTTCTGGAGTGAAAAAAGGTAAAACAAGTCTAATCAATTTTTTGAAAAATGGCTAAACGATATCCTGTCAGGTGAATAAATGCATCTAAATTTCATTTAGTATGTGTGCCCAGTAGGGCTGAGTGACATGGGCACCTGTAGCAGTATGTGTACAGTATGCACTGTGTGTACCCATGGCATTTAGACTTGTTACTTGGCTATAGTTACTTTTTTGTCTCATTAAGTCTGCCACAGAAACATAAAAAAAACTGGATGAACTGCAAACTGAAATCTGCAAACCTATCTACCTCTACGTGAGGAATTTCATTTTCTCATATCTGTGTCACGGTGACATACCTTATGTATATTCGTCTCCTGTACTATATGTTCATATGTTTACATTACACTCTGTCTTTGATATTTTGTCTTATGTTTGATCTATGTCAATTGTGCCCACACAGAACATGCAGAGTAAGATTTTTGTTGCATGGTGTGACTAACTATTTTACCATGCACATGACAAACTTCTTAATCTTAATAAATAAATCATACAAAAATAAACTTTTCTGTCACGGGGCATCACACTGTAAGATATCTACAGGCGGTTTGTTGTTGGGTATTTTCTCTGACTGCCTCACTGCTTGTTCCAGGGAATGGGTTTGACGTTGGTGTGATGAAATGTATAATGTTGTGTTCCATTTTTAACCAATATGGCGCAATTTGTCCACTATTTCTTCAGATTTAATGTAGAAACCGTAACTGCTGGTGTTTGTGACTGTAAGCACTTGCATTCTAAATGTTCTAGAAGATTGCAATGCTTAAAGTAGTGAAACAAGTTCTAAGTTGAAATTTCTGAGTTTGAGTTGGAAATTTCTACTGTAACACCCCCTGAAGTTGGAATTCCTACTTGGAATCAACACAATCCTGAGTTCAGAATCCAAGATGGCTGTGTCCTTTATCAACAGAAGTGAAAGCTGTAGTTTTGTACTGTTTATTAGCACTTACGTCTTATTTGTGGCTCATTAAATCAGTCATTCACAGTACTGTCCAACTGCCATCTGGGAACGTGTTGCTGTGGTGTTTTTATGTGCAAAATACTGCATAATGTGTTGTCATCAACTGATATTGCTAACGAAGGCTACCAATTAATTTAGCTTAGCCGGATAACTTGTTGGGTTTAAGGTAGTCTGGGTTAAATGTAAGTGAACAAAGATAAAGATCATTTAAACTGGAGTAATCCAACAAGTTATCCAGCTAAGTAAGAAGTCTTGCTTTTTGAAACAGGTCCCTGGCAATTCTAAATGGCCAAATAATATTTTTTGTTAATTAATTTTCTGATTTTTATAGTAAAAACTTAAACACAAAATAAAACACAATATAATGTGGCAACAGGTGGACAGAGGCATCATAGGAGCAGAGAGAGACATGGGGACTTGCTTGCCGGGGAAATCACGCTCTTTATTAACAGTCCTTAACCCTTGTATTGCTGTTGTTGTTAATATTAATGGTTGCATTTTCCCATTGTCGCGTGTGTGTTTGCCCGTGTCTTGTGTCTACCTGGTCCGACCCTCGCGTGTATTTAGCGTGTGTGCATCTTGCAGTTCGCCGTCTGACAACCATGTGTTTTCCGTCTGTGTATTTGGGTTTGGTGCTCGTTGGTTGTCTGTTGTGGTCCTTCGATTTACAATTGCACACAGGGCATGCTGGGACATGCACCCCACCAGTGCTACGCTAGTATAAAAAAAGGGATCTGGTCGAGGAATCTGTTCATCGACCAAATTTTGTACATGAATCAATGCATTTTTTTCCCGAAATTTTTGGTCATGAACCAAAAAATCAAGCCCCCACACTGAGAATGGCAGCACCATGCCCCATGTTTCATGTTCAAACACAATACTAGGTATGACCCAACTGAGCCAAGTGAAAGTCAGCAGTTCTCTGTCTCTCTCTCACTTTCACTGTCTCTCTCTCTTTCTCACTCGACATCTATCCTCCAACCCCTGGCGTGTGGCTTGTGGCACCACTTGAAGGTGAGGCTGTTGGCTAGGAGCTATGAATAACTGCGAGGTATTCGTCACACAAACACACCCACACATGCCAGAGCTCTGTACCGGCGCAAGCCCCTGTCCTGAGTAGATGGTGGTCTGGGCATCTCTGCTTAGCCAGCTGCCCCTGTGACCTGACCCCGGATAAGTGGCAGACAATGGTTGGATGGATGGACCCCTACAAATGGCTTGTAAACAAATGGACAAAAGATCCTAACGAGTTCCCTCAGGGTGCTTATGGAGACATTGTCAGCGACCTTGTTTTAGGAATAAGTTCATAAACGTTCAATGCATTGAGAAATTATGAATTGCTTGAAACAAACGTGCTGACAGATCACTGCTGGCTGGGTGCTAGACCTTTGCATTTTCAAGTCACCGGGCTGCAATAACACCATTGTATTAGCAAAGGTAGGCTTTCCATTTTGTTAATGCTGTTGGACACTTATTACTCTGTACATTGATGGTGTCTTCTCAGTACTTACCTGTAACTTACCTATTATGTGTCATTTTTCTGGAATATGGTGGCTTTCAAATCTTCTTTCTACAACATTCATTGTGTAAGAAACATATTTGCTAGTGAAATCCGATGTAAATAAAAGACTCATTTTAGCATTTTAGTTAGTTTCCTGAAAGTAGGGTAGGGTTACACAGTCTTTGGTACAGGTAACGCACTCCCAGCACCTGAAAGGCCCCTCTGAAAGCCTGGACCATCACCAGCCCTACTGGTGAGGTGTTTTCTGCACACTGCACATTATGAGTGCAACAGATCACAAAACTCATGGCTGGGATCATATCATATTTTCAAGTCACGATCAGCAAAAAAAAGGGTGGGGCTGGATAGAGAAATATAAGGTAACACTTTTTCAAGTGCCGTGACTACAAGAATATATTAACACATTCATAACACATTATAATGCATTAAAATAGTGTTATATACGTGTATAAATATTTATAAAAGGGCATAACACATTATAGCATGATCATTATGCATTATGAAAGTTTTATGAAGCTCTCATCTATAATGCCCTATAGATACCTTCATAATGCAGTACCAAGCAAAAGCTGGTGTTCTCTCTGTGCTGCCTGCATACTGCACATTATTTAAAGACCCTAACCCTCCTGCAATTAACTCCCTGTTCCGCCTCCAGAATAAGACACTTGCTGGATGTGAATGTTCTGTCTTGTTGCAGCACTGCGATAGACTGATGCATGTGGCTGATGTGACACTGAAATCTCCCATGAACGCTCCACTATCCTTATAAGAGTATAAAGATGGATCCAGTGTTCCGCCACAAGGATGGAATCTGCATTGTTCCTCTGGATTCGAGGTTTGATAAATGACGGACCTTTCTCTCCAGTACCCTGGCATACACCTTCCCAGGGAGGCTGAGGAGTGGGATCTGAAGTTGGAACTGTCCCTAACCTCCACACAATGCTGAAGACAGCCCAGCATCAAGAGCTTTCAAGAACTCAGAGTGAATCTCATCCACCCCCAGAGCCTTACCACTGAAAAGGTTTTTGTTTACTACACCTCTGCCAGATGCTCACAGCACACATTTACTAAACTTCTGGATCTTCCAGGTCTATCTGGCATCTTCCCCCACCATCGGATCTAACTAACTACCAGCCGGTTGATCAGTTGACAGCTCAGCTCCTCCTGAGTGTTAAATTCCCCCAGCAGAACAAAGAGTCCCCAGTGGAGGCACCTTCCAGCACCCCCTCCAGGGTCTCCAATAAGACCAGATACTCTGGACTGGTGTTTGGTGCGAATGCACCGGCAACAGTCAGACCCCGTCCCCTGACCCGACCCAACAAGTCGAATGAACGGCAACCCTCTCAGTCACCAGGATGAATTCCAATGTAATGGTGCCTAACCGGAGGGCTATAAATAAACCCACACCTGCCCGGCGCCTCACCATGGGCAAGTCCAAAGTGGAATACAATCCAGTCCCTTTATTTATATATACACAATATATATTTTATATGCACAATTTTTCCCTTATAATTCAGTATAATTTTTTTACTTTGAGTCACCATTTTTCCTTATGATTTCCCTAGCTTTGCCACAAATGGACTGCAAGCAGAAATCTAATTTTTTTCAATAATTCATACTAAAATAAACTGTTGGGTGTCAGACTTTAAACTGCAAAAATACTGCCACAACACTGACGTCTTCTTACCTTTTTACCAAAATAAAGGTTGCTGTGGCTGTCACCTTCTGCACTGACAACTGAAAGTTCCTCTGAAGGAGCGCTTATCTCTTCCATAATATTACCAAAAGAACAGCATCTGTGCTCCACTAACCCAGCCAACCTTGCTGTGCGTAGGTTGTCTGTTCTGAAAAGACCAGACAATACCATAGAATTGGCCAGAATTGCATTAGTTCCTGTGATGTGATAGGCTGACATGTGCTATCAAGCATTGTTCCTTATTAACAGTTTAACACAGTTCCACATTTTCTTCTTGTTTAAATTTTATATAATGACAATGTCTTCTGTGTGGCCCAATCCTATCCCATTGGTAAATTTCACAGAGTGGACAGGACAGAAACACTGTAATAAAATGGGTCTTAGCATCTGAACAGCTGCTATTTAAATTTTCATCAGGAAGAAGTGCCTCAGCAGAACCCTCACTTCAGGGCATCTGCAGTGCAGCAGCAAAACCCTCACTTCAGGCATCTGCAGTGCAGCAGCAGAACCCTCACTTCAGGGCATCTGCAGTGCAGCAGCAGAAGCACCGTTTCACAAAGCACAGCCCCAACACGGGGGCCCTGATGTTAGGGATCAGTGTGGGAAGCACTCAGACCCAAGCGACACACGTCGTACAGGGTAAAGCCTAAAGTGTGTATCTGCAGAAGGCAAACATAGTAATAGAGGGTAATCCAGAGTCAGGCAAAGGTCATACATGAAAAGCCCAATAATCAGGGCAGAAGAACCAAATCAGCAGAGGCAGTGAGGCAATATACAAGGGGGAGATCAGGTAAGACAGCCTAAGGCACGGCCTCCCTGACTCCCCCAAAATATGTGCCATCGGGACAGGGGCTAGTGGGATCAAGTTACCCCATCAGTTATGAGATGGGTTTGTGAAGGAGGGGGGCACATGGCAGCGGAGTGGCCAGCAAAGTGCAACTGGGCCTTTCTGTCCCCTAATCTGCTGCCCCTGGATAATGTGTAAACAAGTCCTTAAAGGGCAACCACTGCACGAAGAATGTGGACCTTTCCATCAGGAGCACAGGGTGACCCCTGAAGGCCTGTGGGTTCAGAGAGTAGCTTCGCCAAAATGCCATGTCTCACCACCACAATGCTGGCACTGTTTTCCTGGCCCAGCAGAATGCCTGCAGCAGCCAGGCTGACGAGTAGCACCCCGGGATGTGTGCAAGTGCTGCGGTCTGGCTGGGGGGTGGAGCCTTGCCTGCACTTTTATGTGAGCATCACTGGGGCCCCTTGTGTGCGGGTGAGTGGTGGGCGGGGGGGACCTGAAAGAGTTTCCCCAGGGTGGGGCAAAGGAAAGGCATCTAGCAGGATGTGAGCAGAAGGCTGTGCAGGGAACGGGCCTATGTGGCTGGCAGGGATGTCAGCATAGTGACGCCTCAGCAGGCCCACAGCTTGGGCTTCACAGCCCCCTCTTTGCATGTGTAGCAATTTATACCCCAATGTGAGGTACAGTTGTACACATCTGAAATCCCAGATTCGGCCAGGCAGAATAAGAAAGATTTGCTTTTTTCAAATGTGGAGTGCAATGATCAATTTATTATACAATTCACCGAAAAGATATAAATTAATATTAAATCCTATGTATAAAATCAAACGACCATTCTTTAAATAATAATCATTCAAGTAGTAAACAAAAGGATTCGCAAAATGACCATACGAATTACAGCTCGGGAAAAAATAAATAAATAACAAGTAATAATAAAGTAAAAACAAAAAAATAGCGAAATACACCGCTCGGGTGATTACTGGAAAGAAAAGGAAAAAAAAGGAAAATCTTATCAGGAAGTCGTCCGTATTTCAAATCCAGTTATGCTTGGGATCTATCGGGACTGGCTCGCCATCCAATGGGGGTAAGATGTTCCAGAACAACAACAACAAAAAAAAAAAAAATCTACAACACAGCAATAATCAAATCACCATATCAGTCAAAATCATTTTCATTCAACTCAAATTACAAACATTCAAGGGATTATATAGGTACATATTTACATTATTCAACATAACGCATTAAGCTGGGTTCTCTTGCATGGAGAAGTGTACGCCTGTGCCTCCACCATCCAAAACTAGAGCAGAGAAAAGGGATTGTATTAAAAAACTCGCGCCGCATTTTTATAAAAACGGGATATGACGTCAAACCAAGGGTCATATTTTTTTCTCTCCGTATGTGAAAATAATTTCTAAAAATAATGACTTTATAATAACTTTATTAAATAATAAAATTAGTTTATGGAAAATAAACTCTCCATTTGTAACCATGTAATTTATGGGGGTTACGCATGGGACCGCCCCCGCAGCATGCCGAGAGCTAGTCCCCACTTATTTGGCATGGAGGCTGTGTTCTCTCCCTCGGCACAGCATGCAGCTCCAGCAGACAGAAATATCACTCCTAAACAACAAAAAGCTCCGGCAATGAAATCTCACTGTACAGCCCGACCAGGACAAAGACACACACAGGCACACACACAGTAAATGTCACTGCTTAACAGGCTGAGACATGCTGCAATGTAACATAACCTGATGCAAAAACACACTATTTATAAACCCAATTTTTGCAGCTTGGTATTTTTATGAAGCAAATTTTATTACCTTGCTTGAGGGCAAGCTCCCCTGCGACTGGAAGCTGGCAACACTCTTTGTCCAGGTCCATAACCAGTAATCTATCTGCTGCATTATGCACAAAATAAATGGGTTCTAAAAAGGATAAGGTCCTGTAAGGTTCAAAAGTAAATATTGAGGTTCTGTATTTCATTAAGGGTTCCAGCTGAGGTACTGAGGTTCTGTATGTTATTAAGGGTTCCAGCTGAGGTACTGAGGTTCTGTATGTTATTAAGGGTTCCAAACAGATACTAAAGTTCTGTGTATAATTAAGGATCCCACACAGATATAAAAAATCTGTATATTATTAATTAAGAGTTCAAAAAGAGGTGCTGAGGTTCCAGAGCAGATACTGTTTGTGTATGTTATTTAAGGTTCCCAAGTAGATACCAAGGTTCTGCATAATATTAAGTGTTTCAAAGCAGAGAAAGAGGTTCTCCCAAATATATTTGTTATTTACACCCCCTCTTTCCCCCAAAGCCCACTTCAGAAAGACAGAGAGAGGCCTTCCTCCAATTGTTTTGGCCAACACATGGCTCTTGATGCTTTTATGAAAATATTTTTGACTTTGGGAACCAGTGCTTCACTTAACAAGTCCCACGTAATTACAGAGCTGCCATATGGCCAGAGCTATTTAAAGCAAAGCTCAAACTGCTGTGTCAGTGTAGACACATTCACACACAAACACACACACACACACACACACACACACAAAGGTTTGTAATTATATCTTTGTGGGGACATTAATTTCTATGGGGGAAAACTCTCATCATAACATGATGACCTTAATTCCTACCCAGCCCTAACCTTAACTATAAGTAACCAAACAAAATACGAGACTTTTGGCATTTTTTGTTTTTTTGATTGCACTCACAGATCATTGTGGGGACCTGAAAAATGATCGGCATAAGGTCAAAATAACAGGTTTTTATCACATTGTGGGGGGACATTTGCGCGCACATGCACACACACACGAACACGCACACATGCACACGCGCACACACACACACACACACATACACACACACCCGCCTCTTTCACAGTCTACAAACAAAAGAAGCTGGTGTGGAGAGCTGAGCTGTGGTGCTGCTCCGGGAGGATGATAAAGGTATTTACTCAGAAAAATTGTCAAACCAAACAACATGAAGCTGCATGAAACTCTCTGCATGAGCTTTGAGTTAAATACTTGGTGATTACAGCTCAGCTCCTTTATCAGTCTAAAGTGCTTTAAATGGACTGTAGTGTGTCCTGGGGGGAGGGGGTCCTCACTACAGAAAGACTGCCTGATCAGAAAAAAACGCCTTACATATAAAATGAGCCACTTTAAAATCTTTGTTATGACTGAAACATGAGTATACCATGTGCTAATCTGAATCCTAAACAGAGGGGCTGCCCTGCTGAAGAGAATCTCATATCAGTATGTTATTGGCAGAATTGTAACTTGGCTTTTTACGACAAAGACCCAGTGTAATGCAAAACAGATGTTAAATGTGTTTGTTAAAAAAAACAGTTTAGGGAGAGCAAGCAACAGCAGGATAGAAGAAGCAGAGATCATGCTCTCCCTCCACTTTAGGTTCTCATCGTGTCTCTGAGCACCTCCAGTAGGAAGGCCTTCTGGCATCAGGGCATTTCTTTGCCACATAGGGTATATGGCCTTGTTTCAAACTCCTGCATCTTTGACTCAATAGAGGCAAGATCTACATTCCTGCAAAGGTGACCATGAAACCAGGCCACCGTTTGGGGTGTTGCCTTATCCATTCGGAAGGCAAGCAAAGGTCTTCATCTGCTTTTGCTTTGGAAAACTTCCCTTTGCTGGGTAGGCAGTCATTCTCATCATAGCTGGAGGCCTGTGGAGTTGTAGGCATCAGACAGCCAGATGATGGTCTGCGATGTCTCATAATGTTTGGATGGCTGGTCACACCAGACAGAATATTCAGCACCAGTCAATTTTTATATTTATATCTCTGGAAGGCCTAGGAGGAGAAGGTGTAATTAAACATGTCATCCCAGACATCTTTTGAATATTGAGTGGCAGGAAAATCAGGTCATAAGTTATACTGTGGAAGAATAAATGAGAGTGGACATATCTTACTGGGTTGTTAAAATCCACCTCTCAGGGAATCACAGACTCAGGTAAGAGATGCTAGTTGTCCTCAGCCCCCCATCATCCATGCTTTGTGCTTCACTCCTTACTATAGCAGGATTGGGGGTAGTGGTCTGAGAAGGGTCTGCCATAACCATGGCAATGGAATCATGGTAACTCCTGACTGGTCGAGAAAAGATCAAGTTTGAAGCATAGGAAATTAGATGAAAGCAGCAATGTTAGAGCGTGGGGCCAGTCTACCTCCTTCCCCCCCTCCTAAAACACCCACACATGCATGCACACCCCCCACCACGTCTGTTTGTACTTTATTCCAGTCTAAATACAATGGCTTTCAAAAAGTCCCGCCCATCTGTAAGGAGTTAGCAGTAAGAACAGCCAAATCGAATGGGAGAGAAAACAAACCAATCAATCAGCCAAGGAACACAATGTCGGCGCAATGTGAGATGGCTCCTTCAGGCTGCTCTACTTCGAGCTGTTCTTCTTTATGCTGCTCCCTTTCACGCTGCTCTCTCAAGGTGCTCCCATTCAGGCTACTATCCTTTGAGCTGCACCCCTTTGCATGGCTCCCCTTCAGGCTGCTCCCCTTCAAGCTACACCCCTTCGTGCTGGTCTCCTTCAAGCTGCACCCCTTTGAGCTGCTCCTCTTTGCACTGCTCCCCTTCAGGCTGCTTCCTTTCATACTGCTCTTTCTTAAGCTGATCCTCTTCCAGCTGTTCTCCTTCAGACTGCCCTTCAAGCTGATCTTGTTCAAGCTGAAACCATTCAGACTGCTTCCCTTCAGGCTACTCTCCTATGAGCTGCTCGTCTTGCTGCTGCTTCCCTCAATGCTGCTCTTCTTCGAACTTCAAACTTCTCTTCTTTCTTTACGCTGCTCCCCTTCATAGTGCTCCTCTTTGAGCTGCTTGGCATTGTGCTGCTCCCCTTCAATCTGGTCTCCTTCACGCTGTTGATCTTTGCACTGCCCCAGTTCAAACTGCTCCTCCCCAGATGCATGGAATGGGGTAGCAGGTGGTGGCCTGGAGGTCAGCGCATGAATTCCTGAGGGGGGAATGCTAGCTGTATCATTGACGGAGGGTGGGGTAAACCTGAAATAGCCAGCAGCACCACAGGCTTTATCGACTGATAGCATCAGGTCAGCAGTTTGAGGTGTGTCTAAGGTGATAATGGGGCTAATGAGCAGGGCGGTGTGAATGCCCCTGCTAACCATAGCCCCCATCCCCACCATGACATTCAGGAGAGGCTCCGTGTCGCACCGACATATTTCTGGCCATGCTGGTAAACATGGCATACCGCTGCTGTTTGTGTTGATGCAACCAAAGCCTGGGTGTTTTACAGCCACAGAGGGAGTCTCTAGGAGAGACTTAAATCCCACTGAACCCCACAAAGGGGGCCAGGAGGCCAGCAGGCAGGTTGGCATGGGTGTGAGGGTGTGTAGGTGTATATGATTGTGTGTGTGTGTGTGTGCAAGTGCATGTGCATGGAAAGATGTGCATAACTGGTTGAATATGCGCATTAGTATGTCCATGTGCAAAACACTTATACAGTACAGGCCAAAAGTTTGGACACACCTTCTCATTCAATGTGTTTTCTTTATTTTCATGACCATTTACATTG
>JAOYFF010000041.1:257955-277621 GCA_025773925.1 Cryptomyrus ogoouensis | reverse complement strand
CCAATGTAAATGGTCATGAAAATAAAGAAAACACATTGAATGAGAAGGTGTGTCCAAACTTTTGGCCTGTACTGTATGTGTGTGTGGGTTCCTATAAATGGCTCTGTTTTTGTGGTCATATGTCTGTCCATTTGCTTGTCTGTCTGATTTTCTGTATGACTGTGTACATAGGTGTGTGTGTGCCTGTGTGTGTTTGTGCCTGTCTGTATAAATGTGTGTGTGTATGGGAAGATTGAATGCAACTCTATTCAGTCTATTTCCCATTCCGTTTTGTCAGCTCAGTAATGTTTTAAACCCATCAGGATGAAAAACAAAGAAAGAAAAATATTTGTGGTTTGTCTGGTATGTCTGCTATTTTTTTTTCTACTAGCAGAACCTGATACATGTGAAGCTGATAATGTAATGATAAGACAATCCAATCCACTCAAGTAAATGGCATAAAAAGCAAGATGTGTTACATTGTTTGAGTCTTCTCCAGACTAATAATAAAATAAATGAGATGATATACAGTTAATACAAAGAAGGTGAATAAGACTGTCATATCACAATCAAGGCATCACCGAAATGCAGGCTGTACTTGGTGAAAACCCTCGTAGGAGAGTCTTACTGAGCACAGGACAGGTTACAGGTGCTGACAGGCAACAGTGGCTGAACAGTGAACACAGGACTGGAAGACGCTAATATACCTGACTAACAAAAGAGCAAACACAAGGCAGGTGTGAGTGGTTAGCAAGGAGACATGAGGTACGACTAACGAGTTCCAGGCATGGCTAGTTTAGAGCCACGTCCAAAGGAAAATGAGGGGATGAGACAGACGGAGCAGGCTAGACATGAGAGTAACCCCTCCCCCCACAAAGGTGTGCTCTCCAGGTGCGCAGGACAGGCAGGAGAGGGGACCCAGGGCACTAAAAGAAAGGATGTACACATGGGGCTGGACCACATAAACAAGACAGAGTCGAACAGCGGGCAGATGCTTGGGACCCAAGACCTGGGGAGACAAAACAAGACCAGGAACAAAGCCAGGTAGACTGAACTATGATACACTATACTAAAGTGGTGATGGCAGACATCACAGGGTATACCAAATAGGTGAAAACATAGCACAGGATGCAGAAACTTAATGGGGACCATGGAACAAAGGTGCAACAACAATGATCATATGGACAGGAAACACCACTGAGCATGACAAAAAAAGTATAGGGACAACAAGGACAGGGTCAGAGACATGAGAGAACCAGATAGGGCACAGACTATGGGGAAACAATACAAAAGAGGACACAAGGGCAAGAACTAAGGCACACAAGTGAAAGAGAAAGGGGTTAGATAGGGGAGTCTGGAGGATCCCAGGATGCTAGGTGTTGATCTCATGGCAGGGGACCTCCCAAGTGTTGTTGAGTCAGCAGAGCCAAGTGGCATTGAGGGGACAGCTGGGCTTGGATAGGGGAATGCTGAGAGACCCGTAGGGCAAGAACCAGCGCTGTAACAGGAGTGTGCTACAGAGAATGCAGTGCTAAGGGCATCACTGGAACTTCCAGGGTGAACCCCATAATTGCCGAGGGACCTGTCAGGTGCAAGCTGGGACAAGGACAGGAATTTGGACCAGAGAACCCCAAGGGGCATGCAGAGCAGGAGGGTCCAGAGGGGTCTGTAGGGCAGGAGGGCCCAAAAAGCAGGAGCTGGAAGCGGCAAGGTGGCCATGGATGGTGTGTCCCTGTCTCCCTCTACGAGAGACTGAGACTCAGCCAGCTCTTCTCTTGAATGTCAGTTGAGGCTGGTGACCCCTTTGATGCCCAGGATTGATGTGGCTTTGGCTTTGGACAGGGCTCCATAAAGTGGGGCAATGCCCAGAGTATCCCACTCCAGGTCCTCCAGGGGAACATCCTCCTCTGCACTGGACACGCCCAGGAAATCAGGCATGGGGCTGGCGGTGGCTGGCGCATCAGATGCTAGGTTGGCGGCGGCCACCAGACAGCAACGGCAAGGTGGGGGTTTGGACAACCACCAGCAGCCTCACGATGGGCACAGTTGTGAAGTCTGGCTGAGGTGAGTCGTACATGAAGCAGGCTTCACTTCACAGGACCATGTTGTACCCCTCACCCAATGACCTCCTCCTGGAGGGTCCT
Organism: Cryptomyrus ogoouensis; assembly: GCA_025773925.1. Lineage (NCBI taxonomy): Eukaryota > Metazoa > Chordata > Actinopteri > Osteoglossiformes > Mormyridae > Cryptomyrus > Cryptomyrus ogoouensis. Next base: position 275,498 of record JAOYFF010000041.1, on the reverse strand, counting down.
GGACACAGGGACAGGGTCCACAAGCAGGAGACACCAACCCAAATTCAGGATCCAAGATACAGGCCGAGTTGACAGCCAGGGGTGAAGCAGTTACCGATGAGGTGCTAGTTGCATGTGGGTCCGAAGCTGACGAAGCGCTGGCCACAGATGAGGTGGCCAGTGGCGAGCAGGCAGAGGCCAGCAAGGCAGCCACAAGAAAGCAGGGGGAGGCTGGCGAGGTAGCCACAGCCGAGCAGGCAGGAGCCAGCGAGACGGCCACAGGCAAGCAGGCAAAAGCCGTCTGGGTGGTGATGGCCGCAGTCAAGCAGGTAAGAGCCATCTGGGTGGTGACAGCTGCTGGCGAGCAATGGGAGCCATCTGGGCGGTGACAGCCATGGGCGAGCAGGTAGGAACAATCAGAGAGGAGGCGGCCACCAGCAAGCATAGAGGGTCCGTCGGTGAGATGGTGTCCACAAGAGAATCAGGGGTCAATGAAGTGGCCTCAGGCAGATAGGAGCCACTTGGGCGATGGCCATAGGCTGGGTAGACGAAACAGGAGCCATCTGGACAGTTGAGGCCAAGACTGGACCTGATGAGACTATGGGAAGTGAGCATAGCCAAACCAGGATCTCCTTTGGTCAGTAGGGGACCTCCGGTTAAACCGACGAGCGGGGTTCAGCAGGGGCCTCAAGCAGTGGGTTGGGTTCTCTGGTGGCAAACTGGGCTGAGCTGTGTGCCCAGAGGCCAGCTGGCAGAAGCTGTTTGGGTAATGGCCACAGGCAGAGCAGGAGCTGATATAATGGCTGGTAACTGCGTGGTAGGAGCCGGGGTGCTCACAGGAGGTGACTGCAAGGCAGGCCTCTGTCAGCAGAGATAGCACGGCTGGAGCATCTGTCGGTGGGTGAGCATGGAGCATGGGACCTTCTGACACCAAGAGCAGCATGGTGGGACTCTCTGGTGGCAAGCAAGACACAGCAGGGACCTCAGGCAACAAGCAACCCACAGTAGGGGTACCTAGAGACTGGCCGGGCAAAACTGGGATTGTCGAATTGGGAGCGGTGGCAGCCTCTCCTGGGCTGGGCATCACAGCAACCTCTCCCAGGCTAGGCGCAGGGGCAGATACCTCCGCATTGAAGCTCATTAGCTTTTTCACTTTCTGTCTACTATGCTGGACGTTGGCTGAGGGTTTTGTGGTCTGCACAGGTGACTCGGTGGCTTACAGTGGAGCTAGCTGAGCTGAGTTGCTTTGGGGACACACCGGTAGTTAAGAGTCATGCTGTGGCTAGTTTAGAGACACGCCCATGGGGAAACAAGGGGATCAGACAGGCGGAGCAGGCTGTATGTGACAAAAAGGCAGCCTGCCAGTCATTTTCTGAAACTGCGCATCCTGTTCAGGGTCACTGGTGGTCCAGAGCGTATACCAGAGGCTACGGGTGCAAGGCAGGGAACAACCCATGATGGGGTGCCAACCCATCGCAGGGTACACACTCACACACCATTCGCTTGCACACACACACACCTATGGGCAATTTAGTAACTCCAAGTAGCCTCAGCATGTTTTTGGACTGTGGGCGGAAACCGGAGTACCTGGAGGAAACCCCACAATGACACAGGGAGAACATGCAAACTCCACACAGATGGAACCCTGGCAGAGACTCGAAGCCAGGTCTCAGAGGTGTGAGGTAACAGTACTAACTACTGCACCACTATGCTGCCCCACGTGACAAATAGATGAATTTTATTACATTTTATTAATGTGTATCATTATTTTCATAGGAGTAGGAGAAATTAGAAAGTTTATCACTGTGGTGAAAAAAAAATCGGCCTTGCATCTCACTTTAAAATTACAAGTCTGAACCATAGATGCTCTAGTCTGAGACTGACTGACAACCAAGTAGAAATGCTTTTATTTCCAAGACAAGGCTGAGAAAGTGAAAAACTCGAGACTGGAAAACCAGACTGGAGTACTACAACACTGGGTCACAGGCACGGAGACACACACACGTAAACAAGTACCTAAGAGCTATCCACACATATGTTCATTTTCTGGGCCTTCCTAGATGGAGCCATGTCCTGTTCTAAGTGAATACTGTCACAGCAGCACACTACAGGTGCCGCAAGTAAAGCACAGTCATGCCTGGGCATAGCTGAGCCTGTTCCTACCAGCATAGGGTGTGCACCACAGCCATAGGAAGTTATAAACACCCCCACCCCTCCCCCATAAACACACACCCTGCCAGCCTGCCAGAACTTGTTTCTGGCCTACGCCTGGTGTGGCAGACAAAGCTGAAAGTGGCGGTCCATTAGAATATTCCACCTGTGTAACTGTATTGTGTATCACTGTTTGTACTTTCAATTGACTTTCACACAAGAGCTTCACTCACCAGCACACAACCAAGAATCAAGTGATGTTACAATAGAGTGATTTCATTTGATTCCACTTTGATGAAGCTGAGGATCCTTCTGGCAGTTTAGGAACCTTCTATTCAAACTGTACTGAAGATCTCTGGGTCATCTCCAAGCCCTGTACTGAAACTCTTTGGGTACCTTCTAAACCTTCTATTGAATCTATGCTGGAGATACACATTTAGCCTGTACAACTTACTGCTGAAATTGTACTTAGAATTCATGGGTAACTTCCAAACTTTCTACTGAACCTGCCATGGGTATCTATGGGTTACTTCTAAACTTTCTACTAAAATTGGACCTGGGATGACAGGTAGTTTCTAAATGTTGTACTGAAACTGCCCTAAGAATTTATGGGTAGCCTCTAAACTAGCTACTGAATCATCATCATACTGCCCGTTGTGGGGCTCATTATCAAAGAGTTCTCTAGCCGGTTTGGTCTTAGAGGGTCACTTGCCTTACCATCTGCTCCTCTCTGACAGAAACATTACCTGCAACCGGATTCCCTGTAAGCTCTCCCCAGGTCATAGTCTAGGCCGTTCACTCACAGTCTATCTACCCCTCACTGTCCAGCCAAAATCCACAGCGCAGTAAGAAGGGAATGGGGAAATGCGAGGGGGCACAGCCACTGGGGGCTAATCTGGGACCTGCCAAACAGAGGCCACATCTGGCAGCCTGTCAAAGCTGAAGGCTTCACTACTGTTTCTTGCCCCAATTAATTCCAGCTACAGCTCCGTCTCCCCTGACAGGGTGCTTATGTAGGCAGTCGGCCAGTCTCCAGCCCATTTGGACCAACAGAGTGTGTATAATGAAGTGGATTCTTTTTGAATTCCAGGATTCGTGACATTCGACTCAGCTGTGAGAATTTTTCTTTTTGATGCCTAACCAGAACATCCATGCTGGGTGCCTGTGATCTCCAGACCCCAGAAGACAGTGAGGGATGACTTGGGGCTCTAGAACTATGCTTGTTTATAGGCTTGCCTGTGTACTGCGTGCGTTTACAGACTCAAATCAGAGAGAGGGCAGCCCTACTAACACGCTCCCCAGGTCTAATAGCTGCTGCCTATTCTCTGCCACAGATGGTGTCATCCTTTAAAGTAAACTCCACTTGAGAGCATTGATAAATACCCCCCCCCCACCACCACCACCACCACCATCACTACCTTGTAGCCAGTGGTGCTCCATTCGATGTCTCAAAAATAGTTAAAAACAGTTAAAAAAGACAGCTCTTGGCAATGAGGAATGATGCTCCTTTTCACATTACCATCTGTCCACCCTGTTTTCACCGCTCACAAGAGACACCAGGGAGGGTCATCATTACAGGAGGCTCCCTCATATGTCTATGTTGTGTCAGCGTGTGCTACCTGCTTGCACTTGTATATACATAGGCTTCTTTGGATCCTCCTGTTTGACTCAAGATGTTAATGTTTCACAGCCACTGCTTCAGCAACAGCAGAGAAATTAAGGTTAAATATGAGTATCAGCCAAAGCAAGCGGCAGCGTTTGTGCTTAGAACTGAAAGCGGCAGACACTACAAATTAAAAGAAAATAATCTTGATATAAATCCATCTCGGAATTTTGGTTCTGCTGGAGATTAACCTCGATTCCTGGAATCAAAATGTTTTCAAACAGCCACAGATTTTTTTCTTAACAAGACAGCTGGCTCAAACACATTGCTGAAGTGGTTTCACACCTGCAAAGCTTGAGGACATTGTGAACTGGCAGCATGCCTGTCTCGGCTCCGCTGGGCTCTGAACCCAAACTGCTGCAGCGACACGTGCCAGCGCATTCATGAGTGCAAAGTGTTGTGAGAAAGAGTCAGCTTTACAACACCCCCTTTCAGGTGCCGCCTTTCAACAGAGAAGCGAGATTTCCTCTTAATGTCCCACTTCATGGGGCAGACATCTTCATTGCTGGGGAGACTCACATAAGCTCACAGCTCAGGTTTAAACAAGGAAACCCATCTCCCATACATCGGGGGTCACTCTGACATGTGAAAGATGCTTCTAAGAGGGGCAGTGTGTGTCTCAGTGGGTTGGGGTACTGTGTTTGTGATCAGAATGTTGCTGGTTTCAATCCTAGAGTTGCTACAGTGATGTCACCATTGGGTCCCCGAGTAAGGCCCTTAACCCCCAATTGCTCTAGGAACTGGCTGATCCTACTCTCTCACTTGTACATTGCTTTGGATAACAGTGTCTGCTAAATATGTAAATATACAATCACACACACACTAGTGCTTTGCACATGGGCACACTAATGCTCACACTAATTATTCACATCATTCGACATACATGCATATGCACCTGCACACACACACATGCATATACAAATGCATGCCAGCCTGTTGTCACTCAAGGCCACTGGCCTCTTAGCCTTCTTCTTGGGGTTCAGGGGGACTTTGGCTTCTCTGAGAGACTCCCTCTGTGGTAAACCACTGTAAAACACTCAGGCTTTTGTTGTACATGTACAAATTGCAGTAGGATGCCTCTCTGAGAGGTATCTGCTAAATAACCCTGCAATGTCCTGGGTTATTGTCTACCTTGTGACCATTCCATGGGGGATAAGCTCTGGTCCCCTGCAACCCCTGCGTAGGACAAGTGGGTAGGCCTGGGAATTGGCAGAGATGGCCCAATTTAATTTAATTCCAATTCACAAGTTAACAAATCGATATCAATCAGATGGGAATGAGATATGAAATACAATATACCAGCTTTCAATATTTGGAGTGATGTTTAAAAAGCTCTAAATGAAACACAAATTTACAAATGCAGACCTACCAGAAACAAATTGTGAACACCACTAATGAAAAGGCCAAAGGCTTGTATGACAAAATCTTATTTGAGGAACATAGGGGTATAGTTCTTTAAAAACAAAACCAACCTGTCTTTTTCAAAGCGCAAATAAGACTAAAAAGCATAGTTGAAAATAAAAATAGGCAAGTCAGAAACTCACGTCATGTTTCAGAAGGATTTCAACATAAATATATGTGGCAAAAAATAAATTACAATCATTTTATTTGAGGAACATGGGGTGTTGTTAGGGCCAGGAATCTGCCCTGACCTTAAAGTGCCCGATTGGATTCCATTTTGACTCTATTCGATCTATGTTTATGTCACGACGTGCAGCCAAGGAACAGGCGAACCCCGTAATGCAGGAGACTGCTTTATTAGGAAAGCCGGGTGCAAACAGAGCCAGAGGGAGAATCCAAAAGGGTAGTTGCAAAACGGGCCGAGGTTGATAACCAGGAGAGTCAGTCCTACACGGATAGACGAGACGGGGGGATGACGAAGGAAGCGGGGTTGGATCATCAGGGCAGGATAGAGCAGAAGGGCAGGTCAGATGGTATCGGGCAGGTCGAAGAGGGGCGAGAAGCAGGCAGGGCAGATGAAACAGCAGGGCAGGACACAGCAGGCAGGATGAGCAGGGGAAACAAGAGACAGTCAAAACGCTTAGTAGAGCACATTCGAAAATGGCAACAATACTTCACAACTTCCGGGAAGTTGCGATTGGCTTAAGTAGTTAACGGATCGTCCTGCTGATTAAGCGGCGACTGTCTGCCGTTGTGCTGCCCTGCCCCTGTGGGCGTGACAGTTTAAGACATTCAAAAACGTGTGATCAAGACAGATCCATTGTAAAAACAATGACAACAGACACAGCACTGTAGCATTAACATTGCAATGGAACATAATTGTTTGTTACCCTTACATGACAAAAAAGATAACGAAAAACTATTTATAATAATAAGCATAACATTTATTCTTATATTTACCTGTGAATACACCAAAATATTTCGTCCACACTTTTCCCTCTGCAGTTCTTGTACCCAGCTAGAAATAAATTATACCTGCAAACTTTTAGATGCTTTCATTTGTTTCAGTTACTCACAACAAATAATTAGCAATATTCTCATTATTAACAGCAAGTCACACCCATAGTATAATTTCTCATTACATTGTTTGCTTTTATTTAATTTCAATTATTTTTATTTATATAACGTTATTTCACATCACTTTAAGGAGTGCACTGAAAAATGATTGGTGTGAGAATAAAGCCCTGCTTGACTTGATTTGTTTGTATTTGCATGTGCGGAGTACTCCCTTACCATTTACTGACAATGCACCAAGATGGCAACATGAAGCAATTGCGCAACACTATTGCAGTCCTCCTATACAATGAAAGCAGCGCCACCTATACAATACAAGTAAAATTCAACAAAAATATTTCCTAAGTCATTAGGAAAAGGCATAACTTAACTAGATTCATCTCGGGATTTTTTGAATCAGTTTCGAGTCTTCAAAACCAAAATCATGATTAACAATCCATCCATCCATTATCTATACCACTTAATCCATCTGAGTCACGGGGAAGCTGGAGCCAATCCCAGCATCATCGGGCGAGAGGCAGGGTACACCCTGGGCAGGCCGCCAGTCCACCACAGATGATTAACCATAAAATTGATATTTTTTCCCCACCCCTACAAGTGGGTATGGAAAAGGGATGGATGGGTGTCTGCGAAATAAAACTTACACTACTAGCACAAAAAGACTTATAGCATTTCTGTTTCAACAGTGAAATTTTTACAAGCTGGGGGATCAGATTTCATTTTTTTTATCTTCAAGGCCTGGAGTCCTGTTCAAGTTTTGGTCTAGCAATAAAGAATGTAATATAATTTGCATGAGAACCACAAACAGTGGTGTTTGGGTGTCACCTCCTGATTTCTGAGGCCTATGACTCATGGAGTTGGTGAAAAAGCCCTCATTATGGCGTTCTGCCCAATCACTGCTTTGTCCCGGTCTCGCTGACTCATGCTCTGCCAGACTCTGAGACAAAACTCTCACGCATGCGAGCAAATAGTAGCACGCACATGGTGGACATCCCTCAGAAGTCACCAGTGTCTCATTCCGATAACAAAGGAGGCAGGAGCAGGTGTGAGGACAAATAACAAGGGGGTTTATTGAAGGAAATAGGAACAGGGCAAACAAAAGCAGGCCGCGTGGGGTCAAACAAAAGGCACAACTAGTAATAGGAGAAAGCACTAGAGCACACACTAGGGCAACATCAATGACTGGACTGGGGAGCACAGGACTGGGAGACACTCTTATACTGGACTAATAAGGGAGCAGACAAGGGGCAGCTGGAGTGATCCACTTGAGGGCTGAATCAAGAGGTAAGACAAATGCTCAACAAGCGTGACTCATTAGAGCCACACTAAGAAGTCAACGAGCAGGTAGAAATGCAGGGCGTGACAGTTAGGATGGGTTTCTCCATGTCCTTTGTCACCTGCAGGACCGGAACCTTCAATATGTGGTAGTGCTTTCTCCATGCCTGAAGATGGATTCGTTGCTGACCCAGGATTCCTTCTGCTATTTAATCAGCATGATAAGAGAACATTTCCCCACAGGGTAAATTCGTGAACCCAGTTAGTATGAGTAGCAGTCCTCTGCCAGCCATATTTATAGTCATCTTTAGTTACTTAAACATGTTTCCTGTGTTTTTTGGTATTCCAGTTTTTTTTGCAGATGGGTAAAAAATAGCCATGAAAATGGATAGGGTACAGAAAAGCCCACTACACTGGTCAGGCCCTAACTGCCACCACATACATTCAAATGTGAATTAAAAAGCTGACTTACAAACCAAAATGGCATGGTTGGTGTTCTGGACTCTATGCACTTGGAGCAGCCATACCCTGGGCTGGCCTGGTGAGATGGAGGGGAAACTGAGCTGGATAATGGGGACTATGGATTGGGGGTGCCTGTTTCCACTTGGGTTCAGGGCCTATGCTATGCTGGTGTTGACCTGGATCACTGGGGTCATGCCCTGTCCCGTCAAAGTAACATCCCTCCCTTTCCAACAGTTCTATCCAGGCAGTTATTTTACTCATTTTTGAGAGTATCAGGGTACAGGCTAGAGTCCCCGGTGAGGTAGGGGCTAGAATCCCCAGTGAGGTAGTGGTTAGAGTTCTCAGTGAGGTAGGGGCTAGAGTCCCCTGTGAGGTATGGGCTAGAGCCCCCATTGAGGTAGGGGCTAAAGTCCCCTGTGAGGTAGTGGCTAGAGTCCCCAGTGAGGTAGGCATTAGATTGCCCAATATGGTAGGGGCTAGAGTCCCCAGTTAGTTTGGGGCTGCAGTGCCATTTGAGGTAGGGGTTAGATGCCACTGTGAAGTAGGGGCTGGAATCCATGGTGTGGTAGGGGCTACTGTCCCCTTTGAGGTAGTGGCTAGAGACCCCGGTAAGGTAGGAGTCAAAGTCCCGCAATTCTGGTGGCATTTTATTATTATATGCCCATTCTCCAGGGGCCAACAGAGGAAGCCCTAACCAGATCCAAAGGGGGAGCCCATCCTGCAGGGGCCAGCAGAGGAAGCCCTAACTCTAACCAGATCCAAATGGGGCCCCCACCTCTAGGGGGCAGCAGAGGAAGTCCTAACCCTAACCAGACCCAAGGGGGGAGCCTGTCCTCCAGGGGCCAGCAAAGGGTCTAGTTAGGGTTAGGGCTTTTTCTGCTGGGATAGTTCCTGGGAACTATCATTTCCCAAGACCTGAAGTGGGAGAGGAACACCTCCTCCATCATCAAAAAGGCCCAGCAACTTCCTACGACAACTGATGAATATAATCTCCCACAGGAGCTGCTGATCCAGTTCTACTCAGCAGTCATCGAGTCTGTCCTGTGCTCCTCCATCACGGTATGGTTTGGAGCAACAACCAAACAGAAGAGGAACAGACAGTAAGTGTTACGATAGCTTATTTATTAATTAATGATGAACAAGTATGGGATCAGTACTAACACTTAGTTACCGATTAATTAATGCATTAAGTAAGCATGTACTACTATATTGTGCATGTCCCCTCAAGTAAGGCACATAGTCTCTCCAGTGTGTTCTGGGTCTTCCCCGGGGCCTTCTCCCACTGGGACATGCCTGGAACACCTCACCAGGGAGGTGTCCAGGAGGCATCCTGACCAGATGCCCGAGCCACCTCATCTGGCTCCTCTCGATGCAGAGGAGCAGCGGCTCTACTCTGTGTCCCTCCTGAATGACTGAGCTTCTCACCTTATCTCTAAGGGAGAGCCCAGCCACCCTGCAGAGGAAACCCATTTCGGCCGCTTGTATTCACAACCTTGTTCTTTCGGTCACTACCCACAGCTCATGACCATAGGTGAGGGTAGGAATGTAGATCGACTGGTAAATCGAGAGCTTTGCCTTTTGGCTCAGCTCCTTCTTCACCATGACAGAACAATGTAGCGCCCACATCACTGCTGACGCCACATTGATCCACCTGTCGATCTCCCGCTCCATCCTTCCCTCACTCGTGAACAAGACTTCCTGACCTGGAGAGAGCACTCCACCCTTTTCCAGCTGATGACCATGGTCTTGGATTTGGAGGTGCTGATTTTCATCCCAGCCGCTTCACAGTCAGCTGCGAACTACTCCTGTAAGAGTTGAAGGTCATGGTCAGATGAAGCCAACAGAACCACATGATCTGCAAAAAGCAGAGACACAATCCTGAGGTCACCAAACCAGACACCCTCAACGCCCTGGCTGCGCCTAGAAATTCTGTACATAAAAGTTATGAACAGACAGTGACAAAGGGCAGCCATGGTGGAGTCCAACCTTCACTGGAAACGAGTCTGACTAACTGCCAACAATGCGGACTAAGCTCTGACCCCGGTCGTACAGGGACTAAACAGCACTCCGGAGTTCCGGAGCACTCCCCACAGGACTGCCTGAGGGACACGGTCGAATGCCTTCTCCAAGTCCACAAAGCACATGTAGGCTGGTTGGGCAAACTCCCATGCACCCTACAGCTGGTGCACTGTTCCATGGCCAGGGCAAAAACCACACTGTTCCTCCTGAATCCGAGGTTCGACAATCCGACGGACCCTCCTCTCTAGGACCCCTGAATAGACCTTACCAGGGAGCCTGAGGAGTGTGATCCCCCTATAGTTGGAACGCACCCTCCAGTCCCCCTTCTTGAAGAGGGGGACCACCACCCCAGTCTGCAAACCAGAGGCACTGCCTCTGATGTCCACGCGATGCTACAGATGTGTGTCAACCAGGACAGTCCTGCAACATCCAGAGTCTTGAGGAACTCCGGGCGGATCTCATCCACCCTGGGGCCCGGCCACCAAGGAGCTTTTTAACCACCTCAGCGATCTCCACACCAGAGATAGGGGAGTCCACCCCCAAATCCCCAGACTCTACTTCCTCTTTGGAAGGCGTTTCGGTGGGATTGAGGAGGTCTTCGAAGTATTCCTTCCACCGACCCACAACGTCCAGAGCTGAGGTCAGCAGCGCCCCATCCCCACCATAAACAGTGTTGATGCTGCACCGCTTTCTGCCTCAGCAACCACCGAAGCCGCATTCCGCTTTGCCCGCTGGTACTTATCAGCTGCCTCTGGAGTCCCACAAGCCAAAAAGGCCCGATAGGACTCCTTCTTCAGCCTGACAGCATCCCTCACCGCCGGTGTCCACCAGCGGGTTTGGGGATTGCCAGCACGACAGGCACAGCTCCGGTCAGCCGCCTCCACAATGGAGGCACGGAACATGGCCCATTTGGACTCAGTGTCCCCCGACTCTGAGGGAGAAGTTCTGCCGGAGGTAGGAGTTCAAGCTCCTTCAGACAGGGGATTCCACCAGACGTTCCCAGCAGACCCTCACTATACGCTTGGGCCTGCTAGGCCTGATCCTCCCTCACCAGCGGAGCCAACCTACCACCAGGTGGTGATTGGTTGACAGCTCCGCCCCTCTCCTCATGTGTCCAATACATGCGGCCGCAAGTCCGATGACACAACCACAAAGTCGATCATTGAACTGCGGCCTAGGGTGTCCAGGGGCACATATGGACACCCTTATGTCCAATAACAAAACAACACTCTGGTTCAGATCGGGGGGGGGCGGCTGTTTCTCCCAATCCCGCCCCTCCAGGTCTCACTGTCATTGCCCACGTGAGCATTGAAGTCCCCCAGCAGAACAAGAGAGTCCCCAGGAGGAGCTCTCTCCAACACGTCTTCCAAGTACTCCAAAAAGGGTGGGTATTCTGAACTTCCGTTTGGCGCACAAGCGCAAACAACAGTCAGGGCCCATCCCCCCACCCGAGGGCGAAGGGAGGCTACCCTCTCATCCACCGCGGTAGACCCCAACAGCCAGGGGGCAATAAATATGCCCACCCCTGCTCGGTACCTCTCCCTATGAGCATCTCCAGAGCGGAAGAGGGTCCAACCCCCTTCAAGGAGACTGGTTCCAGAGCCCAAGCCATGCTTCGAGGTGAGCCCGACTAGTCTAGTCGGAACCTCACAACTTTGCGCACCAGGTCAGACTCTTTCCCCACCAAAGAGGTGACATCCCTTGTCCTTAGAGCTAGCTTCTGCAACAGAGGATCGGACCAAGGTCCCCACCTTTGGCTACTGCCCAACTCACACTGCACACGACCCCTTTGGCCCCTCCTACAGGTGGTGAGCCCATTGGAGGGGGTTCCCACGTTCCTTCTTCAGGCCCCATGGGTGCAGGCACTCAGCATTGAGCCCCACCTCCAACCCTGGCTCCAGGTGGGGGGCTTGGTGACCTGCGTCCGGGCGAGGGAAAATGTGAATCTATATTGTTTGTCATCATAAGAGGTCTAATGAGCCGCACTTTGTCTGATTCCTCACCCAGGACCTGTTTGCCTTGGGTGACCCTACCAGGGGCATAAAGCCCCAGGCTACTTAGCTCCTGGGATCATTGGAACACGCAAACCCCTCCACCACGATAAGGTGTCGGCTCCAGGAGAGGCTACCAAAACAAGTCAGGAAAATATCGCATTGGACTTTTAACTTTTAAATATTCACAGAAAATTTTATGTGACATCTTTGTCACAATAAGAAAAATGGTAATGAGCTAATTTAGCTGATTCAGTTATTTTGAAATAATATATTTTCTGTTGTTTGGTCCACATGATAAATGTGAACATGAAAAATTATCAATACTGAAATAGCACATTTTTTTTTTCTTCAGCAATACTGGTACTCAAGCTTCTTCAGCGACAGATCTACTTTGTAGGAAACAATCTGTAGGAAACACTCCATAGCAAGTGCTTGGTTGGCTGTGAGCTAGAAGATGAGAAACATTTTACGAAGAGAGGCAGAGGATCTGTTGATGCCAGGTCAAGAAAGAGGAAAGCATAGTCATTGTCAAGTAGTACAACAACAAATCTGTTACCCCGATGTCATCTTACTGTGCACTTGAGACAAATCTTGATGTTGCAGAAAATTAGACAAAGCATTTGTGGAGGTCAAGAAGTACAACACATTCATGGGGGGGACAGACCTCTTCGATGTATGCGTCGTAAGGTACAAGAACCACATGAGGTCATGGAGGTGGTACGCCTAACTGTTCACTGGCAAACCATCATATTAGGCATTATTAATGCATGGTTGATCTACCACCATGACTGTAAACTATGTAGTGTCTAAAAGCCACTGAAACAAAGGAGCTTCCACTAGCCTAATACTTTTGCTTTCAGGAAGGAGTCACCCAACACTTAATGCCTCATCTCCACCACCACCCAAGAGTGGAGTTCCAGATGATGTTCACACTGACCAGGTTGTATACTGGCCTGTGAAATGTCACAAGCATGGCTGCTGCAAATTCTGCAAAGTCAATGCCACCACCACCCTCTGTGAGAAATGCAATGTACGTATTGATTCATCGAGGAAGGAAACAATTTCAAATGTTACCATTTGGCATAAGCTAGACTGCTAAAAATGCTGATAACATTTATTTCAGGATTGCTTCCCTTCAATAGTTTTTAAATACTTTTTTGCATTATGTACATATACTTCAGTTAACTACACAAGACTGTTGTTCAGTTTTCTGCAGCTACAGTGGCTTGTTGAGAAGACCTCCAGTATGAGGCAGTCTTATTTATTTTTATTCAGTTTGTACATTTTTGTCTTGTAAGACAAATCTGAAAAAGAATTTTTTGTTTAATCCTAACCAGCAATGTTATAATTTTGATACATGTTGTGGAAATAGAAATAAAAAGGCAAATCTGTGTTCCTAAGCAAAAAACAGAAACATGTTCCATGTGGTCTGTTTAGTCTTTTAGTCTTATTTAGTTTTATATCCCCCATAATCTTCCTTTAAGGAGAAATGGGTCTGGGTTTTTATAGGTTAAGAAGATTAGTATCCCTAATGAACGTGTTAACAGAATAACGTGCCAGAATAAAAGCAGGTCTGCACAAAGCTGAGAAGTGGGGAGCGGCTGCGGTGTCTTCAGGTCCTGCTGCAGTCTTTCTGCTCACAGACTGTGCGGTGTTTCCCCTAAACAAACACATTCCCAGCAAAGCTCCTAGAGAGAGAAGAAGCTGAGAACTTTTTGGCTGCTTCCTGGCACATTCCTTTTATTTGACACGAATGTGTGAATCAGAGTCTGTGTATGTGTTTATATGTGTGCATGTCTGTTTGTCTGCGTGTGTAATCTGCAGGTGCCATCTCACACGTGTGCGTCTGTGTGTGTGTGAGTGCTTCTTTGGGCAGAGAGTAGCATTCTTCCCCACTACCAGCTTAGGGTTCCCTTTAGAGCAAGGTTAGGCAACCATGATCCTGGAGTGCCAGTATTCAGCAGATTTTCTATCTTACTCAGTCTGTGAGGAACCACACTGGACCTCAGGCAGAAAGTAACTAGCTCAGGGATCCCATTTTGACAGTAGCACCCATTCCAGAGCTTACTCGGGGTTCCCTTTACAGAGTAGCACTCTGCCCCAGTGCCAGCACAGGGTTCCCTTTAGAGAGTAACATGCTCCCCCCAGTGTCAGCTCGGGGTTCCCTTTAGAGCACAGGTGTCAGACTCCAGTCCTGGGGGGCCGGAGCCCTGCACATTTTTGGGTGTCCCCTCGTTTAACACACCTGATTCAACTTCTTGTGCTAATTACCACATAGCAGTTGAGCTGAATCATTTGTGGTGGAACAGGGAAAGAACTAAGCTACACAGGGCTGTGGCCCTCCAGGACTGCAGTTTGACATCCCTGCTTTAGAGAGTAGGACTCTCCCCCAGTGATAGCACGGGGTGTCCTTCAGAGAGTAACACCCTCCCCTAGACCCCGCTCGGGGTTCCCTTTAGGGAGAAGCACCCTCCCCCAGTGTCAGCTCAGCGTTCCCTTTAGAGATCAGCAGATTTTTCCAATGCTGACATTTATTTTATACAGCAAGTAGCATAAGACTCTTGACAGTGTGAACTGCAAGGGTGTGTCTACTCAGCTGACTGTTTTGACATGCATATGTGAATCAGTGTCTGTGCATGTGTGTCTGTGTCTTTTTGCTTGCGTGCAAGAGTTAGGTGCCACCTGACACATTTGTGTCTGTGTGTGCATGAGTGTTTCCTTGGGCTGCTCCATATACGTCCTGTGTGTGGCTGTAAGCATGCCTGTGGCAATGTAAGTAAAAATGCCCCCCTCCCCACCGTTTAGCCACAGTAATGTTGTGCAATAGCCCCATTCTACTGGCAGGGGTGTTCTCCTGCACACAGCATCCTGTGCTGGGTGGGAGGTACAGGGGAGCATGGCTACTCCTTTTCCTGCTACATACTCAGATGCCTCTCTTGACAGAAACTGCTCATGTTGGCACATTTTAACCGCATATTACTGCAGATTGCTCTCACTGGAGTGGCTGGGCTGAAGTCTTGTACAACACCAACAAGATTCCCTTTGAAGACTTTGGACTGACAGACTGTCCAGCTTCATAACCAATTAGCTGCTTGTTAGCTGAAATCCTTTGTTGGCACCTAATTCGAGGCATTGTTCAAGAAACAAGGGGGGGGGCACTCCCTCCAAGCTGAGCCTCGCTTTGCAGGTGAAGCCACCTCCCTGCTGTTAAAGGTGAGGGGGAAAAATGCAAGGAATCCACCTTCCTCTTCGTGTTGGAACTTGGCAGAGTGCTTGCTGGCAGCTAGGCTCCAAAATCAAGCTCAGGAAGTTCTCTCTCTCTTTAACCCATCCACCCACGCAGACGCACAAACACACACACACACACACACGCGCAAAGCCCTCATCCTAAACCTTAACCCTTCCTCTGGTTTCCCTCCCGTTTAGCTTTGTGCTCAGGCCCCCACCCAGCGTGACGTTGGGCACCTTCCAAGGCACAGAGGGCGTCTCTGTCTGACACTTGCAACTTTAGCTCTTGTGTGTCACACTCTACCATAGACACCATCTGAGACCACAAGGATATACACATAGGCGCTTTCACACAGATGTTTTCTTTTGGTGTTAAATAAAAAACCATTAGTGCACCTCGAGGGCTTAACCTGTATCCGTGACGAGTGTTATGCACCCGCACATTTCTAACAGTGCACCACTGACTTAAGACGCACAATGTCATTTCACTGCCTTAAAACAGCAATGTGATGACGATGCAGACCCATCATTGTCTACTAAATCTGGCTCTAGGCACATGAAATGTGGGAAATCTGGTGGGAAATGAGTATGGACCAAACACCTCTCTTTTGTGAGCTGTATCATTGTTCTCTTTTATCACCAGCATGTCACCTTACCTCTGTCTGGTGAACATTCTGGTGCAAAATGGCTACCATCGCATCATCCAGGTTTGTGATACACACTGGTGGTGGGTGAAGTGGCTTCCCATTGGTTCTGTGAAGTGCTTTGGGTGTCTTGAAAAGCACTCTATAAATGTAACATTCATTCATTCATTCATTACTGGGGAGAACCAAGTGAAAGGGTGAGTGGACAGGGTGGACAGTGCTTACACCGCTCTCCAGATCATGATTGCTGAATGCGAATCTGCTTCACCTGGGCCAACACCTCCAGAAACACAATACTAAGCCTTGTCGGTGGAGATGCCTGGGCATCAGACAGTCATATAATGAAATGTTCTCCAGGTACCCTTCTGTAGCCAACCACAAAGGTGCTTGAATGTAGATGTATAATAACACTTTTCCACTGGCATACAGGAGCCAACCCATAGCTGAGCCATACCGTGAAGAGACACTAGTTACAAGGCAGTTCCAAGCTAGCTTCAGTTTTCCACTGCGGAAAGGTCGGCTCGGTAAAGGCGTTGCCTTCTTAGGTGTTTTAAAAAGTGTCATCAAACCAGATAGATAGAAATGTGGACTGTGGTGGGCCAGGCAGGGCTTCTCCTGGGCTGGCAGTTCGGGTCCAGATGAAGACTGGTTTGCCACACAGTCTGCGGTGCTTAGCATTTGTGCAGGAAACAGACAGCACAGGAGGTCATAGGGTTTAAGAGGTACAACGGGAGCGTGCATGCATGTGGGTGTCTCCCCCTGTGCAAAAAACACCCTGTGTCCTGGCTGGGAAAGCACGTTTTGGCCCTTTTGTGGTTTGCTGACATTGGGATCACTCCCAGACAGCCTGCAAGAACACAAAGACACACACACACACACCTGTGCCCACCCTGGCCTACACAGCTGGCCTGGCAGAGCACTCTGTGCTGTGGGATAGCTTTGCTTATGGGAGCGAGACCAGAGGCTCAGGAGTGGGGCCAGACATGAGCAGGTGGGAGGCAGGGGGGTGAATCACCACCCTGGGGCATGTTTTGCAGGCCTCCCCTGAGGATATTCTATGCCAAACACCCCTAGAGGATCTGGCACTTACAAACACTCCTCTTCCCAGGGGACACTGACAAACTGGTAAAAAATGACCATACAGCCTTTGCCTTGTGTTCAACTGTACAGATTAAATATTAGCCAAGGAGCAGGTCTCCCAGGAAGACCTACAGTGAGAGCCAGTGGCACCCCCAGACATTTTCCATAGGGGTGGCAAGATGGGGCCACTGAAAATTTTGAGGTGGCACCAAAACCAAAATCCATGATTGAATTTCAGGAATTCCATTATGCTGCTGTAGTATGCAGACTAGATTAAAACCAATATCAATATCCCTCCATATGATGAGAGTCAATATCAGAGTTAGGGAATCAGATACTGATATATTTTTGTTTCTTATTTTACAGTTAAGGGTATTAATTATCTGATACACATAGACTATCCTGGTAGTTAACATTTTGAGTTACACAGCAAACCTGTTTCAATATGGTATGTTTCTGTATATACATGTGTTAGGTGATTATTTTCTTTCACATGAACTACAGTGGTACCTCAGAACTCGAATTTAATCCGTTCAGAACTCCGGATCGAATCCTAAAAAGTTCGAGTTGTGA
>JAOYFF010000041.1:223433-235130 GCA_025773925.1 Cryptomyrus ogoouensis | reverse complement strand
GTTTTTTTCTTTCTTCCTCTCTTCTCCCTCCCCTCCGACTGCCCGCCCGCTGTGGTGGGTCGGGGTGTGTGGGGGGGGGGGGGGGGGGGGGGGGGGGGGGGGTACCCACATACCACATACATTCTTGGGTCGGGTGACATCCGTTTTGAGGGTGAAGGACCCAGCAGTACTTCCTAAGTTAAGCCCGCTTTAAATGAGCTTGGGGTGGGGCTGGTTAGTAGGGCGGATTGACTTTGGGGGGGGGGGATAATAGCAGGCAAACCCAGCCCCAGCATGGGACATTCTGCCTGTTGGTGACAGTCTGTCCCCTCTGTCGACCTGCAGGTACAAATATGTGTGTTTTGTATTAACTTTCCCCGTAAGAGTGGCTGATATATCAACCTGCCTGTACAATGTTACATGCGGCATAAAGCATCCGAACTGTTAATATGCCTGCGAGTATTTTGGAGCTGCTGAGCACCTTGTGGGAATAGCAGACGTGCAGCTGGCAGACTCTCTAAATGCTTGATTGCACTTACTTTAAATGTATATACTGTATTTGTATTACTGTCATCATTACGTCAGAGCGGACAGACAGCAGGGGCTGGGAGGCGGCACTGCTGGACCAAAGCTCTCTTGCGGAGGGCAGGCTTGTGTCAGTGTCACACATCTACTTCACCATATCTGCCAAGGGCCTGTTGGCTCTGTGGCTGGAAGCACAGTGAACCTGGAAACTCTTCGGGGTGACATCCGATTAAGGAAAGGGCTCTGATGTGTGTGTGTGTGTGTGTGGGGGGGGGGGCTGTGCTGATTAGAACCTGTATTTGTACACAGAGCTGAGCTGAAGTAAGCAATAAGAATCATAATACTGCTCACCTTTAGCAGGAAATCATGGCAGTTGATTCCTGTAGGATATTCTGCCAGCTCAGTTACCAAATAGTTCTGCACCATCCCTGTGGAGTAGGAGCCAGACCAAGGCTTTCAGTGGCTGGAACAGCACAGAGACAGAGAGACTTCATTCTCTGCTGATTTTGAAGTCACCCCCATGTCCACACGCTGCCTCGTTCACACTAATACAGCTTTACCTCTCCATTTATTCTAGAAAAACACTTATCCACAACCTAGAGAGAGACACCGAGAGTGAGTGTAAAACTTCTCGAAAAAAGCCATAAAACTCCAGAAAAGAGTTTATCTGTACATCTGCTGAGAGAAAATGGGGTGTATTAAAGCCAAATTAGTTGCCTGTTCATCTCAAAGCCTGTTACACAGCACATCTTCAGTCAGACGAGACATTTACTTTATATGGTGACCAAAGTTTCCATTGAAAGAAGCAGAAGAATATTGTGTTACTGGAATATATGATCAAACAACTAATATTTACATGGAGCCTAAGGGTGACAGAAAGACTCAGAACACACCGGCTAAAGGGACATACTGGAACGGGGGGGGGGGTACTTTGACTGAAGTGGAGATGTGAGGTCTCAGTCGCTGTCTGTAGAGTATGTGACACCAAAGGTCTTCCATTGGTCTTTTAGGAGTGGGTGTGGCTTGTCCCGGCACGTCTCAGGTGGAGGTATCCCAGGATCTTTTAAAAGAAAAATTGTGTAAAAAACTATTGGGAGGAGGGGGATTGTGCTTCAAAAACGTTGGATTCTGACCAGAATGATCAGAGGTGGAGCAAACTGGGATTGGTTCCTATTATGCTGCACTGCCCAGCCCAGCAAGCAGCCAGCTCTGCAACACTATAACCCCTCCCCCACCGTGCCCCCTCCCAATCCAGCATGCAGCCCCGCCCCCACCGTACCATCCTCCCCCCCATGCAGCCCCACCCCTACCATACCACTCCTCCACCCCGGAACAAAGCCCCGCCCCACCAGTGTGTGTGATTTGACAACTTAACTTTTGTCTGTCTTACATATATTTGGATTATAGTTTAAATGTTGATAATTTTAATTTTTTTTTTAATGTTTCTTACCTCATCTTTTCTATGATCTCAGTAAATGACGTGACACTGTGTATTGGTTACATTTCGAGTCCTGCAATGGTCTTGATGTGAAGGTGCTGGTGGGTCCTTTTAAAGAACAGGACAGCGTGTTCAGTGTGTAGCTGGCAGGGAGAGCAAAGACACACTGCAAAGCGTAGCTGAAGAATCGATTGCGGTGTGTTGATGAGACTTTAGAGGGTGCATGGAGTGGATGAGGGAGAGGCCCAGTTTCGGTCCTAGGGAGCCCTTATCGCTCCAGTGACCAGTAAAAATGGATGAAAGCCCTAGAAAGGGCAGAGATGACGATGCAGGATGTGAGTGGTTTGCTGTACATCACGATGGAGGCACCTGTGCGGTGAGGCAGCCGCGTAAGCGGTGGAGGGTCTGCACGTGAGCCAGAGGACCACTTTTTGGAGCAAGTGTTAGAAGGTGTGAGCGGGGAGGGTCTGTGCCTGGGCCAGAGCACCGCTTTTTTGTATCTGGTGTAAATGGTTTCCTAACGGTTTGACAAATCTTGTAAAATATTTTACTGTTGTATATGTGGCAATAAGGCACTTCATATTCTCCTTTATATTTTTATAGATCCCAAGTCAATGCTTTTTTTTTTTTGTTTTGGACAATGGATGAGAAAATAATTTAAAAATCCAAATGTATATCTTAATAAACAAAAAAACCTTACAATCCCATTTATGTTAAATTTTTCCTCATTATTCATTTGCTTTAGTTATTTTATTTTTCAATTATTGCAATGCTGACATCATTGCAGTAGTATACCGTACAATAGCTGCATTGAAGAGAGGTTTGTGTCCCTGAAAGAACACGCAGTTTGTGGGTCAGATACCTGTGTGGCAACTTCAGTGCTGGCTGGCGGAGGGAATCTCACGGGGCACTTTGCCACCGAAGTTCAGGAACCTGGTCCATGACTACAAGTTCCTGGGCTTGGAATTGCATTCTGTATTAGTTTAAAATGGAACAAGGAAAGGTCTCAAAGTTCCAGCCCATGACAAAGATTCATACAGCCCACAACATGTTCATAATTCATTATTAAATCTGGCCAGTAAATCGATCTTTTGTTTTCAATGTAACAGTATTATGGTAATCAGCACGGGTGATCAGTGCACAAATATAACGACAAATATTTGACAAGAAAGTCAAAGCACTTTTATGTCAAACTGCAATGATAGAATTTTCTGAGACAAATATGGAGATACAAACTACAAAGATACTCATTAATATTTGAAATACAAAAATAATCCCATCTGCTATATTTTTGCTCCCTACTTCTATCTCTTTTCCCAGCACTTTCGGGTAACTTCCATGTTGGAGCTGGTGCTTGTGGTCAACCAATCAGCAAGTTTCTCTCTATAAGCCCCTTCCTGTAGTTCCTGTTCAAATGAAAAGTACCTACCCTGGAGTAAGGACTAATAGAAGGTCCCAGAATTAAAATCGAGCCAAATTCCTACAGATGTCTTTGGGTCCTGAAAAACGTTCCTGCAGTGTGAAAGGACCTATACTTTCTCTTATTACTTATACCCTCCAGCCCCACTGTCGTTCAAAGAAAAGCCTCTTTTTCTACAGAGCTGCCTGTCAAAGCGTTTAATCCACTGTGCACAGGAGGAGGAATATCCCAGGCAAACGTTGCAGAGCACTGAGGGAGCATCACAAAATTCACACCATCAAAGGACCTGAAAGCAGGGGCTAGTTTGAGCTTTAACTCTTGGCTGAAAAATGAACACTGCAAGCAAAGTCAGCAATCATGTGATTGGGGGAGGGGTCCTGACATGCTGAGCCAAGCTCCCCCAGGCCTGCTGTTCTCCACGTCAAGGTAACCATCCTGGTATCTGTTTCACACTAAAAAGGAAACTGTCCAGCCAGACACACACAGGTCACTGGCATCTGTAAATGGCACCCAGGATTAAATATGGCAGCACGACAAATCAGCCGGATTGTCTGTGACTTACATTTTATAAACTAGAAATATGAATTGCAGCTAGGTGTGTTATGTAAAGAATCAAAAACTTTTATGAAAACATTATGGAACTTTTCTAACTTCAAATAATTATTTGTGCACCTGGCCATTCATACAGTTTGACAAATATGTTACAATGGGAGGAGTTCCCAGCTGTAACAGAGATCATTTAACATGACACATAATAGCAGATGTCCCAAATAGGCAGGTAATTGGGGGCCCTTAGTTTCTACAAGTAGCCTTAGTGACCATTCTCCAAACAAGCATTTGTAGGGTTGGTTGAGTTTCCCAACATTGGTAAAACTGCTGAAATATCCAATGCATTGAGGGAAAGGGTCATAAAACTTCACATTCAAGGTCTTTATGTTTGAAAAATTGCCACCAGACTTGATATGAGGCACACTACCATGAAAGACCAGTCCAAGGACAGACAGGTACATCAAAGAGCTTGCCATGAAAAATGAAAGTTGGATGCTACACAAATTGCAAAGTCAAGGAAGCTACTGCCATTCATAAGTAATAAGAACACACTGAAATGTCTGAAATTTGCCAAAGAACATGTTGATAAGCCTATCAGCTTCTGGAAATCAATTGTTTGGTCTGATGAATCCAAATTCAACATGATTGGATCAGATGGTCATCAGAGAGTGTGGCACAACTCAAAGGAAGAGTATAGCCCCCAATTCCTCAATCCAACCATCAAGCATGGTTGGTTTGGGGTTGCATGGCAGCTTCTGGTGTCGGCAGTTATATTGAAGGCATCATGCATTCTGAGGTGTATGAGGAGATCCTGTCTACCCAGATGATCCCATCTGCTGCCAAACTGCTTGGGTGATGCTACATTTTCCAACAAGGTTACGAGCCCAATCACACTGCAAAGCGTATGAAAGCCTTTCTCACCAAGTAGAAGGTGAAAGTGTTTGAGAGACCCCCACAAAGTCCAGATCTCAATCAGACTGAGCACCTCTTGGCTGAGATGGAGAGGAAATGCCCAGCAGACCCACCATGCAACAAACAGAACTTGAAGGCCCTGACCCAGCCATTGGCAGCCGCCTTGCTGAAAGCTGCCCAGGAGGCTGCATGCTGTTATTGCGGCCAAAGGAGGGCCGACCAGATACTGAGCAGGACTATGAGAAAACTCTAATGGCCAGGTGTACAAATAATTGTTTGATACTGTGTCAATTATAAAAATAATACATACCATAGATGTAACAGGACAATAGATATGGCACAGATGTAGGAAAATGATTGCTGGGCAATGCCCACTGTATAAAGCTGTATGTGCATTGCAAGAGCCTAACAAGAGAGCTATTCACATCAAAGCTCCTATGAGACAATTACAAATACAGGACCAATCATAATAGACAAAAGACAAATTAAAGGATCACATGACGATGAAGCAAGTCAGTGGATGGGTGTGCTAGTTGATGTGTTTCTGGAAGACTCTGAGGAACTTACTGACAAACAAACCACATACGAAAAACATGTAGAGTCAAACTTATTTTTGCATGGTGGTGTTGGTAAACTGACCAAGGAGGGCAAGATGGGACAGATGTGACACAATGGATATGGGTGTTCCATAAACAGCTCTGAAAGGCAGCACCAAGGACTGGAACCTGATAGGGAGTCAGTCAAGAGAGACGAGGTAGGGTGTAACATGAGAGCGTTTTGGCTGATTTAATTCCAGACGTGCTGCCGCATTTTGAATCATCTGCAGTGATTTGACAGCATAAGATGGTAAACCACTCAGTTAGGAGGTGCAGTAGTCTGTAGCTGAGCTTCTTGTCCAGGTAGTTATTTCACAAAGACTGACAAATAAGGCCCAATCTTACTGAGGTGTCATACAGGGTGAATCTAAAAGACTGCTCTGTAGTCAGCAAAGGATCATCTGTTTTTACCAGCAGACCTTGAAGGAGACAATGCTGATCCAAGCTAAAGAGTAATATTGTGAGGAATGGTGGGGCTGGCAGGGAAGACAAAAACTATGGTATTTTTAAGCTTCAACTGGCAATCGCTTGTTCAGGCTGAGGTGTCTGTGATGCATGAAGATCCAAGCAGAGACAGTAGTCTCCCCGCGAAAGGTCAACTACAGCTGTCATCATTGTCGTAGTGGTAAGAGAAAACTTGTGATCAGACCTAGAGAAGTGGTATACAGACAGAAGTAGGTACCCTGGTACCAGGTTATAAACATCCTTACGCTCAAACATGTTGCTTAAGGACAAACTGTTAGCACAAAAGTCCAATAACTGAGCACCACTTGGGGTCAGATCAGGCAGGCCATTCCTCCCAATCATACCCTTCCATGTTTCACTGTCACTACCCATGTGAGCATTAAAGTCCCCCAGCAGAGCAATGGAGTACCAAGAGGGGCTGCCTTCTAGCACCCCACACAAAGTCTCCAAGAAAGCCAGATACTGTGTATTAATGTTTGGTGCATAGGCACAGACCACTGTCAGATCCCTTCCCCTGACTCAAAGTCAAAGGGAGATGACCCCATCATTCGCTGTGGTAAAATTAAATGTTCAGGCACTACAGTGGGGGGTATGAGTAGACTCACACCAGCACAATGTTTCTCATCCAGGGCATCTCCACAGTGGAATAGAGTCCATGTCTTTTTACCGAAGTTTGGATCCAGAGCCTAACAGTAACTCTCTACCTCCTTCACCAGCTCAGGCTCCTTTCCCACCACAGAGGTTATGTTGCATGCTCCTAAAGTCATTTTTGGTAACTGATGTTTAGTCTGCCAAGGCCCTGCCTTTGAATGTTGCCTGATCCACATAGCAATTGACTTCATGGCCCCCTCTGCAGGTGATGGGCCCACAGGAGGGGAAACTCATGTTCTCCTTTTGGGCCTGGTCAGGCTTGGCTCTAGGACAGGGTCCCAGTTTCCCTATTGCAGGTTGGTTATATGATCCTTGTTCTTTTTCATCATATGAGTCTTCTGAACTCCACTTTGTCTAGGGCCAATTTGCCTTTGGAGACCCTACCAGGGTAAATTTCCCCCAACAGCATAGCTCCTAGGATCACAGACACAGAAACCCCTTCATCATGATAAGGGGCCGATTTGTGAAGGGGCAAGCAAACTACTGCTGAAAGAAAAACAGAGAATGTGTCAAATTTTTGTAAATTACCTGGGGAAAAGTGTGTGTGAATTTTGTGAAGGGAGCAGGTCCTCTCACACACATTATAAGACCTAGAATGGGTACTTCTCACCAACTTCCTTCCAGAGAAAACCACCTTTGAAACCTTCTCCAAGGATCCATTTGCCTTGGATAATGGTCAGAACATCCACGCCTAACAGAAAGCTCCAGGGATGGTTTCACTCTTGTTCAGACTGGGAGGTGAGGGGCCTCTATGAAGAGAGCAGCCCAAATGCCAGTTGTCCAGTGCAGGGCAGTAGTTTGTCCTTTTCGTCCTCTTTGCTGACAAGCAGACAAAGCAAACAAAACAACGCAGCCCACAAGGGAATGACCGTCAGTCTGCAATGTCACATGGTGCTCCCTCCCTACTCCGGCTCTAAAATACTGCTTTTGTCCTGCAAGGCCGCAGGTTCAGTTGCGGTCTTGTGTTAAAGCAGATAGCCAGTCAAAGTGATTTCTGACTCTCATTTGGAATACAAAATTTAGAAGAGCTGATTTCAGGCTTGTTAATAATTAACTGGGTTTGGAGCAGTTGACTAAATCTAACTGATGCACTAGTTAAAATTTAACTAGAGTAATTAGTGTTTCATCAATGGGGAAAAACAAACATTGTTTCCATTTGTGTACACACAGAGAGATGCACGCTATTTCAGCACTAGCAAGCAGTGAGTCATAAGGACCACTCCCAAATGAAGCCGTAGATATTCTATTTCAGAAGCAAATCCATCGAAAGCTGCAGTGCGCCACTGGACCATTAACTGCGTAAGACCTGCCCTCAATTTGCATAGTTAACTCATTTGCACCAGAGCACTCCTGAAGGAACCGGTTTGTAAAGCCATCAATTGATTTTAAGTGTAGTTCATCGTATTTATTCTTGTTGCATTTTTATGTACTTTTATTTTAAATTGGCTAGTAATGTTCCACTTCAAACACATTGGAAAGGAACATACAGAGCTAGATTATTATTTTTATGGTGATGTCTTGGTGTTTGTCTCACTCCATGAAAATCATTGCCTACCCCTTTGCTACCCCATTGAAGAATTTCTTCTGGCACCCCTGAGTTCAAACCTTACTCTACAACAAAGGTGATGTATTTGTAGCAGAGCTTATTGAAGAAAAACACCATCAAGAAGTCAATGATTTCCATGAATAAAGCTTGAATAATTAGCCCAGATTCCTTATCATTCCATTTCTGTTTATAACTCTGATCAAGGACAGTCCTTGTTGGTTGTACATAAGCAGCCCCAAGTAAGAAAAGGGCCCAACTAAATCCCCACACGCCACAAGGAGAAATGAAGGGACAGTGATGCTTCATTCCCCATGTTTTCTTCTCCATTCACCCTTGAGTTTGGAAATAGGATTTTGGAGGAAACTGGGTGAGTATCATCAAACAGACCAGGACTTACCCAAGGAGTCCCACTGTTACCAACGGATACAACTTTACATGTGTGTGATCAGCATTCAGGAACATTTCTGCTTGCTCAGTTCTGACCTCAGGCAGTGCCGGAAACGACATCACCACTGTACCCCATCTCATACCACTTGCTTGTTGGCCTTGGAGTAATATATAAATATATGAAGCTACAGTAAAACAGGCAGCAGTGAGAAAGGCACAAATCCTGTCCTTGGCAAACAGTGTGTGGCTGGCGGTTTGTTTTTTCAGCTTACAGGAAATGGGCCCAGATATTTCGAATATGCCTTGTTGGATAAAAAAAAGTGTCCCAGAGAACTACTTACAGGAATCTACAAAGATTTTTGCGAACAGCCATATCTTTATAGGACTTGCACCAATATACACAACTATGACCCATGGAGATACTTATAAACTCAAACAACCAAATAATTAATAACATACTGATATTTCGTCCAAGTTATTCAATTACAATAAATACACAAGTTAATGTTAAATTCAAGACTTAAATTCAAATATTCAAATTAACTAATAGTTATCACCTCAGCTTGAGTATTGAGGTGTATCATTACGTATCATTTTAATTCATGTAAATGGTGCTAGAAATTTCCAGCCGTGAACAAGTCCAAGTTCTGCTACTACCCAGAGATGAAGATGAAGATAATGGCAAAAGGATGTAGAACATCTGAGATAAAGAACACCCAAGTATAGCACGGCAGCTGCTGAACTGCACATAATTTAGGGAAACATCTCCCTCTTGTGTTAGAAATGCCCCACTGTAATTCTGTTACTTTACTACATAGAACATCTTGTCTGGAATCATTTAACTGAGAAAATGGCATGGAGAATATGCTAACAGACGAGAATAAGAAAAGTCAATGGCAATAAGCTTTTTATTTGAACATGAAGGCAGTGTTTCCTGTTTTGTACACTGCTATCCACAAGGCCTGTGGGCAGGTTGCATTAGACAGTGAAGACAGTTCTCCAGTGGATACAAACCTTGCAGCAAAGCCACATAAATATTTACATCTCTTCAGTTCTATTTACAGTCCGTGCTATTATACACTAGGTTAGAAAACAGAAGAAAGGAAAAAGTAATTATGCACAATATAGTTGTAGAAAACATACACTTCCCGACTCCCACTCCATCAGATTCTGGGCAACATATTGGCCGTTCTGTCTCTTTGCCTAGAATTGTTTCCTTAATTACAAAAGAATTAAAGCTAACATCCCCTTCTCTTTATAGATGAAAAGTTGGTCTTGATCACAGAGTCAACAAAAATAGAAGCACGCAGCAGCCAAAGCAGACACAAAGAAAACGAGAAAATCTTTTTAAGAGACTCAAAGAATGATTTTCGTTCTTCATCTTACAAGTAGGGATGTGTCTTACTGCTGACCGGCATCACAATTTGAACTTAAAGGATGTTTCCCCAATATACTGTAAAAAACAGTCCTTACATTTTTTTTATCTGCTTGTCTTGATTAGTCGAATGGATTGGTTAAAGTTTGTCAATTTTTGAAGTTAAGGGAAGTAGCACAGGCAGCCCAAGCAGTCACAATGTACCTATCTCAGCACCTGCAGTATGACTTGTGCTCTGGATCTTATCAGGCTAGACCGCCTTTGGTCTTGTCATTAGCGGCAAACAGCTTGCTCTCACTCAGCTGCAGGCAAACGCGTTGTCATCATGCCAGCCACCACGTGCTCTGACCTTGGCGCCTCATACAAAGACAAGCGCAGTGGATCATATAAAACAGAGGCTAAAACTATTACCCGAAATACTAAAATTAAAGTTTAAAATAGAAAATTCACTGGAGATATTGCATAAGAGGTTTACTGCCAAGCTACTGTTTTAAGCATCACCAAGACAACTCGCTGCCCAATGATTAACGTAACGTACACACGATATCGCTTAATGCTAAGGGAAGCAGCAACAGGACGCCATTCATCTCCACTCCTGCAGGAGTCCAGTGTCAGCTCTGGTCAGGCCTCCCAGGTGAGAGGACCACAGCTTGCCTGTGCTAACGAAGATGTCAAGCGGAAGGAAATGCTACGTCTCGTTAGTCTTTGTGTCTATCATTGGATGTTATGCACAAGCTGCTGTGACTGTCTTTGTCTCTAAGGTTACAGTCAACTATGATAGAACCTCTGGACTATGGTGCTACTTTTTGTGACGATAGACCACAGACCACACGAGACGACAGAGTCACCAGAATGAAGCAGATCACATACTCCTGAGCAGGGAGTGAAGGGCACATCCCTTTGGTGATCAGCTGCCAGCGTCACAATGCGGTTGACTTCAGAATGGGGTGATGACTTTAGAATTGTGTATGTAATATGGCACTTAATGTTAGAGTGTAGACATCTCTACGGAGGAGAAAAGGTCGTAAAAGCATGAGAAGGAAACAAAATTTTGGTCTGTACTTTTACTTTCTGAACCTGAACTACCCCCCCTTTGCCCTCACCCTCCAGAGTCAGGTCAGAAGTCACATGACATCTCCATGGTGACATGAGCAACAGACGTAGCCTACAAAAGGAACTAAACCAGGAGAAGTGCAGCCCGTATGCCAGCTAGCACTGCAATCACACAATGACAGTGGATGTCAGCTTCAGTGTTGCTTTTGTTTCATGTTTATTCTTTGCAATGTTAAAACCAGCCTCTGCTTGCTCAACATGGCTTTATTACAGTGAAACTGTGGCTTGAGCTTTGGACCCTGGAGGAGGGTGGAGACGTCACTAAGGCGCACGCACACACAGACACAGACATACATGCACTCTGCATTTTAACCCCATGTGCCTCTTCAAGAAAGCCACTGTGAACCAGATCATATTTAAGTGCTGAACATCTTCAAAACAGTCTTAATAGTAAAGAAAATACTAAACAAAATTCACTTATTATCCATATTAAAAAAGTTTTAAAAAGGTCTTTGTGTTACATTGCAACTAAAGAAAAGCGATAGTCCCGCCCCCATAAAAAAAAACTGTTTTAATGTCTGACGACACAGAACACAAAGAACACATGTACCCTGTAGAAGCACTGAAATGACCACCCTGATTAATACCCCACACAAACTGCTGCTAATGAACAGGGATCACAACCTGCCAAGGTCACCATCAAAGGTATTTGAACTCTGCAACTCACTTTCAAACAAACACAGGACTAAACTGGCGTGAATCATTGTACATACATACATATACACACACATTTTTATATAT
>JAOYFF010000041.1:200863-223393 GCA_025773925.1 Cryptomyrus ogoouensis | reverse complement strand
TATATATAAAAAAACTGCTCTACCTCATCTCTCACTTTGCGAACCCCATTGGTAGGATAGTAGGACAGACACTGCGTTTGTAGGGGGTAACGCAGCCTTGCTAGCTAACAGAGCGCTAGGTACTGTATAAACCATGCCTGCTGCCTATATTTCCCACAATACATCAGTGCACCCCTTCCCCCCCTAAAATGACCTACAACCAAGGCTGACATTAAGCAAGCCCAGAAATAGGCTGGTGAGTATTTGCAAGATTCCCTCTGTCTAGACACAGCCATGTGGTTTTAGCTGTGGACAGGACTGGGTGTTTTGTACACGAGAGGCTGAAGTGATCACAGAAGGCCTGCTGGTTTCAGTGTTTTTAATCCTTAATATTATTTCTGTCTGCACTGGCTAATGGCCTGTGTTCCTGAGTCCAGTGCAGCGAGGGCTGGGTGGCCATCTGACTCACCCAGAATCACCCTCAGGGTGGACATTACAGCGCCTCACTCCCCACGGAAGTGGCCTATCTGCTGGCTACACAGGCTGGCGGGGAGGGGCCTGTGGGTGTCCATGCCAAAATACATGTCAAACTTTTACTTCTATTAAAAAAAAAAAAAAAATTGGCATCAGACTATGGGTCGTACCGTGGTGCATTCCACAGTCACTGGGAAACACTGAATACAAGGCATTCATACACAAGATGCATTGCACATCTGAGGTGTCCCATCCCCCGATAAGACCAGCGAAGGGGGGCACTAAACTAAAGAGTGCTTGACTCAGGGAGTGTTTCTGTGAATGTGCACGCACACACACACGCAGAAGCACATGCACACAAACATGCTCCACCCCAAAGCGAAGTCAGGCAGGTGCCCAGGTGTCTGATGGTTACGCGCTCTGACCAGAAGTTTCCGGAAGCCCTGGAGTGCGGCACGTGTGCGTATGTGAGCGTGTGGTGCTGGCGGTGTGGACTGGGGTGAGCGGTGAGATGGTGCTGGCTGGTCACTCGCTGTCGGACAGCGTTTCGTACTGCGAGCACAGCAGCGGCTTGGGCTCCTCATCCCAGGCCCTTCCCTGGGCCCCTTGGCCTTGCTGTCCCTGGTTCTGCCCCAGGTTCTGCCCCTGTGGGCCAGGCTGCATGGAGGATCCGGAGGACGGGGAGGGCACAGAAGACACGACGCCAGCAGGGAAGCGCATGGTCATGGTCAGGGGGTTGTAGGCAAAGGGCGTGGACCCTGAAACAGAAGGACAGAGCACAAGGACATCTGGGTGAGATGCCACCATACTGGGGTCTCCCTCCAACCGGCATCCTCCCTCCCCGCTGACTACACCCCTTCTGGACAGTGGCCTGGACGTACCTGCAGAGGAGGGCCGGTCTTCCCAGACGCGGCTGGTGAGGGGAGTGCGGCGGTTTGTATCCCCCTCTGAGTGGACGGATGAGACGGAGGACGGCCTCTCGCTGCCAGGCATCCCCGGCCCGGGGGACTTGGTCTTACGGCCATTGGAACGCCCGCCAGCCTTCCCCTTCCCTATGCCTGAAAGAGGTGAAATAGTCATATGACACACGGGTTATTTGGCTGCGCTTTCTGCCGAACTCAGACTCACAGAGCCTCAGTGAGCACTGGGCAGCTAACATACAACTTTGGGAGTCTGATGGCAGGATTCACAAATTCCACCTTACTGAGTGTGGATTGCAAGCAGGGTGGCCGTGGGGCCTGGGACAGACCTGCTGAAGAATAGGTGTCCTCGGGGCGGGTCTCACTGGGTGGCGCTGAGGCTGACAGGCCGCTGCCAGGGGGCATTGTTGCACGCTCCTCAGCCTGCTCATCATACTTGCCCATCAGGGCTTTCCTGATGATGGCCTCCAGCCCGATGGTGTTACCCGAGGCCTCGGGGGCTGGCTGGCTCCTTGTGGCCACAGGCCCTAAGGGGCAGGGTGAGGGGAAAGTGGAGAGCATGAGCCCTGATGTAGATGGGTGTCCCATCCAGGGGAAACCCCGGCCCTGTGCCGCCAGGATAAACGGATGGAAGGCAGAGGTGCAATACCCCCCCCAACACTTATCACGACTGTGGTATAACAGAGGGTGGTAACAAACCTGATTTAAAAGAGCTCCACCTCAGCTCTATATACTGCACATTATTATTTTAGCGCCCATCATCAAATATATACAAAATAATACCAATTCTTACTATAATAAAACAATCCAAAGACCAGTAAGAATTGCCTGTATTATTAAAAACTCCTTGTTTCATCCAAAGCAAATAAGCATTTAATGGACTCGCAATCATTGAGGTTAAGGAGGTGAGGCTCACTTGCGTGGGGTATACCTGCAGTCGTCGATGCAGGCATGTTGAAGATCTCAGTCCCAGGCTGAGTTGCATCTGGATGCAGGGGGGGCACAGAGATTAGGACCCTTGTGAAAAATGTGACAGCCAGAGAGAGCACTAGCGACAGGACCGACTATAGCCTGACTCACCGCCGCTGACTATCATCTTCTTGATCATCTCCTGCTTCTTGGACTTGACAATGGCGGAGTTGCTCTCCGTCAGTTTGCTGAAGAAGGCCGGAGGCTGTGAGCTGCCAGCTGGTGAGCGGGAACCCATCCTGGTCAGAGAAGCAACATCAAGAGGGTGAGAGTGAGCACCGCATCTGGGCTTTGCCCCAGTAAGACCGCTTTCTGCTTGGGATGATCCTTAAATGCTTGGACAGAGAAAGCATCACATTTGTTCCCCGTGAGGTCTGTCACTGTCTTTAGTGTTAGCATTAATCCTAGCTGCACCTGCAAGAGGGGCCCAGCAGATGGCACTATGCAGAGAAAAAAAAAAAAAAACTTGGCTGTGTGACAGAGCTCAGTTATAATCGCAGGATGACACAGATCACAGTCTCCAGTGGGAAATGGACCTTCACTGGCATATCACATTACACATTGCACACGGACATGTTCTGATTGGCTGTCAGACCTGGGGTGAGTGTAGGAGGAGTGGCTTACGAGCTAATACTGGGTCTTTAATGAGGAAAAACACCAACATCACAGCTAATTCTCAGCCTTTTAGAATTAACCTATTTTTCACACAAGCTTGATGTTTACCTCTGTCATTTACTGAAAGACTTGTATTTAATTATTTTTAGAAAATGACATTAGTTTTTCACTGATTGACCTTTTTAAAGATTTAAAGAAAAGCCTTACATATCACACCAGCACTGAGAATGTGTTTATGCAGAGGGGAGACGTACCCCTGGTGCCTGCTAGCTGGGCTAGGAGACCCCGTTACATATCACACCGGCACTGAGAATGTGTTTATGCGGAGGGGAGACGTACCCCTGGTGCCCTGATAGCTAGGCTAGGAGACCCCGTTACATATCACACCGGCACTGAGAATGTGTTTATGCGGAGGGGAGACGTACCCCTAGTGGCCCTGCTCGCTGGGCTAGGAGACCCTGTTACATATCACACCAGCACTGAGAATGTGTTTATGCAGAGGGGAGACGTACCCCTGGTGGCCCTGCTCACTGGGGTAGGAGGCCCCATGTGGGTCGGCATCTGAAAGTCCACTAGGCGGGGACACAGGCTCGATGCCATCTGTGGGAAGGCTGCTCGGGGACATCTTGTTCTGGATGGGAGATCTGGACACATACATCACAGATTCAGCAACCGTTGCTGGGCACCATTACTACACTGCCGTGCTGCCAAATCCTCTCACTCCATACCGGTCTCTGCCACGCTCCCCATGGACTCCCTCAGGGGAATAGTGTGCAACCAGGCCAGGTTCTTGGGGGGTGCTAGGGGGGCGTGTGAGGTCCAGCACTGGCGAGCTGTGGTAGCTGTAGGCTGCTGGCTGGTTAGCCTGCTGGGATTGACGTGTGTAGTCCTTGGTGATCACCTCCTATTCAGCACATGGGGAGCAGAGCAGGCGGGCTTTTCGTGAAGTTAACCAACCAAACAACCAAGCATTCCTAAAAGCAAAGCCTCCCACCCTAGCATGTTAAACATTATTATGGAGTGAGGGCCAGCAGTGGTTTGGTGTTGTGAAGACTGGGTAGAACTTCTGTGATGCTGGACTTGACTGTGGACAGATGCAGTGGTTATCATATGTGAATGGAGCAAAGGCTTATGTGGGGTGACAGGTGTTGTCACAAGTAGGTGGGGCTTACAGTGTCATAAGTGTTATCAAACGTGGGTGGAGCCTATGCAGACGTAGGTGTTATCAAATGTGGATTGGGAGTTGTGCAGGCAAGGCTTACACTGATGTGCTGGGCCAGAGTGACCACCCTCTGGCTGCCCTTGACATAGGGTGAGGTGGGCTGCTGGCTGGGGAGACCGGGGGATGGGCTCCCTTCGGATGGGGGGTGGTAGAGGCTGTGCTGCTGCTCCAGGGACTTCTGTTGCAGAACTGCGCGGATGGGCGGACATCCAGGGTACGTGCCAACACAGCAGGAGAGGAGAAAATGAAACAAACAGGAAGCAGAACACATACAAAGACACGCACACAGGCGTAGGACAAGACAGGTGAACACAGACGTACAGAGGAGAAAAATAATGGACAGATGCTCAGTTACATAATTCATGTCAGTTTCCAGGGGACTTCAGAGTGACTGGGCTGCTAACTGAAGTCAGTGTGTGGCACTGTGGGCTGTAGCTCAGCAACAGGGCCGCTGACAGTGCCCCCTGCAGGTGAACCGGAAACACGGCACACAGACAGGAAAGCAGATTAAGAAGCAGACGAGTGCCTCGCAGGAGAGCAGCAGGGATAGCGTGGAAGCTTCGACATAATAACCACTGCCTGCATCTCGATCCTGATCGGTATCTGCTCTGCAAACCACAGTTGCATCGCATCTTGCATACTTAGTGTGTGTGTGTGTGTGTGTGTATATACACACACACACACACACACATATATACATACACACACACACACACACACACACACAATAGCACAGGAATTTAATATATCCAATAATAAAAATTTAATTTGCCTGATTTTATGTTTTGCAAAAAGTGGTCTTAGTAATCTTATAACATCATAGAACAGCTGTTTCATATTCTCAAAACACCTCGCTGTTCACCTTTTCAGTTTGCAATCTATTTGAAACTGACAACTATTCTCAAAATAATGTTTTTGCCATACAACCTGCAGTGGAGACCAGGTAATCTACCTCAAGCTAAGCAGGTTTGGGTCTGGCCAGTACTTGGATGGGAGACCCACTAGGAAAGCTGGGTTACTGTGGATCCCAATGCAGTGATGGGGACACTGTGCTGTAAAAACAGTACTGTCCTTCCGATGAGATATAAAACCGAGGTCCTGACTTGCTGAGGTTACAAAAGATCCCTAGGCATCTTTTGAAAGAGTAGGGGTGTAACATTTGTTCATATGAAAAAAAAAAGATATATTTCATTTAGTACGCTTCACAAGGAAGCAACTGTAAAAATCTTGCCTTCGCATTTAAAATGGGTAGCATTATGGCTAAGTATACGGGGTGCCAAAGTAGCTGCTACCCCAGGCTAGCAGCTTCTGGCCTGGAAGAAACTGTTAAATCTCTCTAAAAACTAATCTCAAGTACTCAATTAGCTGCTCATTTTGTTCTGACATTTAATTTTGCCTGAAGTATGCACACACCTGTGTGTGTGGTTTTTTTAGTAACTGAAGACTGCATCAGTAAAAAGGTAAGATAATCCTCTTGGTAATAGTACCTGGCCATCTTTTTCTGAATGTCCAGTTCATTATAATTTTAAGTGCAGCAGTAAAGAGGTCACAGAGGTGAAGTGTTAATGAGGACGAAGAGCCGCAGTGGTAAGGTCATTACGAAGGTACAGCAGTAAGGAGGTGATGGAGTTGCCACAATAAGGAGGTCAAAGAGGTACAGTGATAAGGAGGTCATGGAGCTGGAACAACAACGAGGTCAATGAGCTGGTAAGGTGGTCACAGAGGTACAGTGGTAAGGAGGTCAGGGAGGAGAAGCAGTAACGAGGTCAAAGAACTGCAGCAATAAGGAGGTCATGGAGGGAAAAAAGTAATGAGGTCAAAGAGCTGCAGTGGTAAGGAGGTCAGGGAGGAGAAGCAGTAACAAGGTCAAAGAACTGCAGTGGTAAGAAGGTCAGGGAGCTGCAGCAGTAAGGAGAACACAGAGGCTAAGTGGTAAGGAGGTCATGGAGTTGCAGCAGTAAATTGGTGGGTAGGTGAAACAATAAGGAGGTCGAAGAGCCAGTAAGGAGGTTGCAGAGGTACAGTGGTAAGGAGATCATGGAGCTGCAACAATAAGAAGGTCAATGAGCCGGTAAGAAGGTCAGGGAGGAGAAACAGTAATAAGGTCAAAGAGCTGCAGCAGTAAGGAGGTCACGGAGGTAAAGTAGTAACTAGGTCAAACAACTGCAGTGGTAAGGAGGTCAGGGAGCTGCAGCCGAAAGGATGACATAGAGGCGAAGCAGTAGGGAGGTCACAGAGCTGCAGCAGTAAGGTGGTCAGGGAGATGAAAATTAGGAGGTCAAGGAGCTGGTAAGGAGGTCACAGAGGTACAGTGGTAAGGAGGTCAGGGAGGAGAAACAGTAAAGAGGTCAAAGAGCTGCAGCAGTAAGGAGGTCACGGAGGTAAAGTAGTAACTAGGTCAAACAACTGCAGTGGTAAGGAGGTCAGGGAGCTGCAGCCGAAAGGATGACATAGAGGCGAAGCAGTAGGGAGGTCACAGAGCTGCAGCAGTAAGGTGGTCAGGGAGATGAAAATTAGGAGGTCAAGGAGCTGGTAAGGAGGTCACAGAGGTACAGTGGTAAGGAGGTCAGGGAGGAGAAACAGTAAAGAGGTCAAAGAGCTGCAGCAGTAAGGAGGCCATGGAGCTCCAACAGTAAGGAAGTCATGGAGGGAAAAAAGTAATGAGGTGAAAGAGCTGCAACAATAAGAAGGTGACGGAGGTAAAGTAGTAACTAGGTCAAACAGCTGCAGTGGTAAGGAGGTCAGGGAGCTGCAGCAGAAAGGTGGTCAGGGAGGTGAAATACTAACATGGTCATGGAGGTGCAGTAGTAAGGAGGTCACAGAGGTGAAGTGGTAAGGAGGTTATGGAGCTGCAGCAGTAAGGAGGTCATGCAGCTGAAACAATAAGGATGTCAAAGAGCTGGTAAGGAGGTCACAGAGGTACAGTGGTAAGGAGGTCAGGGAGGAGAAACAGTAAGGAGGTCATGGAGCTCCAGCAGTAAGGAGGTCATGGAGCTCCAGCAGTAACGAGGTCAAAGAACTGCAGCAGTAAGGAGGTAACGGAGCGAAAAAGTAATGAGGTGAAAGAGCTGCAACAATAAGAAGGTCACGGAGGTAAAGCAGTAACTAGGTCAAACAGCTGCAGTGGTAAGGTGGTCAGGGAGCTGCAGCGGTAAGGAGGTCACAGAGGTACAGTAGTAAGGAAGGTATGGTGCTGCAGCAGTAACAAGGTCAAAGAACCCGTAAGGAGGTCAAGGAGATACAGTGGTATGGCTGTCACGGAGTTGCAGCGGTAAGGAGATCAAGGAGCCTGTAAGGAGGTCACAGAGGTACTGCAGTAAGGAGGTCATGGAGCTGCAGCAGTAAGGTCACGGAGGTATAATGGTATGGAGGTCACAGATGTGCAACAATAAGGTGGTCACAGAGCTGCAGTGGTAAAGAAGTCAGGGCAGTGACGTGAAGCAGTAACAGTGTCAAAGAGCTGCAACAGTAAGGAGGTCATGAAGCCGCACCGGCAAGGAGGTCATGGAGTTGCAGTGGTAAGGAGGCCAGGGAAGCCAAGCAGTAACAAGGTCAAAGACCTGCAGCAGTAAGGAGGTCATTGAGGTACACTGGCGGCGGTTTATTCCCTGGAGACTCTGGCAAGAAGTTCTGGTGGACACCCAGACACCATCATGTTGGCACCACTAGGAAAACAGCCTGCAGATGGCTGACAAGCTAACAGGCAGCAGCGCAGATCCTGAAGAGTTGCCTGGTTTGTGTGGGGCATGCAACATGAGATCTGCCCCCAACTCTCTTCACTCCAGCAGACAAGGGAAGAGTGAAGGCTCCAGTTTCACCTACTATGCTGGTTCTGTTCTAGTTCCAGGCTTGGCAAAGGTATGTTAGAATGACCCAGCTTTGGTCTTCTAGTCTGCCATATGAATGTACCACAAAGAAAAAACAAACAGCGGCTATCTGTGGCCCGGGGGGGGGGGGGGTTGGGGAGTTGGGGGCATAGCTGGTCTATTTGTTTCTGCTCGTTGCATAGCCACATTTCTCAAAAGACGGACCCCACTGATGCCAGGTTCTGGGGGCACTTAACTAAACAAGGAAATCATCTCTGTTGGACTAGAAGTTGCCCGCCACCATCAGAGGGACCAAAGCCCCCTCTAGTGGACAGAGTAAACAAATCAACAAAAGTATGGCACAAACAGCACCAATTAAGTGAAGATAGCAAAGGCAGTAAGTAAACTCGGAATTGGGACTGGGAGAGAGACAGGACGTGCAAAGAACAGGGCCAGAAGCGGCAGCAATAGCCAGGTCTGGTTGACTCAAGGCCCCAGCAACACCAATCAAGCCTGTCATTCAGCAGCCTGACGCGACGCTCAGATGATGGCTGCTATGGCTATTTTTCCGTGTGGGATCAGTTTAATTTTCAAATTCTCAGGCTTCTGAAGGAGATTAAGGAAATATCCTGTGTAGAGGTCAGCAAAGCTCATTATCATTTACCTGTATCTGTTTCATAGCCGTAATGTCAGGTAAGCTACATTTCACTAACAAGGTAAAATGCAAATTATGCAAAATAAGAGATCCTATTTACCGAGGATTTGTAAGAACAAGTTTTACTCTAAAGACAATTCTGCTGTAAATATAATGCAAAACTTGATAATATATACCTAGCTAACAGAACAGTAGGCAGCTGTCTTTAAAAGGTATGAATTTTATCGTTGGATTCCCCTTAAAAAAAGTACAGAAAAATTATCTTCCCTTTGGCAAATGAACATTATGCAAAGCAAACACATGCTTCTTATAAAAAGACAAACAAAAGTAGTGTGTGGATGCAGTGCTAACAGTCATTACATGTATAAGGGAGAGCAGGGACGTGCAGCAGACTGCAGAGCGGTGAGGGGGGCACAGGGACTTCAAGAGCATCTTACCATCCAGGAGGCCGTTGGCAGTTAGCATGGCCGCCTCTGGAATCCCCTGATCACAAGAAATCTGACGCACAGTAATCGTGTTTATGAAGCTGGTGGTCTTACCGAGTGCTCGCAGCTCCTGGTCCTGAACAGACATTGGTTTGCTTGGAGTCTTCTCCCTACTAGGGGGACCGCCGCTGTTGGCCGGGTTCTCCGACTGTGGGGGCAGCTGGTGTGGGGGCAGCAGCGGGTGGGGCCGGCCCGGGGGGTGTCCCAGGTGGGCCGAGGCTGGGGAGTAGGGCCCGCTGTACAAGCCCCCCAGGGATGCGCTCACCAGCTTGGCTTCAGACTTGCTTATAGATGAGGAAGAAGTGGAGGAGGATGAGGAGGAGAGAGCGGTGTGCTGGTCCTGGGGGGGCTTGGACAAGCTGCTGCTGCCCCGGCTGTGGCTCTTGGCTGCCTCTGTGCCCCTGGAGTGCTCCTTCACAGCAGTCTGCTCCAGGCCTTGGAGGTAGGCATCTGGGGGAAGCCCCGTCCTCTGCGGTAGGTGGGTGCTGTACACCGTGTGCCGTGAGGACCTGCAATTGGACACAGACAAATTCCTGAAGGAAGTTTCAGCGACCAGAAAAGCTTGCAGTATCTCTCCATAAGGCACTAGCGTCCACCTGAGGACTGAGGGGCCAGTGTGGTCAGGGGGCACAGGCAGACTCTGGCCCCCGGTGTTGTGTAGCACGCTGGGCCTCTGCTGCAGGCTGTCT
Source organism: Cryptomyrus ogoouensis (assembly GCA_025773925.1). Lineage (NCBI taxonomy): Eukaryota > Metazoa > Chordata > Actinopteri > Osteoglossiformes > Mormyridae > Cryptomyrus > Cryptomyrus ogoouensis. The sequence continues at coordinate 213,579 of JAOYFF010000041.1, read as the reverse complement.
TGGGTACGCGGGGACACCGGTGAATGCTGGTGGCTGTAGGAGCGCGAGGAAGGCCGTGCAGCACCAGTGCTGCTGCTTCCAGAACTGTGCTCTGTGCCTGGCAGGATGAGGAGAGACAGGACGGTGAAGGAACTGGCCATTATCATTAAAAACATCACTGCCAGGACACTAATCTGTCCCCTGGACTGCCAAATAAAGTCTGGTTTACGATACAGTAATGAGCAAAATCACCAAAACGAGTTCAGAATGCAAGCTGAAAAGAGATAAGCTGGACAGCAGACAATGACCACTCACCAGGTCGCCAGATGGGGGCGTGCTCCACGATGCCATGGCTCAGGGATCCAGGTTTGTCACGGTCCCTCTCTCGTTCTCGGTCACGCTCTCGTTCCTTCTCACGTTCTTTTTCTCGGTCTCTTTCCCGGTCTCTCTCCCGGTCCCGTTCACGGTCTCTCTCCCAGTCCCTTTCCCGTTCTCGATCTCGTTCCCGATCAGTTGATGCCACCCCCTGGATCTTGCTTATGTGCGAGGGACCACCTGAAAAGACATTGGGGGCCATATTCTTTACTCTATAATCTGAAACATCAGCTGTAACACGGTGACACTGACACCCAGGAGGCTTGACAGCAAACTGCTTTTATGCAAATTTGGGGTGTTTCTCAATATGTGTACTTGACCATACTTATGCTCCCACATACCCGTTTTACGTCATCTTCCACTGCTGAAGACCAGTTCCAACACTCAAGAACAGAATAATGGAAAATGGTAAAAATCCCCGGATACTGTTCTTGCCCTAATCTCAAATATCAAGGATGCATCGGTTGCGCCTAACCAAATGAGACCAAACCAATGATTCACTGCACCTTAAGACTGTTCTTGGGAAGCAAGTTAGCAAGACCGCTCTTGCCAAGAACAATCTTTGCATTCTAGGTATTGAGAAACACCCTTGGGCTTTAAACTCATTACTACCCAACATGCTTCCACCCCAACAACTAAATATTACCCAGTGTTACTGGTGAGACACTAGGTGCTTTATCATTTACATACTGCAACAAAGTGACACTTAATTGCTTTTATTATTTAAGAAGTCCTGTAACAAGGCTTTGTGTGTGCAAGATCGTGGACAATTTACAGCATATGTATATTACGCAGTTACACATTCTGAAGCATTAGCAAGTACACAGGTGACAAAGTGCAGACGTCGCTCACCCCAGACCTACCTGGAGAGATGGGTGAGGAGGTGTAAGAGCGGCTGGGGAAGACGCTGGAGGTCCCGGGGATGTAGGTGATGCGATCCATGGGGGAGCTGGTCGCCCCTGCAGAAGGAGGCACCAGGACAGGTAAGTGTGGGACCTGAGACAAGTCGATGATACCTGAGAAGGAGGGGGGAGAGAGAGAGAGAACTCCATTAAACAAATACCATTAAAAGACGTTTAAACACACACACACACACAGCTACCAGATATAACACAAGAGGTCAGTGGTGGCATCCACTTAAGCAGGAATTAAGGATAGGGAATGTTAACAGTCATCTGTAAGATTCCCCAGCTGCCTGCAAACGTAGTCAAACACAAAAAAAGGATACGACTAATAAGAAAAAGGCAAGGCAGTAAGATGAGCAGTGCAGCAAGCAGAGGCGTGAGCGCCACATTGCCCTCCAGTACACCAGACTCAGAGGGCGACAGAGCGGCACGTGTGGTAGAGCGGGCATGCGTGGTCGAGCCTCACCACGGGGGCTTGTGGGGTATGGCAGACCGAGGGGCTGGTCCCGGGGCGAGAGGCCCCGCAGCAGGTCTGAGCGCTGGGCAGCCATGGCGGCCGCCGGCCACTGGTGCATCTGCTGTGAGGTGATATAGTCGTTCAGCAGTGTTTGCCGGTTTTCCAGGGCTGCCGTGTCTGGGTAGCCTCGGATCAGGTATGGGGAGTAGTGGTGTGGGTAACCGGGGCCTGGGGCCAGGGGCCGAGGCAGGTAATACGCTGCTGCTGGAAGGGGGGCAAGGAGGAGACTCTGAGGCAGAGGTGATACCAGGTATGTATCTAACAGGAGTGAGGTGGGAGAAGAAGGGCCTGTAAACACACACTCCTCTACCCCAGAAAGACTGCCCCCATACCTGGATCGATGGGGATTCCTCTGGGCAAGGTAGCGGGGTCGAAGGTCAGGGGGATCTGCCCACGATACATCTCAGCTCCCAGGCCCTGCAGCAGGCGCTCATAGGAAGCTATCGAGGCGTGGTGCTCCGCTACAGCACTTGTCAGGGGAGACTTGTTGGAGCTCATCTCCCGGGGGGTGGGTGTGGCCTTGCGCTCCTGCGATTGTGTTTTATTCAAACCTGAGAAGGAAATGAGTAGAGAGAAAATAACAGTGTCAAAGTGGGGGTGGAGGAAATTAGTACCCGGCTTGTACCAGCCTCACTGTCTGCTAGGGGCTGCACGGACTGTTTGACTTTACTGCTCTGTGATGACTCTTTAATCGTAATGTTGAGTAGTCACTGATAATATTACTATGACACTAACAACATGGACGCCTCAGAATACTAGTTACGTGGAAGTGCAGTCAAGAGAGATATTTTCTACCCAATATGACTTCCTTACTGTATACCCTGGGTGACTTCCATACTGTCTACCCTGGGTGACTTCCTTACTGTCTACCCTGGGTGACTTCCATACTGTCTACCCTGGGTGACTTCCATACTGTCTACCCTGGGTGACTTCCATACTGTCTACCCTGGGTGACTTCCTTACTGTAGACCCAATACAATTTCCATACTGTCTACCCAATTCAATTCCCTTACTGTCTACCCTGGGTGGCTTCCATCCTGTGAACTCCCTGTGGCTTCCATACTGTCTACCCTCTAGGACTTCCATACTGTCTATGCAATATATCTTCCATACCGCCTACCCTCTAGGACTTCCATACCGCCTACCCTCTAGGACTTCCATACCGCCTATCCTCTAGGACTTCCATACCGCCTACCCTCTAGGACTTCCATACCGCCTATCCTCTAGGACTTCCATACCGCATATCCTCTAGGACTTCCATACTGTCTACCCTCTAGAATTTCCATACTGTGAACCCCCTGCAACTTCTATACTGTCTACCCAACATATCTTCCATTCCGCCTACCCTCTGGGACTTCCATGGTGTCTACCCACGGTGACTTCCTTACTGTCTATTGCCTTTGATACTGTCTACCCTGGGTGACTGCCATACTGCCTATCCTGTGTCACACATACATGTATGCCTAAATTCAGTTTTAAGCTAATCTAAGTTGCCTGAAAATGTAGGCATCTGGGCAGATTCCAATACCTTCTGATGCTCGCTGCCCTGATTCCCGCAAGGATACAGGAGACCCTCGGTGAGAGGGGCCAGGATACGGTGCCCGCAGCGCCCCCTTGTGCTCCTCATAACCCAGCGGACTGTGGTGGGCCCTCCCCCCTGGCTCAGCCCCACCCCCCAGGGCCAGGGGGGAAGCACGGGACAGTGAGCTGGCAGTGCTGACCACAGCGCTCGGGCGCGTCTTGGGAAGGGGCTCGTCATAGGCTCGGGCACGCTCTGTGTGGGGCGGCATGGCATGGTGAGAGCGTGGTGAGCTGGCAATGATGGAGCGCACATCATGGCGCTTTCCGGAGCCACTGGCCTCCTGCTTCATTGGTGTACCCTGTGGCCAGAGAAAGGAGCAAACCAATCAGGCAGAGTGTTCGCAGCGATGGGATGCATGTGTCTGTACTCATGGCACACCTGTTTTCTGTGTATTAGCCTCACATTTACGGTATTGGGCAAAAGTCTAAGGCAGTCAAAGAAAATTTTTTAATTATTTTCATATTGATGTCTTTTCAAAGTATGTTTCAACAGCTTTTATAAAGTCATCAGAGATTTCCAGTAACCCTCCATTTAACTCATGTATCTCTTGACTTTACTACTACCCACCATGTTTGGCTAATCATTCCTCATCAAATTATTTAACTGAGCTAAATAAATAAATAGGCTAGTAGCGAAATTGAGCAAAAGCATGGAATGGCTGAGGTACCTTTGAAGAGAGGTTTTGGAACTGAATCTAACAAGATTTCAGTAGCTTATTGGAGAACAGAAGAAATTGAGTTAATTTTTTTTTATAGTGTTACTACTATTCATTAGCATATACACCAATAAGGCAAAACATTATGCCCACCCCTATGTGATGTAAATAATGTAGTGAAGGAAATAATGTTGACTTAGAAATGTGCAGGGACAAAGATTGGAGTGACTTTAACAAGGGCCAAATAATTATGGCCAGAGCATCCGTGAAACAGCAATACATGTAAGGTGCTCACAGTCAGCTGTGGTATCTATGCAGTGTGGACAGAGGAGGGAAAAATCACAAACTGCGACAGGCTGTTGGGCGACCAGGACTCATTAATGCGGGAAATGAACGAAGGAAATCCCGTGTGGTACAAACCAACAAAGGCTACTGTGGCACAAATATCAGGTATCTCAGATGAAGATCAGGGGAGTAATGTGAGATACACAGAGCATTGAGGTCTGTTGCATACAGGGCAGTATCGCTCAGTTCTGTTCTTAGTGCCTCCCCCAGAATGCTTTCATTCCAACACAACCCTAAATCAGGCTCATATGGTCCTTAATAGGCTAATAATGAATGTGGCAGGTTGAACCTTGTGGGTTGGAATGAAAACATTCTAGAGTGGGGGGGAGCCAGAAACAGGACTGAGACTGCCCATGCTGATCGTTGCCCACCACTGAAAGTGCCTACAATGGGCATGAAAGCATCAGAATTGGACCTTGGTACAATGAATGAAGGTGGCCTGGTCCGATGAATCCCATTTTCTGTTGCATCATGGGCGACTGAGTATGTGTCGAGCATCTGTGCGATGCGTTGGACCAACATGTGTGATTCACGGCCCCTACGCGGGAGAGCTCCATACTATGTGTATTGCAACACATTACTCCCCTGATCATCATCAAATCACCTGCAATTTGTACCACAATAACCTTTCTGTTGGTTTGTACCACATGGGATAGTCTTAGTCCATATTCCATACATTAAGAGATAATGACCATTGTTCGCTTCACATGGGGGCAGACATAATGATTTGACTCATCGGTGTATGCTAATGGTAAACTGTTTTTTTTCTAAACAAACAAACTTATTATCCAATTAAATAGTCTTAAACATGTTCTTTGACTGTCCAAGACTTCTGCATCATATTGTATATGTAGCTATATTCCAAAACTCACTCACTAGCAAATTTTAAACTTCATATTAATATTACAGAATATTCTAGATCTCACACAGATACCACCACAGTGCAGCACTTCACATTTATACATTTCTGCTGACTTTCATTGTCTGTCAGTGTCCCTTGAGGTTCCATAGTGTGATGTTGTTATCCATGTGATTATGGCCTCACAATGTTCAAAATGGCCATTTAATTAAAATAGGGCAGATAAATTCTAAATGCTGATTTATACTTCAGAGTAGAATCCAGAATGTAGGCAGCCACACAGCCACGCTCCCTGTGCCGTAGCCTAATGCCTGTAGGGTACTCAGCTACGTGGCTACTAATGGCATAGGGTAGGTGGCTATGCAGCTACGTGTTGGGTATGTGGCTACCGACTGTGCAGGGTACTCAGCTACATGGCTACCTACGGCGTAGTGTGCGCGGCTATTTACAGCAGAGGCTATGTGGCTACAAACGGCATCGGGTATGCTACGTGGCTACTGATGGTGTAGGGTACGTGGCTATACAGCTTCGTGTTGGGTATGTGGCTACTGACGGCATAGGGTACGCGGCTACCGACAGTGCAGGGTACTCAGCTACATGGCTAATTACAGCGAAGGCTATGTGGCTACCGACGGCATCAGGTACGGGACTACCGATGGCATAGGCCATGCACGTACGTGGCTACGTGGCTACTTACAGTGTAGGGAACATGACCACCAACAGTGTAGGGTACGTAGCTACTGATGGTATAGGGTACACGCAGCTATCAACAGTGTAGGGCAGTGTTTCCCAACCCAGTCCTCGGGGAACCCCAGACAGTCCATGTTTTTGCTCCCTCCCAGCTCCCAGCCAATCAGGAATAACGAATACCTGGTACAGGTGTGCTGGGAGCTGAGAGGAAGCAAAAACGTGGATTGTCCGGGTTTCCCCGAGGACTGGGTTGGGAAACACTGGTGTAGGGTAAGCGGCTACTGACCGCATAGGGTACGTGGCTACTGATGGCGTAGATTCCACACATTAGTATAAATCAGCCTTCAAGATAGATTCACCCGTCTCCGACTCACCTGTGTTATGGAGCCCTCCTTGGCAGCCTTGCCTCCCATGGAACCCTCAGGGGCTTGCCGCAGCTCCTCCCGCGGGATCTCATGAATCGAGCGCCCCCCTTCTTTGACGGTCGCCACAGCACTGTCGTGAGGACGGCCCTTCAGAGAATCAGGCCCCCTGGAGGGGGGCGAGCCCTCCCGCTTCATCTGCTTCGCCTCCCGCCTCAGGTACTCACTTTGGTCCAGGTGGCGCGGGATGCCTGTTGGGGGGGGAGGGTATCTTAAAGGCTACTGCTAGGGAAACTTCAAAGGGACCCTGGCCGTCCAATCCCCAGCATGCTACCTTGCGAGATGGACCCACGGATGTGGTGGGACTCTTTGAAATGTGGGCTGTGGCGGTCCTGCGGCATAACCCTTTCAATCAGCCCTGGGGGATGGAGCAGAATGGCTTGCGGTCAGCTGACCAATCAAATCATCTGGTCAAATCAACAGCTATTTGAACCAAATGTCAGTGTTACTGGTCAGAATGCATCTTACAAAATAAAGCAAAACCTAGGAGAAAAAAAAAGGAACCGGCGATTTGCTGAGCGCAGGGGCCAAGAAGATAAATACCTTCACAGTTGGGGGCAGACAGCCCTGTGGCATCCCGCAGAGGCAGCCCCCGTGTAATGCCCCCCTCCATGACGTCATAGGGCCGTTTCAGACCCAGGAGCTCCCCACGGCCCTCCTCCTTCGGAGTCTGTGCCATTGCCCCTGCAGACAGAAAGGCCAAAAAGCAGAGAAGTCAGCCAGCACGATCTACCCGGACAGGTTGGCAGGGTCCACATGACCTTACTTATTTATGCTGCACAAGGGGATCTGCGGCTGTACCTTGGGGAGGTACTCAACCTGATACATGAGAGTAAAATATCCCCTGTTTTAAACAGCACAGCAGGAATTCCTTCAGATGCCAAAAAGAAAAGAGTAAAGGTCTAAGAGGAGAGAGAGAGCCAGGTGCTGGGTCACAGTGTACTGAGCAACGGCAAAAGCCATAGCCAAGCTCACCGTGCATGGTGTGAAACTCACGTTCATAGGTGAGGATGTGGCCGCTGACACCCTCATAGACCACGTGGGGCTTGCTGAGCGTCTCGTCACGTGAAGCCTTGTACAGCACGTCAGCCGGGGTGCCCTGCATGCCAGAAATCAATGGGAATACAATGAAGTGTCACCCAAATCCACTGCTAATAACTCAGACAACCAGCATACAAACATAACCGACTACCTTACAATGTGCAAAAGATAGAAATTAATTGCAAATAAAACTGAAAGAAGGAAATTCAAAATCAAAAAGGCAAAGTGTGCCTTCACACAGAAAGGAAAAAGCTGGTAGTGGTGCTTAACACACTGATCCACCGGGACCTCCTCTAACCGCCAGCAGCACGTACTTCTGCATATCACACCTTTGGCTTTTGTTAATGGGCCGTTGCATCAGCATACTGTTCACCCATCAAGAAAACAATGGGACAGTCGGTAATCCACACAGCAGCAGCTCACTGTCACCCCAAAGACGACGTGAACCCCATTATACAGTTGTGTTTGTCATATATTTTAGTTATTATTGATTTAAGTACTGCTTTTGACATATTAACAGGTATATAATATCTTGTGAAATTAATCTTAATCCCATATGGTAATAAAAGCCTCGCTTTAACAAATACCAAAAGAACTTTAATGGTTCTTACAGTTGGGTATGGGTGGTCTTTTTCTATTGAACAGATATTAAAAATTAGATAGGTAATGTTTTCTCATATTCATTTTATATATCAGAGTACCAACGGAATAACAAGCTGCTTTAGCCAAAAAACTGCATTTATCAGTTGATTTCAAATAAGAACCAGGGCCACCAACATTCATCAGCTGGCTGGAGTGAGATTTTCAATTCGAGATAGGTCTGCGCGCGCACACACACACACACACAATTTCTTGCCTGAGTGTGAGAGTCTGAATGTGCGTCACGCCAGATGCATGAGAGTTGGAAACCCTGAAAATGTATGTTTTTTGTTTCATCTGAGTTGATTTGTATAAAATAATATTACTTTATACAGTTACTAAAAAGTGTAAACAAACTGTCTTTTTAACTAGAATTTTAAAATACATCCTGTGTGTGAAAACTTTTCAGCTGTATGATTCCAGAACAGAGCAGCCACTCTATTAGGAGCATTACGGCTTTTTGACTGACCGTGTTAGACTAACTGCTATTATTAACACTAACGGGACATTAGCACAAACAAGAGGGCTGCATACACCAAAGCATGTCTTGCTTGGCAGTTAAAGGAGTTTGATGTTCATTGGTGTGGAAACGGCGGCTCTAGTGTTACAGTAAAGAATATAAGAGTTCCTGTACCATGGCCAGAGGCGGGTTATAAACATGTCAGGGGAGATTAATCGGCTTGGATCACTTTTCCTTTCTGATTTGATTACAGTAAATCCCAGCAATACAAAACCTGATCCCAGAGGGTGAGGGGCAGGGCAGTGCCAAAGGTCAGGGCTGGGGCACAGAGCCCGCAAGGGGTGGCCGCAGGTAACTGGAAGGGGTCTCCATGGTGACCAAAGGCCAGTAACGGTCCCACTGGCAGGTTTATCTGCGGGTAACGTGAGCTGACCGTGTGAGCTCTATGCCTTGTTGACAAGGTATCTCACCCTTTTGCTTAATTGTCCACTGAGACAGAAAATGAGAAACCGCTATAGAACTGTTATTTCCTGATAAATAGGTAAACAGCAATGTGCTTCAGTGCCAGTGGCAGCAGCTAGCCAAGAGGAGGGTAAACACAGAGTTTAACGGAGGACAGGGCTGGCGTTGGAAGCCCGTTGTTATGGGGACAGGAACATCAGAAAAGCTCTGGGGCAGTGTGGGTAATCTGCACTTACTTAGCACCTCCTACACATGTGACCGTGGGCAGGGACACAGGGCCCGAGAGGTGAATGAATTGACTAGAACCTCTCACAGAAACATATGAAGTGAAAGTGATTCATTGTCATCATTGACACACCACAGTGTGAAGAATGAAATGCATCCTCTGCATTTAACCCATATGTGACATTGTGACACAGTAGTAGGCAGCTAATTCAGCGCCAGGGGAGCAGTGATTGGGGGCGGTACCTTGCTCTGTGTATCTCAGTGGTACTTTGCTGGCGGAGGATTCAACAGCAACCTTTCAATTATAAGCGCGCTTCCTGAACCATTAGGCTACCACGGCCCCACTGCCCCATGTCCCTGAATTGAACTGAATCTTGCTAGACTACAAAATGAAGGCTTTGCTACTTGAGCATATTACAGCTAGCCTACATGCCTTTCCTGTTACCATAACTACTCCGTGTCTACCTTTGTTCTTCAACTTTTCCTTATATAAAAAGCTGCAGTAACGTAGCTCTTTTGGTGCCTACCTGAGTTATAGAGCCTCCGCGATATGAGGGGGGGTCCTGGTGGACCCTCGTACCTGGCAAGCCCTTGGTTATGCTCCCGCCCTGGACTGCTGGCACAGACACTGCAACAGCAGCACATAGACCGAGGTAAAAAAAGACAGCCTCCTTAGGGCAGTGGGCAGGCAGGGCAGTGGGAAGGCTGGGGGGCAGGCAGACGGGCAAGCCGGTGGGAAGGGGGGCAGGCTGGTGGGCAGACCGGTGGGCAGGGGGGCAATCTGGCGAGCAGGCTGGTGGGCAGAGGGGCAAGTTGGTGGGCAGGGGGATAGGCAGGCAGATGGGCAGGAGGGCTGGCAGACAAGGGTAAGCAGAGGGACAGGCAGGGGGCGGGCAGAGGGGCAGGCCGGCAAGCGGGGGGGAAGGCCGGCGGGCAGGCAGACTGGCAGACAGGGGCAAGCAGATCAGCGGGCAGGGGGCGGGCAGAGGGGTGGGGTGCAGCTCTCACCGCGGCCTGTGGTAAGGTCTGCTGTGATGCCCTGGCTGGACAGGTTCTCGGGTTGAGAGCTAAGAGCGCGTGGGGAGAGCTGCTCCTGCTTCACCACGGGGTACGGTCCTGCGGACAGAAGTGGGGGTGTCAGCTTCTGGGAAACACCACGCCATGGCCAACACCTGGAGAAGCAATGACACTCACCCAGCTTCTTCTGCTCCATCCACGTCAGGCTGAGAGCCCCCCCGGCAGGGCCCTTGCTGTGCTCGGGGCCATGGGCAGGACTGTGCAGCTGCACTGGAGTGCCCTGGGCGGATGGCAGGATGGCAATCAGAGTAGGACCACAGCGAGACCGGGGTCACCCTGCTGCAAATTTAGGAGGATTTCACACTCACCTGGGTGATAGAACCTCCAGGCTTGGCAGAGGAGATCAGGGGAGGGGGCTCCGGAATGGGCTGGGGCCGGCCAGTAGAGGCCAGGCGTCCTGCATCCTGCTGCAAAGCGAGGGGGAGTCCGTGTACAGCCTGTGGGAATGCTGGATGGGAAGAGAGAGAAAGAGCATATAGGAGGAATAAAACACCCCAGAAGAATAACAAAGGCAGCTAGTGGGGGTGGGACAGGGACAGGGCAGCCCTTAATTTCACTCTGATCTCAGAGAGGCAGGCTGTACGTACTGGGGCTGTAGTGCAGCAGTGGCTGCTCGTGGACCAGGCGGCCCATGTCCCGTGGGGATTGCTGGTAGGGGGGAATGATAGGCCGGCTGGAGCTGGCAGGCCGGAGATCATCAGCAGCCGACCCGGGCTTCCGGCCTTCCCCATGTGGGGAGAACGCACTCGGCTTGTCTGCAGAGAGAAAACAGGGTCCTCTGCATTATCGCTGACATGGAGCCATAGGCCCTGTTCACACCTGGTATTAACATGTGTCCTGGGTGATCCGATCACAAGTGGACAGCGCTAAATATGTCCATTCACACGCGCTTTTAATCGGATCTCACAGTTTATCTCAGTTTCGTTTCAGAAAGATACTTATCTCTAAGATGTGTGTGTGTGTGTGTGTGTGTGTGTGAGTGTGTGACTGGGTGTGCATCCCTGAACACGAACAATAGTTCGTAAACAAACTGAACTTCTTACACCTTTCTAAATTCCTCCCTCAGGCTTCACCTAACCCCATGTCTTGCACGCTCCTTGGCTGTGCCTTGTCGCCGCACTCATTGCTAGTCACAGCACTTTTCACACCTACTGGATTTGGAATTGCCGACAGGTCCAGATATCTGCTATCTGACGGGCGCCTGTGACGCGTCATTCACTCTGTCGGGTCACGTTGTAAACAGTTCACAGATAGTGATCGCGTGCCGATTTGCCAGAGCCAATGATACATCGATTTACCTCAGATCGGGGGATTTTGTTGGCAATATCCGAGCAGAAAATCGGAGCTAAAATCGTGTAGTGTGAACTTAGCGCTGAGACACTGACAACTGGAACATTCAAGATTCATGCGTATATAATTCACTGGTTAAAAAGGATAATGGCCAATGCTTTGGCTATTGTAATCTAGGTTGTCTGCCCAAATAGAGCCAGCAATTTCATCTCGTTTTTACTTGTCAGAGCATAAGGAACAGAGTTTTCTGAACAGAGGAACAGAGATTTGGTTTTCATTGTCAAACATTTTTTCATTTACAATTTAGTCATGAAATAAAAGGTTGTGAATGAATACTTATTGCCAAAATTCTCGTTGACAAAATTAACACTGTTTCAGGGTAAAAAAAGAACTGCCCACTACGTTTCTAATGAACGTCATAACAGTCAACATGAAATAAACATATGTATAAATAAATAAATGAATAAATTAATATTTAAACAATTAATTCTGCAGTCTGATTATTCTAACTGGATCGATGCCCTGGCTGTGTATCCAGAAGGTTACGAAGGCCCTGTTCACACCTGGTATTAACATGCGTCCTGGGTGATCCGATCACAAGCGGACAGAGCTAAATATGTCCGTTCACACCTGGTATTAACGTGCATCTCCGCGTGCGTCTTGACTGACCGCTTTTAATTACATCTCACTTTCCTGCAGCTCATTTTAAAGTAAATCACTTCTGTATGCAGACATTAAAAGAAGGAGAAGCAAAAATCAAAAGCTATTGCCGCATTCCAGGGTGAACAAACAGCCATCATTGTCAAAATGAAATAAATGTATCTATAAGTAAATTAATAAATAAGAATTTCAATAATTAATTTGTACTTTTATTTTTAAATAACTCCATAAAGGGTATTATATTTCTTAATAACGTTTATCTTCTACGTATAATCTTTAAATTGTATTTCGTAGGAATGTTGGGATTTTCTTTTGAGTCATTATGATGAAATATAATACATGACATGTGAATTCTTAAATAATTCAAACTATATTTCACAATAAAATTCAACTTTTCACGTTGTAGGCATGTATTTTTATACAGCGTCAACATGATAAAAATGTACGTGTAAAAAAGGTCTTTCAGTACTTTGGTTAATACTTCTCCATTCAAGGGCAAAGGGTTCTGTCTGTAATGCATTATGTTGGTTGCC
>JAOYFF010000041.1:142025-153202 GCA_025773925.1 Cryptomyrus ogoouensis | reverse complement strand
TAGTGATCTAATTAGGGAGTTGCCGCGAAAACCCGCACACACACCGGCCCTTTGCGGATAAGATTGGCCACCCCTGGTTTAAGCGGTATAGATAATGGATGGATTGATGGATGGGCTGCTGGTCCAGACAACATACCTGGTTGTGTAAAGAAAGTCTGCGTAGAGGAGCTCAAAGACGCCCTCACAGACATTTTTAACACCTCCCCAAGTCAGGCTATTGTCCCCAAATTATATAAAACCACCACCATCATAGCCATACCAAAGAAGACATCTCCATCATGCTTCAATGACTACTGCCTTATTGCACTGATCATTATTATCATGAAGTGCTTGGAAAGACTACTCATGCAGCACATTAAATCCATTCTTCCCCCTGCCCTGGATCCCTTTCAGCTTGCATATTGGGTGGAAAGATGATGCAATCTCCTCTGCTCTCCACTCCACCCTCACCCTCCTGGACAAAAAAAGACACTTACGTGAGAATGCTGTTCATAGACTTTAGTTCAGCATTCAATACCATCATTCCTCAACAGATAATACAGAAACTGGACTGGCTGGGCCTGAACACCTCCCTCTAACTGGCTGCCCCTGCTCTTCACCTTGTTGACCGATGACTGCACACCAAACTACAGCACCAAGCTCTTCTTCAAGATGGCCATGTGGTGCAGCAACAGCAATCTCCTCTTAAAGGTTGATAAAACAAAGGAGATTGTCACTGATTTCAGGAGATAAATGGTACTGCCGTGGAAAGGGTGAGCAGCACCAAATTCTTGGGAGTATATATCAGAAGACCTCTCCTGGTCAAAGAATTCTGCATCACTGGTGAAGAAACCCCAACATCGCAAAATAAAGAGAGCTAGTGCCCTGGTACTGATCATGGCCTCCTATCAAGGCACCACAAAAAGTATCCTGACAAACTGCATCCTTGTGTGATTTGGAAGCTGCACCGCCAGCAATAAAAAAAATGAGGGGAGGGGGTTTGTACTTCATGGTTAACTCTTTGTGGGCTGCGGATGTCTGCATCTTAGCAACGCACTGCTCTCCGGCTCTGGAGATTCCGACCATCAAAGTCAGACCCTTTTATCTGTTCAGTTCAGTGCTCCTTTCAGCCGTCTATATCCCCCTTCAAAGTGAAAAATCTTCAGCTCTAGAGGAACTGTATAATATTACAAAGAGACTAGAAAACACATACCCTGAGGCAGCACTGCTAAACACAAGTCCAATGTCATCTTCAAGATTGCTGATGACACATCATCTTGGGCCTCATCATGGACAATGATGAGAAGTGAAGGCACACAAAGAGGAAGTGAAGGCATGGACCAGCTGGTGCAAGGACAACGACCTCTCCCTCAACATCAGTAAAACAAAGGAAATGATAGCGGACTGCAGGAGACAGCAAGAACGGACACATGGACACACGGACACACCGGCCCATCTACATCAGCGACACTGAGGTCGAAAGGGTCAGCAGCTTCAAGTTCCCTGGAGTGCACATCACAGAGGACCTCTTCTGGACAACAGACACAGATACTGTGGTCAGGAAAGCTCGCCAGCGGTTTTACTTCCTGAGGAGGCTGAAGAAATTCGGCATGAATGCCAACATCATCTCAATATTCGGGATGGCACAGCATTACAGTATGGTACGGGGGCTCCTCTGCCCACAGCTGGAAATCACTACAGAGAGTAGTGGAGGTGGCATAGCACATCACCAGCAAGAGTCTCCCTGCCATTCAGGACATCTACCTCCAATGGTGCCTGCACAAGGCACACAGCATCAGAGACCACAGCCACCCAGCACACCAGCTGTTCAATCTGTTACCATCTGAAAGGCTCAAGAACCACCCGGCCATCAGACTCCTCAAACACTTAAAACTGTACAAAAACTTACCGGTACTATGTGCAATTATTCCTCAATGTAAAATTGCTGATAATAATTCGCATTCTCAACACACAACACTGGCACTTACACTACCCCACCACCCGATACATACACAGATATTTCCTTATTTATGATTTTCTTTTAATTTTTACTTCTTAATTTTATTTAATCTTCTTATCTTCCAATGCTGAGAGACTTGTTTTCCTGCTCCTCTCAAATAATGCATTTCATTGTAATGTTGACCCTGTGTTAACATACATGTGAAAAATTAGTTGAAACTTGCAGTACATAGTGAATGGAGCAAGAAAGATCATTCAAGCCCCACTCCCCATTCTCCTGGACACCTACAACATCTCCCTTGCACCCAAAGCAGTCAGCATTGTGGGAGACCCAACCCTCCCCTGTTACAGCCGCCTAACCCACAAAGCAGTCAGCATTGCAGGAGACCCCACCCACCCCTCTTACACCCGCCTAGCCCACAAAGCAGTCAGCATTGCAGGAGACCCCACCCACCCCCCTTACACCCGCCTAGCCCACAAAGCAGTCAGCATTGCAGGAGACCCCTTACACCTGCCTAACCTGCAAAGCAGTCAGCATTGCGGGAGACCCCACCCACCCCTTACACCCGCCTAAGGGTTAAGATTAGGCATGTGCGGAAGGTAGAGCAGATACCCATATGAATGTGTCAGTTTGCAAGGGTGCTCACCTCGCTGCGTCCTTTACTGCTGTATGCATGCATGCTCGTTCCTCATTTTAGCGCCTGCATGTATATTTTTAGAGCAGCATTCATAGCCCAAGAGGCGTGAGGTGGCTGGGGAGCTAAGGGGATTGAAGACATTCGTTTCACATACAGCAATTAATAAATAATAGCAGTGGCCCAGTTCTGGAAGGACTCTGAGGAGCAGACCATTAAGAGGAAGTTTTTGTGCCTGTGGCTGTGAGTGAGCCTTTGTGGTGGGAGCTCTGGTGAGCAGCTGCTGATATAGCAAACCAAGGGAGAGGAGAGAAAGAAAGGGCATATATGCCAACAGGAGCAACCAGGTGATGGAACAGCTAGGAAAGAAGGGAAACATCTGCATCGCCTTTGAAAACGCATTACATAACACCGCATTATGTAACAACTCAACAAAATGCAACAAATTGTCACAAAATGTGGTGTTATTACATAATGCATTGTCACAGACCATGTAACACATTATCTAACAACACTGCATTATGAAATAGCTTGACAACCTGTAACAAATTTCCATTAGATAAAATTACATACATTTTCAGGGGTGTGTTTCCCGAAAGCTTTGTGATGCTAAGTAGTTAATTATCTGTCACTTAAGATAATTCTTTGATTAATCAGCGTTTCTCAAAACCTTTTGTAACTAGTTTGTAACCTCATTCATAAATCTATGAGTGATCCGACCCACTTTTTATTTCCTACGTTGTTTATTTATTTGAACTTTTGCCTGCTATTCCATCACAGAGGCACAGAAGTCACCCAAAAAGGACAGTGGACAATATAATAATGATTATGATGATGATAAGTTATTCTTTCAATATAAAACTGCAGTGTAGGTTATAAATTTATGACATATTTATGACATTTTGTAGAGTTATTACATAATGCGGTGTTATTAAACAATGGATTATTACATGGTGTGTGACAATGCATTATGTAACACTACCACATTATGTGATGGTAATTTGTTACATTTCGCTGAGTTATTACATAATGAATTGCTACATCGCAGTTCTGAAGACCATAATCTGCCTGCATGAAGTCTGCAGCTGCTAGTAAGAGACAGAGAGAGGTACTGCTGACTGCTGCTACAAAAGCATATGAGAAGCCATACACAGACCATACACAGTATTCTACAGCCAAGAGACGGGAGCTCCTCTAGCCGCTATCACCTTTACAACAATGGAGGCATCAGGGAGAATGAAATCCAATGCTACCAGCATACCCCACACCCTAACCCTAACCCCACTGCACCACACCCCAAAAACCAGGCCTTCATCTGACTCCAATGGTACAGCCTCCATCCAAGCCAGCTCAGGAAAGACCCGGACTTAATCCAGTGGCATCAGGAAGACCGGGCCTCAACCCAACAGCGGCAGGAAGACCGGGCCTCAACCCAACAGCGGCAGGAAGACCGGGCCTCAACCCAACAGCGGCAGGAAGACCGGGCCTCAACCCAACAGCGGCAGGAAGACTGGGCCTCCACCCAACAGCGGCAGGAAGCAGAAATAACATGATATTTTTTCTGGTCCAATCCTGATACAAATATTAAAATTTTGAGTATCTGCTAATACCAATCTGATATTTTTACCCCTTTATCAATTATTAAGCATTAAATTAAATATTTGTATCAATACTAGGGATGTGCCGTGAGCCCAGTATTTAGGGGTGCTGGAACCCTATTGTATTTGTGTCTGTATTTCTTGAGGCAGCAAAATTATTTGTAATTCCATTCTAATAATAGAGGGGTCAAAAATACCACAAATATTTCATGAAGTGAAATAGGGCTACACAATTCTGAAGAAAATGTCAATCACGAGTCTTTTGCTTAGAATTAAGGTCACGATTCTCAGTAACAACATATGACCGGCATATCAACTTCTGACAATGGAAAGAAAACGTTCAACTGGCCATTGAACTAGGGTAACCAAACAGCCAAACCAAAAGCTCCAGTACCAAAGGTGCCAGTGGGGCACTTTTTTGGTACTTGGGGTGGGATATGAATTAATAATAAAATGAAGTATATGAATTAATAATAATAATAATAATAATAATTATTATTATTATTATAATTATATCGCTGATATAGCAAACCAAGGGAGGGATGAGAAAGGGCATATATGCCAACAGGAGCAACCAATCTGATATTTTTACACCTTTATCAATTATTAAGCGTTAATAAAAAAAAAAACATGAATGCCAACTGCGTGAATGTAATATGGTTACTGTATTTCCACACAGCCAACATGACAACTCTGACAAACATGTGTTGCTGAATAACTAGCCTTCTGTTTACAGTATATCGCACTAAGGCTAAAAGCATTTTCACAATTTTTCAGGCTAGACTTACTGCTGATAAAAAAAATGGGATTAGTGTCTTTACTTTCCCGCACCCTCAATACCCAATCCAGCATTTTTGTGCAGGTATGAGCCCAATACCGATAGTGGGTGAACGACTGAGTCCCATCTCAAGCAAGAAGACTGAGGCTCAACAGGTGAAGTTGCTTTAGTACACATAGCTTGCACATAGGCTGCAGGTCTTGGCCTCCAGGTGTCAAGCTCAATATGCTCAATGGGCTTCCCCTCTGCAGTCTCACCTTGGGCGTGTCCTCAGTCCCAGCCAGCTGAGCAGATGGCCTGTGGGTGGGATGTCGCAGGAGAGACTCCGTCCCCAGATCCAGCCTGGGACGCTTCATCTCGGAGTAATCAACATCTGATTGGCTGCTGGGCTCCGGCATGTAAATATGCTCATAGCGGATGTGGGCCTCCTGACCTCTGGAGGAGAGAATAGGACAAAAGTGACACAAAAACAATGTGAATCAAAAACATTTAGGGTTCATCCAGCCACTTATTCGGGTCAAATTTGCAAGGTAGCCTGAAGGTAGGGTGTGCATGTGTGTACACACTGACACGCACACACACACACACACACAGACAGACCCACACACACACACACACACACACACACACCAGACCCACACACACAGACATAGACAGAGAGACACAGACACACATACATAAACATACACGAGCACAGACACACAGCTAAATACATAGGCGCACACACACACAGATAACGACACCCACAGAAAGACACTCACTCTCACTGTCACACACGCATGCACGCAGAGATGCTGGCAAACTATGGGTCACTGAATTAGCCCAATTTCAAGGACCTGCAGAAAAGCTGGGTGAGAAACGGAGAATGGGCACATTCTGCAGGAGGCAAACCTCTAACCCCACTCAGTACAGGATGGAGTATTAGATACTTCTGCTAAATTTCAAAGCCCTTCATAACCATGCTCCTAATTACCTCGATGACCTTTTACACTCATACTCCCTTCGTTCCTCCTCAGCTGAATGACTTACCATTCCTTCTGATAGGCTCAGTACCATGGGTGACAGGCCCTTGGGTGACAGAGTCTTCTGCTGCTCAGCACCTAGACTTTATAACTCTCTCCCCTTGAATTTAGGGCAACTGGTTTCCATTACTCTATTTAAATCATCTTAACATCTTAAATTACTGTTCCTTTCGTGAACTGTGATTCTATTATTTCTTTTATTGTTATTGTAGTGTAATGTACCTGGCATATGGAGTTTCATGTCTATTGTTGTTTTACAAATTCTATTAAGTCGTTTAATTCATGTAAGGTGACCTTGAGTGTCCTGACAGGCACTCTGCTTAGCCTCATTTGAAGAATAAAGTCAGGAATAAAGCCAGCAGCCTGAACAGTCTTCAAGTCTAATTCCTGTCCTTTTTAACTTGGTTAATCAGTCTCACAGAAGCCGGGCATCTTTCTACCTGTGCACTTCTGAATGCCGAATGCATTTCTCAAAGAGCCTTTGCAGCTAAAACAACAGCCCGAAAGAGGGATAAGCGCCCAGGGAACAGGCTGCAGACCCTGAAAGAGGGATAAATGCCCAAAGAGCAGGCTGCACACCCAGAGTGTAGTATAAATGCTCTGAGAGCAGGACAAACTCCAAGAGAGTGGGACTGACCCCACAAGAAAGAAAAACACCCAGAGAGCAGGCCACGTGCCCCGAGAGTGGGATAAACACCCCGAGAGTAGGCTCACTCCCCAAGAGTGAGATAAATGCCCAGAGACCAGGCCACGTGCCCCGAGAGTGGGATAAACACCCCGAGAGTAGGCGCACTCCCCAAGAGTGAGATAAATGCCCAGAGACCAGGCCACGTGCCCCGAGAGTGGGATAAACACCCCGAGAGCAGGCGCACTCCCCAAGAGTGAGATAAATGCCCAAGGACCAGGCCAAGTGCCCCGAGAGTGGGATAAACACCCCGAGAGCAGGATAAATGCCTAGAGAGGCTGCATGTCCTAAGAGCAGGAGGTGCTAGGTGCTAGAAAAATAGCTGCTCACTATTTCGTCATGATGTTACATATACATTAAATGCAGGGGACACATTTCATTGTGTATGTTAATGATAATGCCCCAAGAGCAGGATAAATGCTCAAAGAGCAGGCCGCATGCCCCCAAGAGTGGGACAAATGCCCAAAGAGTAGGCCACATGCCTCAATTGAGGGAGAAACACCAAGAGTGGGATCAATGCCCCGAGAGTGGGATAAACACCCAGAGAGCAGGCCAAATGCACCAAGAACGATATAAATGCTCAGAGAGTGGGATAAACGCCCATGGAACAGGCCATACACCCCAAGAGTGGGATAAACACCCAGAGAGCAGGCCACACTCCCGAGAGAGGGATAAATGCCCAGAAAACAGGTCAAATGCTCAGACAGTGGAATAAATATCCAGAGAGCAGGCCGCACACCCTGAGAGTGGGATAAAAACCCAGAGAGCAGGCCGCACACCCTGAGAGTGGGATAAACCATCAGAGAGCAGGCCGCACACCCAGAGAGTGGGATAAACCATCAGAGAGCAGGCCGCACACCCTGAGAGTGGGATAAACCATCAGAGAGCAGGCCACACACCCTGAGAGCGCAATAAACACCCAGAGAGCAGGCCACACGCCCCAAGAGCAGGATAAATGCCCAGAAAACAGGTCAAACGCCCTGAGAGCAGGCTGCAGGCCCCAAGATTGGGATAAACACCCAGAGAGCAGGCCACACACCCTGAGAGCACGATAAACACCCAGAGAGCATGCCACACACCAAGAGTGGGATAAACACCCAGAGAGCAGGCCACATGCCCCAAGAGCGGGATTAGCTGCCCAGAAAGCAGGTCAAATGCTCAGAGAGTGGGATGAACGCCCTGAGAGCAGGCCACAGGCCCCGAGAGTAGAAAAAAAACCCAGAGAGCAGGCCACACACCCCGAGAGTGGGATAAACACCCAGAGAGCAGGCCACATGCCCCAAGAGCGGGATTAAATGCCCAGAAAGTAGGTCAAATGCTCAGAGAGTGGGATGAACACCCTGAGAGCAGGCCGCAGGCCCCGAGAGTAGAAAAAAAAACCCAGAGAGCAGGTCAAATGCTCAGTCTCAGAAAAATTCCCAGAGAATGGGACAGACAAAAGTGAGAAAAATGCCCCAAGCGTGCTATAAATGCAGAGTGTGGGATAAACACCCCATAAATAGGAACCACACAGCAAGAGCAGGCTACACGCTTGACATCTTACTCCAACTTTTGCTTTCCATAACACCGCTAACTCAGGTGAGACAGAGAGCTGCTTATAGAGAAAGGAGGCTGCTCCGATTGGCACATTAAGCTAGAGTTGTCAGCCTTGCCAATGTAACAGAAGGAACAGCTCTGATGATCCACTGCCAGTATATATCGACCTGGCAGCGTGCCTTTGTGCTTTATTTAAAAAGGCCTTTGTGCTGGAAGGGGGCACTTGCTCTGTGCACATGTTTCTACTGTGAAAGGGAGACTTAAACGACATTCTCAAGTTCCCTGTAAACACGGACAGTTTGGATAAAACAGCAACCATGGGGTTACATGTATGAAGAAGGGAGTCTTTGAGAGACACATTTGTCATTTTCTCCCTCTTTAATGCCATTAATTGCTTGTCCTTTTCACCCCCCGGCTAAAGACCCACAGCAGAAGACACTTCAAAAGGAGACTGACTGGAGGGCAGTGGCAAGGGCTGCAGAGGGCTGAGGCTTCCTGGCAGCACTCCGGTAGAGATCCCACAGCAAATCTAAGCACTGCTTTAAATCAGAAAGCAGGTACAATGAGAACACAGAGCCAAATTAAGCAATGAAGGACACCCCTAAAGGGAGAACATGTTCACTAGGGGCATTAACGATTCTCCAAACCCATAGTTCGGGGGGGGGGGGGGGTTAGGAAAAATACTGGGTTGTATTAATCAACAGCAATCGGGAACACTACAATGACCAACACTAAAGAAAATGGTGGATTAGCTTAACTTCACAAAACAAAATACAGCCACAGGTGGTGAATAGGGTCCTGAATTGATGATTTGCCCACATTTAACTTCAAGTACCATTAGAATGTCTGTAATTGCATGTTTATTAAGTATAGGGACATTTTGGGTATGTGTAATTTTATAATATCTACATTATTTTAAATGGGCCTATGGGCCCTAAAGCACCACTATAAGCCCAAATTGTGTGTTTTTTCTGGCCTGAGTAGCGGAAGGAATATTGCGCCATTACCCCCAAATTTCAAGATTCTCAGTCACATACAAGTGTAATTATAGCCTGCTGAAATTTGATTGGCTGTTGTCAGGCATGTTTGATGAGTAGACCAACTTTTATTATATGATTTGTTGACACTTCCGGCCATGAACATGCACACAAAACTTAAGCACTGTATGTCCAATGGTTTCTGGGTCATAAGCTAATTTGATTTATAGTGCCCCCCCATTTGGTGATTTTTATACACACATACATATACACATATATACATATACAGTAAAACCTCGGATTGCGAGCATAATGTTTCGGAAACATGCCCGTAATCCAAAGCATACAACCCAAAAATATTTATATAAAAATGATTAATACAAAATAAAGTAAAAATACTGTGGTGTCGGGCAGACCGAAGCATCACGGGAGCAGAGACAGACATGGAAACATGCTCTTTATTAGCGGTCCTGAAAAGGATTATATCAGGCACCCTACGAGCCCTTTCTGCTGAAATCTGATTGCCTGTTGTCAGCCATGTTTGATGAATAGATGAACTTTTATAAAATGACTAGTTGGGACATCTGGCTGTCTAAATAATTAAGAAAAAACTCAAGTGTATACTCTCTTATTGACTTATTGGAAGCATATTGAATGACTGACGCATTTTGGCACTAAGCAGTCTTCAGAATCCTAGTCCTGAAACAAGTCTGTGGAAACTAAACAGCCTAAAAGAATAAGTCCTTAATTTAGGATATTATGTTCAAGCGTTACAGGAGATAATGGGTCGTTGTGAATATTTATTATACCTCACCTACCTCCTATTCACCATCTGCTAATTCAACCACCAGGCCAGGAGGATATTCACTAAAATAGAATCAGGTAGGTCATCACTGTGGTTTTACTTAGGCCTAAATGAAGGTGTGTGTTTGACTCATCAAGATGTGTATTTTGTGCTGTATATGGTATGTATAGAACAAAACACACAAAAAATTGCAGTAATTTAACATGTCAAAATAACATAAAATTTCAAAGTAATTAACTGGTGGTTGTGCATAGCCCTCTGTTACTGTGTGAACTTGCAGTGCTTGGGGAGGGCACACACAGTGAGCGTGTTTCACCACTTACTGTGTGACGCTAATAAGAGGTTGGTTTTTTTTTTTTACTAAATGGTGTGGACAATTTTGTTTAGATTGCCCATGAAATTCCACAAAATTGAGTTCACAAAATCTCTAAAATGTGAATATGATATTCCGACAGTTTGAGAATTATTGACTGGTAGATTAGATATGGCAGGTGGCTGTGTTCACAAGGCGGTGGCTGCTGCATCTGTTTTCACCTTCCGCTGCTGCTCTCTACCACTGCTGTTCCAATTCACATTATATGGACTATATGGATAGTGTATAAAACACACTAGATGGACAAAAGTATTGGGGCACCTGGCCATTTCACCTACAGGAGCTTTTAGGACATCCCATTCTAAATCCATAGGTATCAATATCGAGTTGGTCCCCCCCTTTGCAGCTATAACAGCTGCCACTTTTCTGAGAAGGCTGCTACAAGTGGCTGCCCCTCATGGCCAACTTGCTCTCACCTACGCAAAGCTGGGGCATAAATCAACCAATAGCGTAAGAGAGGGTTTGAAAAAAGGGGGATGAGGGGATGCCCAATTTACTTTAAATACAATGGTGTATTTAATGGGGGAGGGGGTTGAATGAAGCTAACTTAAATATCGGAGAAAAAAAAAAAACAACTAATGTGGGCCAGTGAGATTTACTAAATACTATGCAGCGGCATCCGCATCCCAGCATAGGTCCACTCCTTCGGGAAACAAATACATGTATATCGGTAATAATAGTATAGCATTACATTACGATTACAGTAAAACCTCGGATTGCGAGTAACTTGGTTTGCGAGTGTTTTGCAAGACAAGCAAAAATTTTTAATAAATCTTAACTTGATAAACGAGCAAGGTCTTGCAATACGAGTATTACGTATACGCTTTGTT
>JAOYFF010000041.1:102312-117455 GCA_025773925.1 Cryptomyrus ogoouensis | reverse complement strand
GTAGACATCGTTATAGCCGAATTTTCGCTATAAAAGAATCGCTATATGCGTGTTTTCTTTAAGGAATTTAACGTTACAGAGGGTGGTGGATTTGGAATCGAAGCGTTACAAGCGTGTTTTCGTTATAAGCCGAATTGTAATAACCGTGCTCGACTGTGTGTGTGTGTGTGTGTATGTATATATATATATATATACATACACACACACACACACACACACACACACACACACACACACACCTTTTCTACTGTCCCTGATTAGAATGAAAACTATAGCTAGCGGATTCATATGATTTCTCATTATGGGATTTTTATAAAGACTCCCAGCTGCAAACTAAAATAAAATACATTTATAACTGCAATGCCACATACCTGTCTCTGTCCTTGCAGTACATGATGCACTGTTAGTTTTAGTAAAATAATTATTTTTAATATAACATAAACGAGTAGCATTGCTCCAGAGCGCTACCCCGGGCTAGATGTCAAAATACACCCAGAAACATGGAGAGAGAGGTACTAGGGCACATGTTGTGGTGTGCCTGCATCTCACATGCAGCACTGACTGGCCACCCTGAATATGATACGCTGTGCTGAATAAATGACTTAAGGAGGAGAAGGATGTCTTCCCTGAATATGTGTGGCATAATAATTAGCATAAGGCTAAAAATAGCGGTGGGCCTGAATAAAAACTATTAAACTGACCTTTACACTATATGGCTGCCTCCTTCTCAGACGTCACAGGAACATGCACGTACACAGAGACACAGACACAGACATAAAAGGAATGTTTGTCTAGTAACAGCAGCTGGATCTCCTGGGGTGTGTACAGTGTAGTAGCTGGAGTACCCAGCTCCGCTAGGGTATTGCAGCATCTCATCAGGCTGAATGAGTTTCTCACTCCAAGGAACCTCCCTACCTGAGATGCCAAGTCCAATGAGGGATGGGGAGAATCTCTCTCCATGAATGCAGACAGCCACAGCCATTATCCTACACAGCTTCGTTCTGGCTTAAAGGTGCGTGTGAAAATTTATGTGGTCGCCAAGCAGCTTCCTCTAGCTCCTGCAGAACCACTCTGGCCCATATGGTGACCTTCCTAATCACTCCAGACTAGTCGGCTGCACAAAACTAAGCTTCATTTACATTTATTCGTATCTGCCCATCAGTTCTCCAGAATGGTTCATCCAGTACAGCATCATAGTTGAATTTGAGGATGACCTGACCTGGAGTGCTAACACTAAGGAACTGCTGAAAAAGGCACAGCAGAGACTCTATTTTCTAAGAATCCTCAGAAAGAACCGTCTCCCCAAAAGCCTACTCCTTGCCTTTTACCATTGTTCTATCGAGAGCGTACTTATGTACGGACTCTGCGTGTGGTCCAGCAGCTGTACTTGCTCAGATGCGAAAGCTCTCCACAGGGTCATCAGGCAGCAGAGAAGACAATTGGCTGTCCTATCCCCACCCTGGAACAAATCTACACCTCCCGATGCCGGAAAAAAGCTATGGACATTTTATAAGATTCATCACATCCCGGGTCACTGTCTCTTTCAGCTTTTGCCATGAGGAAAGAGATACAGAACAATGAAAATCAGGACAAACCAAAAGTTTTTATCCAAAAGCAATCATGACCTTAAACTCTAAACAGAACTGTTAATTTTTATATTTCATAAGTGCAATTTATATATCCAGTGCAATATGTATAGTAAGTGCAACTTGTATAGTCAGTGCAATTTGTATATTTTTATTATATTCCTTTATTACTCATGCCTCACATTGAGTTGCCTGCACTTTCTCAATTTCGTTGTCAAGTGACAATAAAGATTCTTAGCTTAACTTATCTATTAACTTATCTATTATCTATAACTATTAGTATGGAGAGAAAAACCCTCTGGGAGGTCCAAGGTCAACTGGCTGCCCAACCCCCCTGGGCATGCTAACATTAATGAAAAAACATATTATAATGATGCTAAAACAAGACATTTAAAACTTTAGCTTTAATTTCTGCCTTTCTCTTTGTAATGCTGAAGGCTATGCAGGAAAACACAAGCCTCAAATGCCTTATTTACAGAGCAGCCAATAGTTCCTCATTTAAGGACAGGGACAGTATAAATAACACGCTGCCCACCTGTGTAAAGAAGTCACAATCTGCCATCTTTTATTCTCTTGCTGTCTTGAACTCAAATAACCCAGGAAAATAACCCCCATAAAGCTGTGTATTCATGTTCTGGGGCCACAAGGAAATTTTCTGTAAACGGATAGCCACCGGCATTGGAATGCAGCTCATGCACCAGGTGGCTTCCATTTCATTTGCGCACAGGGAAAACAGATTTATACACAGGGAGCACTATAAAATACCACTGATGGGGGGTGTTTAACTGGCTTCCCATCAAACGATACTCTACAGGGTGGTGAACGTGCACACGCTGAGACATGAACATAGTGGTGGGCAATATAATGATATTTTATCATAACCGGTTGGGCCTGTATCCACGATAAGTGTTTCAGACTTACCACAAGAACTGCGATATGGCAGTATATTTACAACCACAAGAACTGCGATATGGCAGTATATTTACAACCCTGCTTCCAAAAAAGTTGAGATGCTGTGTAAAAAGTAAAAAAAGAATACAATGATTTAAGTTCATTATTTTAAAATGGCATACAAAACAATGTATAAAATGCACACACAAATTGTCCAGCACCTATAAATAAATATTATGGAAAAAAGTATGGTAACAATACTCAGTATTCATAACTATTCAGAGTCCAGATGTAAGAGTTCATTATTGTGCATTTGATTCATCGGTTTGCATGTTGAGGTACACGGCAAGTTGTCAAAGGAGAAAAGCCACTTTCAAAAACTAATCAAGTGGACTAAAATTTCAGACTCTCCTACTACTACAACTGCTGTTGTAATATGTGCAGAATACAGTTTGGCATTGTCTTGCTGAAAAAGACGTCTTGATGGCAGCATACAGTCATATGAAAAAATTAGGACACCCCATTAAATATTTAATTCTTTTTAAAGATATCAAAATATCATTATTAAATCTTTAAAATTATATCTGTAGATCAAGGTGATGTACTCGCATCACCTATACAAAAACAAGCAAATTCACTTATTTAACAAAGAAAATTAATTAAGATGCCAATTCCTACGGAGGAAAAAGTTAGGACATCCTGTGCCCTAATAGCTAGTATTTCCCCCATTGGCTGAAATAAACTCAATGAGACGTTTCCTATAACCATCTATCAATCTCTGGCATCGACTGGCAGAAAGTTTTCCCCACTCTCCAATGCAGAATTCCTTAAGCGGTGTGATGTTTGAAGGGTGTCTTGCATGCACTTCCGCTTCAAATCACCCCACAGCATCTCAATAGGATTCAGATCTGGGCTTTGACTTGACCATTCCAGAACTCTCCATTTCCTTCTTGTAAGCCATTCCTTGGTAGATTTACTGGAATGTTTTGGGTCATTATCATTTGCATGGTCCATCCCCAAATTGTACTCAAGCACCTTTTGATATGATGAAAAATAGTGGATTCTATGATGGTGAGCTGATCAGGTTCTGCTGCAGCAAGGCAGCCCCAAACCATGACATATGACCCAAATAATTCAATTTCAGATTCATCTGTCCAAAGCACGTTGTTCCAAAAGTCCCAGTCTATGTCTAGGCAGTCTCTGGCAAACTTCAGTGTTGCCCAGATGTTTTTTTTACAGCAAGGGTTTTCTCCTTGCACAGCTCCCATGTAAATCAAACTTGTGCAGTCTCTTTCTGATGGTAGATGCATGTACCTTGACATCAACTGTGGCAAGAACTCCGTGTATGACATTTTAGGATTTTTGGAGAATTCTTTCAGCATCTTCCAGTCTGCTCTTGGGCTGAACTTGCTAGGACAGCCTGCCCTAACCATGTTGCCAGTTGTTTTAAATGTTCTCCACTTGTAAATTATTTTCTAGACAGTGGAATGGCTGATTCCAAACTCTGTAACAATGTTCTAATCATTTTCACCTGATACAGTGCACCTGAATCTAGTTTTAGGAATTTAAAATAGTGATGAATGTGAGGGTGTCCTAACTTTTTCCTCAGTGGAAATTAGCATCTTAATTTATTTTCATAAA
This sequence comes from Cryptomyrus ogoouensis, assembly GCA_025773925.1. Classification (NCBI taxonomy): domain Eukaryota; kingdom Metazoa; phylum Chordata; class Actinopteri; order Osteoglossiformes; family Mormyridae; genus Cryptomyrus; species Cryptomyrus ogoouensis. The sequence continues at coordinate 113,337 of JAOYFF010000041.1, read as the reverse complement.
TATGTGAATTTGTTTGTTTTTGCATAGATGCACTTGTAGATAGATGCAGATATAATTTGAAATAAGATTTAATACTGATATGTTGATATTTCTTAATAAGTAACTAAATATTTAATGAGGTGCCCCACTTTTTTCACATAACTGTATTTAAGGTAAGGCAATGGAAACAAGTAAAAACCGATACATAACGTTCAACATTAATGGTGCCTTTCCAGGTGTGCAAGCCACCCACGCCATGGGCATTAATGCAACGCTATACCATCACGGATGTTGGCTTTTGAACTGCCTGCTGATAACCTGGATGGTTTACCCTGGATGATTTACCCTCAATAATCGATGTGGCAAATGTTCGATAAATGTTCACTATGACTTCAGACCTGGTGACACATTTTGTGTCATGGTGAAATGACTTCACTTCCTCTATGACTGCTTGTCTGGACCGGCAATGGAGCACAAGCACAGAGACAGACATGAAAATACAAACAGGAGATTCACTGAATAAAAAATAATTCAATATGGCAGGCAGGAAGACAAAAGACAACACGATCAAAAGAACAGGGTGACTAACCAGGAGAGCAGGCAAGTCCAAAGCAACCTGTCCAATAAGGGTAATCCAACACAATACAAAAGTGCACAGTCAAATTCACTCTGCAAGAAATTCACACAGCAATACTCCACAGAGAATGCTAGCAACGGTGTTTTTGGTGCTGACTAAAATAACCTGACCTGCCTCCATTCACCTAGGCACAACTTGTGAGTCATGGGACAGAGAAGCCTCCCTCAGAGTAAGCTTTGCTGTTGGTGAAGAAAGCGCAGCAGTCACATCATCATTTTAAAAAGAGAGATATTGTGGATAACCAGGTAAAAAGACATCAGTGGTGTGGTAGTACTATTTAATAAATCCCATAACACGCACACGTGGTGCCAACTTAAATTGGAAATACTATGAATTTATTGCACCACAAGAAGCATTGCCAGCCAGTAGAACATACTGAATGCAAGTGTTTACAGTCATAGACCCCAGCAATTAGTGTTGCAACTTTCAATCGTGCCCTATATCGGTTCAAAGCGAGACACAGCATTTTATTTTTCAATACCAGGTGGGTGGCTACTCTACTACCAATATTAAACCCGTCCTCTGTAACAACCAGTGAGTCAGTCAAAGAAAAAACCCAGCAATAAAGCATACTGTTGATGTATTACTAGTGGTAATTAATAGAGCCTCAGAGTCAAGAATTAAAGAATTATTATTGAAATTAATGGTGTGTGTGTGTGCGCCCTGAGATGGGTTGGCGCCCCATACTGGGTTGTTTCCAACCTTGAGCCCATAGCCTCCGACATAGGCTTCGGACACCCCCACGACCCTAAATAGAATGGACGGATGTGTGGATTTATGGATTATATTGTGATAATTAGCGATATCGGCTGAAAAATTTTATTGCAATAACATTTTCGGCAATATCACCCAGCCCTACAAACCAGGTGTTTTGTTTCAGCATTACAGTCTTTCATGGACCATGTCCCAAATTCTTTGAAATGTGTTACTGGCATCAAATTGAAACTGAGCATATATTTCTCATAATACAATAAAAATTTCTCAGTTTCAATATTTGATGTTGTCTTTGTTCTATTTTCAATTAAGTGTGGTTTTAATAATAAATAATAATAATAATCAACACTTAATTGATCCCCGTGGGGAAATCGTCTTTATGCCGCCCCCAACTTGCTCTTTGTAGAGTAAGCTGTCCGCGAAGGGCAGCCACCCTGGGAGCTGGGGGTTAAGGGCCTTGCTCAAGGACCCGCAGATGTGCTGAGGCTGGGTTTGAACCAATGATCTTGTGATTACAGGCACACAGGCTTAGCTCACTCAGCCACACACTGCCCCTTCCAATGATAATTTATTAGTTTCATCAGCTGAATTTCAGAACATAGGCCAATATTTATTGGCCAGCTAGCTAAGTTTCTGCAACAAAGTTCACAAAGGTGACTTTGGTTATTTAAGAATTAATAATAAACGTCTTTAGTGAAATGGCTAAAACAAACAAATGAAACAGTTAATCTAGCTCAAGGAATCTGAAAAATCATTGCATTCTGTTTTTATTTATGGTTTTATAGTGTCCCAACTTTTTCGGAAACAGGGTTGTATATTTACATTTAACAGATGTTTTTGTCCAAAGCAATGTCTATGCGAGGCAAATAGCACATTAAATACGTGCTGTCAAGAAGCTGACTAGGCATAAGTGCTGCTTGGCTGTGCTTCCAATGAATGCCTAGTTACAAGTGCACTACTTAACACTATTATTATAACAACAGAACAAACCAGCAGGCACTGATCACGCCATGCCTGCGTGTTCAAAGGCTACAACCTGCAATATAGGAGCGAGTTTGAAACTGGGGGCACAACTTAATTTAAATTCAACGGTCTATTTAATGAGGGGGGGAGGGGTATGAATGAAGCCAGGAAGCTCGTGTGGTTCCTATGCCCCTGGCTATAACAGTACAACAACAAAACAGAGCAGTCAGCATTTCCAGCCAGCATAACATCTCAGCGCTATATATCTATATCTCACTTCTTTGTCAGTTATCTGTCTCAGTGGATCTCAACAAACTGAATAAGTCAGTCAGGCAACTATACATATATATCATTGGATTGCTGAGGAAGAACTGGTTCTTCTCCCTCTATTTACTACATTGATATCAGTTGGAAGTACACAACACGCATTACATTACCAGTAAGGAAGGCTGAGAGGGACTAAAAATGTATCTATCCCATGTTGTTTTTATCTGATACATGAATAGGTTTTGTATGTGAAGGGGGTCACATACCAGGTCGCATACACAATTAGGGTGTGCTAGAGCTGGACAATATACTGCAGAGCAATATACGACACTGCAATATGGATGTGCGGTAATCACATTGCAGGACGTGCAATATCAAGTACAGCAACCTATCAACCTGAATAAGTGTAAATAATGTAGATCTTAATTCTAGAGCTGCTTATTTCAACAGTTATTTCCATGAAACTAACAGTACTACTGAGATCGACTAGGTTGCTGTCATAACAGGGGCTGTCAATGGAGGATAACCTTGCTGTGTGCGTGTGTGAGCATGCGCGATATCTTGGCATGTGATGAACGTTCAATAAAAACCATTTCAAAAAAGAAGTAGTTGGGTATTTGTGACCAAATATAGTTTTCTGGCCCTTAAAGGTAGACCGTATATCAAGTTTATATCCTCCACTACCTCAGGACAGAACCATGGGGAATTTATGACCAGCCCTGCCAATGATGGGCTATAGCCTGTAGATTTTTTTCACTAGTCAGTTGTAAATTAAGGATCAAAAAATGCACTTATTGACATTTGCTATCGAATTTGGGAGCGTTTAACTGGCCAAGCAAACAAACAAACAAATAAATAAAATGCTTCAGATGTGCTGTAGTGCTGTTTATCCATTTGTGCGGCACGGAGTTGGTTGGGGATCAGCGTCATTGATTTTTGATAAACTAGGTGTCTGGTGTCCAGTGCAGTCTCTCTGGCTTCACGTGGCCCATGTGTTGTCGGGGTGCTGCTGCTCAGGGATTCCTCATGCCTGTGCCCCCCCTCCCAGTGCTGTCTCTCTGGCTTCACGTGTCCCATGTGCTGTTGGGGTGCTGGTGTTCAAGGATTCCTCATGCCTGTGCTCCCTGCCCCCATTAATGTTGCATGACAGGGAATTAAAAACACTTACGGGAAACCTCTGCTATCTGGAGATTTGACAGTGTGGGATGATGTGAACAAAACGTTCGGTGGAGGAATTACCACAAAAACATTTGGAAGGACCAATTTAATTTGACACCAGTGAAGCCATTTTTATTTGAAAATAATTGTTTTAAATATTTTGCTTGCAAAAAATAGTGTTTACAAAATGTTTAGGTCTGCTAAAAAACTCAATCGGTCAGGAACAGCAAAAAAAAAAAAAAAAAAACAATTGGCAACTAATTGCCAAGGAAATGCAATCAGGGTATCTGATACTATCCCTGGAGGGAACAGCCTACATGAAGGTATTTTTCACTGGTGTTGTACGCTGCCTGTGCTTCACACAATCGACACCTGGATGCTGCATGTGCGGGAAAAGCAGCAGTAAAGCATCGCTGATGCACCGGTGATGCCTCATACCCAATGTTCACTCACCTGACATCTGGCAGAAGGTTCTGGAGTATCTGAACTGTCACCACCAGACACTGCAATAGCTCCATCCTCCAGGCAGTCAGGCTGCACAATACCCTGCTACCCCCCTCCAAAGAGAGACACTGCCCCCAATGGTCACCCACCCAACCTCCAAGACTGCTATTACCCCAATCAGACACCCCCACCTACCCTCCAGTGATGCTATTTGTTGTCTGTTTGCCTGTTTTTATATTTGCACATTCTTTACATACACTACACTGCACATTTGCACTACCATGCACACACAAACACGCCACGCAAAGTCAATCACTCATACTGAATTTAATCTACTGGGCTGTTGATGTTATACATATATTTGTTTGTATTTATGAATAGCATCATAGAGGGCCCAAGAGAAATGTCAATTCAAGGCACCATGTACTTTGTGTTGACAAAGACCTCAAGTGTTGACCAACAAACCTCTTATGCTCTTTCAACCATTTTTTTATTATATCAACATTAATTTCAGTGACGTTAAGTCGATATCAAGGTCACTTCTCAGTAATGGGAAAAAAAGCCTGAATTTCAGATTTTATATTTAGAGACCACGTTTACTGCCTTGTCGTGTAATAAATAGACGCTCATTTTATGCTGGAGGGTCCTGCAAAAATAGTTAAGCTGTAAATAAGAGGCAAGCATGTACTGGTCAAATAGTGAAAACAAACACACAGCATGCCAGAAAGCCGAATGTCAGAGTGCAGAGCGAACGGCAGGAACACACAAACAGCAAGACGGTGTCTCTGCCTGAGTAAATGTACTTAATACTGCTACATACATACTGTAGAAGCACTCGTTCTCTCTCTCTCTCTCACACACACACACACACGTGCCAACACACAGGCATACATAAAGACAGACAGACTAAAATAAGCTCACTTTTGCCAGTTTGAAGTAATCAGGAAAAAAAACAGAGAATAGACCATAATACTGTAATAACACCTCACCCTAGACATTTTGTATCAGGTATGTACAGTAGACCACTAGGAACAGTTTCATTATGAACTACATTATAGCTGAGTAGTGGCATAATCACATAAATACTGCCAGGTTAAAAAACTCATAGTTACACTGCTAAGTAGAAAACAGAAGATCCACCAAACCGCTGACAAACAGGGCAGAGGAGTTAGGAATATGTCCAGGCCAGAGTTCACAACACTAAGGCTGCTGTGTGAGACTGCACGTATATATAAATTACAGGAGGTGAGGCTGTATGAAAGCTCCCAGACAAGGCACTTGAGCCCCCAGAGCCAGAGCAAGCTCCTGCCAACCTACAGACCGTACTAATACAGCACAGAGCACAGTGATTTCAGTACACAGAGACAGACACACTCATCACACAATGCATTCCCAAAATAACAGGTCAAACATACCATTCAGAGGTGTCAGACACCCATATACCAGCCCCTTGGCCACTGTACGTAATGAGAACCCCTGAAATGAGTCAGGACACAGCTTCATAGGTACAGCAGGTCAGGTAAGTTCCCAGTGGTTTGGTTTTCAGAGACACTATTAGATGGTAGGAGGTGGAAGAATGAGAGAACGAAATGAAACTCTCTAAGATACTCCATCTAGGGCGGCCAATACTGTAAAGCAGAAGTTTAAGTTTGTCAAGTTGTCCGTCATTCACAACAAGGCCTCATCAGTGTCAGAAAAATATGAAAATTGAGAAATAGCTAGAGAAGCAGAAAAAAAGCAGGGTGAAATGAGGGAATTAGTCACCTAAACGGGATTCCCAGTCGCTGGGAATTGCTCGAGGTGTGATGTCAGGGATGAAGCTGGGCTTGGGAAACGGGGAGGGAGCGTATGCAAGGGGACACGCCAGGGGAAGCATGTGAAGCCACCATCTGCCGCCAAGCAGTGACCACATTTAGGACACAGCATGGTGCCCCCACAGGTGTACATGCAGACAGATGCGTGCGCACGCACGCATGCACACACACACACACGCGCGCACACACACACACACACACACACACACAGAGCATTCACATGGGGTCTCAGAAAGGAACCCAGGAGAAGACTGAGGAAATGACAGGCACACAGCATGTATGTAATCAGGCATGCAACAGCAGCTGGGATGTGCAGTGATGGGGTGCGGCACAGCACACTGAGCACGTCTCCACACAGGCACAAGAATTACATAATGGCTGGCAGGCAGGCAGGCAGGCCCCCCCCCCCCCGTGCTCTGCCTGCCTGGCTGCAACAAGCCTCGTAACCATGGCGGCGCTGGCATTACAGCAGCAGAATGCACAAGCTAAGCACTGACTCCCAGGCCGTCATTTTAACAGCTCTGCTCAGGCCTCTCTCAGCATGTGCAGCCGCATCCCTGGGAGACAGCCCCCTCCCCCCCCGCCCTGCAAAACTCCCAGTTAACCCCTTCCTTCCTGCACTGACGCTCTGCCTTTCATACAGAAGACAGCACCACTTTTTGTTTCTCTCGCAGTCTCATTTCCTTCCCAGGGAGCCCCACCCACACCGAACACTTTCCCAGCTCTGCTCAGATGACAGGTTCTGTGTGTATATATGACATCTACCCAAAAGTATTCTGAAGGGTGCAAACCGTCTAAAGAAAATTGATTTGGGGGCATACTGAAATCTATTTCAGAATAGCTTCGGCAGCATCCTGCATGATGCCTATGAGCGCACACGCACATACATATGTGCACACACATGCACACTCAGACACACACACAACCACACACAGCCTCAGGCAGACAGGCCTGCGTGCGAACACACACACACACACACACACACACACACACACACACACACACACACAGAGCTTTCTAATTATATCTTTTTAAGAGAAAACGCTTATCCCAACATGATGATCTTAAGCCCTACCTAACCCTAACCTTAGGTAACCAAACACAATACAAGACTTTTGGCATTTGACAGTTTTTTGATTGCATTCACAGATTTTCGTGGGGACCTGAAATATAGTCTCCCACAATGTTTAAAAAAAAAAACAAAAAAAAAAACAGGATTTTGTCACATTTTGAGGGGAACATTTGGTTCACACACACGCACACACACACAAACAAACCTCCAATCCACACCTGCACCCAGAACAAAAATCCCAGCTGTTGCTGCTGCACACCACCCTCACCATAACTCCTCACTGTACCACCATCTCTACCCTTAAAAGAAAATGGGGGAACTATAAGCAATGCTGAAGGTACCATCTGATCTGTCATCCAGAAGTTCATCCAGCTCCGCAACAGGCAGCCATAGTGCCCAGTGCTGTTCTGAGAGTATTTCAGTTTCTCCTCCGGATTTCGTTCACCTTTAGTCTGATGGTATATTTGTTATATTCAGATTGCTGAATTCTGCCTGGGTATAATTTCCCAATGAGGATCACACAGGGCAATTAAATACAATGTAAACAGCAGACTCAACACACATATGCAGAGAGCACCATACTTCAGGATCATACTATAAGGTCAGGAACCATGTAGATCTCTGGAGGAAACGAGAGCTGTCCACCCAGCCCCAGACACCCCCCATCGTGCTTGGGGATAATGCAGGCCATCGTGATCTGGAAAAGTGCACACCAATGACTGTTCTAAACCACTACGACATTCACAGTGTTGAGACAACGTCTTGGCACTTTGGCTTCTGGACATGTAGCCGGGCACTTGACTGGGTCGTGACCACAACGAGCAGCGAAAATCTAGCAGGCGAAAAGATGGAAGACAGCACTGCACGATTCAAACCAGTCTGTGCAGTATAGATGTAAATCACTGACTCCAAGGCCAGCTGAAGAAAATTAAATGGGGAATGATTAGCGTGGGGGGTGTAGCCAGTGCAAGTTAGCTGAGTAATGCAGATCAGTGGCAGAGGATGCCCCACCCACTGGGAAGGCGGCACCGGAGCATCCAGACCCCAAACAGAAGTCTTCTAGGCAGCTTTTATCCACAAGCCAAATTGGGTTACTGAACTAATGATACCAACATTCATAAACGTTTTTCAATGTTTCTCACTGTTTACATTGTACAGCAGTAGTTAATTTTGAAAATTGCATCATTCTTGTATTTTTTATATTTTTATTTTATGCTTATTTTGTTCTTTTTTATGTTTTTACTTTACTTACTCTGCAAAAGTGGCTCAGACGAAGAATTTCATTATTGGTAATGATGCTGCATTATCAGTATATGACAATGAAACTCGAAGGACATTACAAGCCAGATTTAATAATGAATTATGAATATGATACAGGCCAGTACTTTAATACCTGTTACAAGCAATAAATTAGCATGCAAAATCCCTCATCCTCCAGTACAGAAAAACTGCTGATCGTCCAATGCAATCATCTCCATTATTTTTGTAGTTCCGTCTTCATCAATATTTCATGTTAGCAGTACCATAATTAAAGTTTAAATACTGGCTGGCAATACTGGCCACGATTAACGATATTAGCCAAGATTGATAATATATGAAGGTATATCGACCAATAATATGTTAACCACAGGGCAGGGGAATATAGCAAAATATTTTAGCACAATAATATTTTTCATATCAGTTAATACAAAGCATTTCCTTACTTAAATGCCCCATGTTTGCTCAAAATTTCCTTCGGAATCCCCTTAAACAAATTCAGAACACAAAACAGCACCAAATTGAAGGGACTGCAAAATGAAATCTAACTTCAATTAATAAATCATACAAAAATAAACTTTATCATATGGCGTAACACTAGAAGACATTGACAATTTGTCACTGTGTTTTTCCCTCTGACTACCTCGCTGCTCATTCCAGGGAACGAGTTTGACATTGCTGGTAAAGTCGCCACCCATCCCACATTGGAAATTAAATGCTGTGTCCCATTTTGAACCAATATGTGACATTATTTGTCTGGCATTTCTTCAGATTTAACGTGGAAACCTTAATTGCTTGTGTCTGTGGCTGTAAGCACTTGCATTCGTGTGTTCTATCAGATGGCCATGCTTCAAATAGAGGTCAACTGATATATCGGGCCGATATTTGGCATTTTTTAATGTATCGGCGGCATTGGCCGATATCCGAGTGTAGTACGCCAATTTACAGACAGGCACGTCTGCTGGCAGCCCAGTGTTATTGTTCCTGTAGAACACGTGACCCATGCTGCCTTGTGCAGGACCCCAGCCAGAAGTCCTGGGAGAAAACGGTAAGGCTTAAATTCTGATCTTTCAAAGACCCATTTATTTAACTGTTTGCAATGAAATGTTGCTTTAAAAGAAAACGCGGACGCTTTTGAAAGAGAACGCGAATTACGCTGTCGGGAACTGGTGTAATGATAATGAGTCTTCAATCAACTGTAGCTTATAGGTAGGGCTGGGCGATATATCGATATTATATCGCGCATGTGCAACAATCACCAGGGCTTCAGATGACAGACAAAGCATTTGTCCGGACACCCGCTTTTGGGTGAAATACGGACACTAATTTATGCCCATAATTTGGTAAAAGGATTAGTAGTATGGCTAAAATATTAATGAGATGCGTTTTGTGATACCCAAAAGTTAGTAATTTGTATAAACTTCATGTTTTTTAAATTTGATCAGCGGAGCACCCCACATAATACTGTTTTGGTAAACTACGGTTTGGTATACCTCAGTGCAATATGCACTGAAATCGCGGTGATGAAGAGCAGCCACGATATCTTTTAAAAGAGGAGATCTTGTGGATAAACAACGTAAAAAGACGTCGGCGGTGTGGTGGGACTTTTTGCAGATCAAAGTCTGACACATTTATGAAACATAAGGATATGCCGTATTTATACTAATAATGACTTTTGGACATCATACAAAGCCTCATTAATATTTTAGCCATACTACTAAACTGCTTAAATTGTGGGCATAAATACATGTCCGTATTTCACTGAAAAGATGGCGCATGACCAAATGCTTCGTCTGTCATCTGAAGCCCCGGTGATTATTGCGCATGTGCGATATAATATCGATATGATATCGCCCAGCCCTACTATATATATATATATATATATATATATACACACACACACACACACATATACATATATATACACATATATATATATATATATATATATATATATATACACATATACACATATACATATACACATACATATATATATATACACATCGCTCTATCCTCAATTCCATTGTGTCGCAAAATACACTGTTTACAGCAACATTTTTTCATCATTTGGATGACAAACAAGGTTACACGCCAGCACGAGGGATGTGGCACTTGTGTGGAAGTTTTTATTGGACTTTATTATTTGTAACCCACAGAAGACAATCCACAAATATGTACCATGATCCACAAATATTGGACTATCCACAAATAGGGTGTGTTTTTTTTTACGTTGTCTAACATATCCACAGAAATGGAGCAATTTGTACATGTAAAACGTGTTTTGCACATTTGTGGATCACGTCCTGTCCATTTGTGGATCGTGTTACATTTGTGACTTCCATCCTACTGATTTGCAGATTGTCGTCATATTCGTACCAGTAATGAGCCCCTCTGGGTGGGAAAATATTTTTTGAAAAAGTTTTGTGTTCACTTGCAATAATTTTGCAATCCCACTTCACTTGCCCAATTGCTGTTTGCTGCAATGCGACAGCATGGATTAACCTAAATAATACAAGTATGCCATGTAAAGTGTGCTTTAACCATTCAACTATGTGAGACAAGGTAACGATGGTGTCTCTCCACAACATTGGCAGGAGTGGTCCTCTCCCCTCGGCACCACCATACGTGAAGACAATGGTGTTACTACAACATTTGATATTACTATAAATTTCTATCATGAAGAAATGAAGCAGTGGTGTAGTGGTAACAAGAAATTT
>JAOYFF010000041.1:49864-81586 GCA_025773925.1 Cryptomyrus ogoouensis | reverse complement strand
CTCCCAAATTAGGAGGTAGCCACTGTACTTATGTGTATAATAACGTAGACCCAACTAATTGATTATTAAATTAGTTGCCAACTATTTTAATAATCGATTTTAATCGATTAAATCGATTAGTTGTTGCAGCCCTAGACTATAGGTAAGAGTACTTATGTGGCATCTTCCTAGACCAAAATCTTACAAAATACTTCAAGAAATAAAAAAAGATATTCTCTAGAATACAAATCCTGCATTATCCTGCAACTGAATTTTCAACCACAAGTGCAGTTTCTTAAGTGATATTCCACCAGCACCCACTACGAGCAGTCATTCTCCTGGTGGTTGCTTGAGCTAGGGTCACTGGAGGGACTGACTAACCCTGACACAATGAGATTTCTTAATTATTTAAATGTATTCCAAGCTGTGGCATTAACTCATTTCCAATGGCCTTTTACAGTAATTAAACCCCTGGCATTCTTACGGTAAAAAAGCAGGTCAGCCAGCACTGCAGTAAATGGCTTATCTGGCATTTTAACCCCCCCCCCCACCCGAGGCTGGGCACTTCCACTTTGTTGGTTTATCTGGAGAAGCTGTGGGTGTCTGGCTAGGCAGTGCAACATTTACTTGTGTTTTGGCCTGGCTCTCAACAACCTGTTTTTGACAATATATTTTGGGGGCCTTAAAAATATACAGCGTAACACCTACACAGTGTGTGTGTGTGTGTGTGTGTGTGTGTGTGTGTGTGTGTGTGTGTGTGTGTGTGTGTGTGTGTGTGTGTGTGTGTGAGAGGCAGAGTGAGATTGCATGGATGTGGCTGTGTGGGCGGAAGCAGCAAAAAAAGTCTGAGATTTGTACCATTTGGGGGGATGGGGAGTTCACAGCTTGCAGCTATGATGTTGTGCTCATCAGCCTCAGCTCCAAGCAGCTGTGGCAGACACAAGCATGGACACAGAATCCCTTCAACTCTACCAAAGCCCAGAGCAGAACAGGAATGCGAGCATAGGGGCCAGAGAAAAAAAAAAAAAAAAAAGACACAAAAAAAAAAAAAGAAAAAAATTGTTCTTGTTCTCAGCACCACCCTGGCCTGAAGTGAGGGACACACCCTAAAAGCAGCATGTCTATGTTCCTAATCCCCCCCTCCCCCAGCCCCAAGCCCGGCAGTTCTTAAGTCAGCCTGCAGAGTCCTGCCACAGGCTGCAAGGAAAGTGAGCCCAGCACATTTCAAAACAGCAGTTTTCCCCGTACATTAAAAACAGAGAACACAGAGTGAAACAGGGAGGCTGGAACAGAGTATGTGCTGCAGTCTCATAAATAACAGTTCCTCATGCTCTTCAAATCAGCCAGCTCAGACAAAGAAAATCTGAGGTTATGCTAGGTCAATACAACAATTTTCTTTCATGTGCAACTTCTCCTGGTGGTGATGGGTCACAGGATATATGCAGTTTACAGTGACTGCAGTGAGGGCTAGATGCAAATGGATGGAGATATTTCCATAACTGCAGGAGATTTGGTGGAATTTGCTTCTCAAATTGCTTTAACAGTTCACATATAGAAATGTAGCCAACCACAGGAAAGAGAATCCCGGGGGGGATTATGGGAATTCATGAACAGGCTGCGCTAGCACTTGACATGGTAAAAAACTAAGGCCTAGGTTCTATTTATCAGTCTAGGAGGCACTGGAACAGTGAAATTTTTCCTGTGGTTCCTGAAAACCTTTTCAGCCATGTGGGTTTAGTTATGGAAAACATGCAGACCCCATAAGGACAGACACAGAAAGAGGTGAATTGGCACGCAGACCACTGGGCCCCGAAGGCTGACTATCTAAAGGGGTTTATCTTTCAAATCCAAGACTAGAGAAGGGAATCCAGGCATTTTCCCTCGAGTTTCCTCAGAATGGCTAAGGCTTTTGCAGTCATAAGGATCATAATGCTACAAGTAACATGATACTGAGAGGAGGAGACTGAGCTTGGCCAATGCAGTAAGCAATGATATTCCCACTAAGCGCTCCAAGTGCACTCGCTTCTAAGACAGAGCCAAAAGGCAAACTTCCAGCAAAGCCTGTATTCAAACCACTCTTACCAGATTCCTCTGAATTCCGCCAGCATGTGATTTCTGAAGAGTTTAACATCCCAGTTTGTACTACTTATAATCATCTATTATAAATGGTGTCATATTACTCGACACAGTGAATAAAATAGGAACTTATAACTGACCTTCCCAATAAGTTCCTTTTTTAAGTATCTTTCCCAAAAAAAAGTGTACATCACAGCCATGTTATAACAGGCTCAGGATTCTAAGAGTTTTTTTATTCCTTCTTGCTCTCATCCTGCAAATTAAGCTGCCAAAGTGCAATTAGGAAATCTCATAGTAAAGCCAAGAGCAAGTTATTCACTAATGACCAATGTTACAAAATACTTGTTCAGCACCAAACTGAGCAAAACACATAAAAATAACAGTGCAGCCTCATAAAGACAGTGAGGCTGATAGGAATGCAATGCCCCAAGTCGTTCACTTCAAAAGTCCAACCCACACGCTCCCTGCAGCCCCCCACCTCCCACCCCCATCACCACCACCCAGGAATCCGCTGATGCACACCTCCCCTGAACTCGGTGAACCCCTTAACGCCACTGACACAAACACCCTTAGGATGTGAAAACCAGTCTTCCTTTCTGGGCAGACTGAGACAATGCCAGAGACTCCCACACAGATTTCCAAGCGCCACTGAGCTCAACTAGGAGAGATGAAGCCAGTTGAAACATGATCTGAGAAACTGTAGCTTTTGAATTTTTTTGCTATGGGAATGAAATATTTAAATTGAGTGCCTCATGCGGCAGCTGGCAACATTGGTGGCACTTACTGACTTATGAGGTAATGAACATGATGTGACTTAACCAGGATGCTACTAATATATTCATACAAACAGATAAGAGAGAACACAATGTGCTAGGCAATTATACTGGTTGCTTTGAGTAAAAGTATGGAACCAGCACCATTTTAAAACATAATAATCGATAACATATCTCCTGGAGTATGCTTCCACAAAGAATATGTCATGACAACAGTCACATGGACCAAGAAAAGCAAGAGACCATAGTAGAGATCTCATAGAACAGAGAGGATGGCTACAGATGAAGCAGCAATAATGCTAAGTTCACACTATAGGACTGCCAAAGTAGTCAGATTGCTGTACTGTTCACATTACACAAGTCAACCCTTTGTCCACTTGCGTTCTCTTGCCCACCACACCCTGTTATTCCCTTATTCCACTTCCCCTTTTCCTTTCAATCTGTTATGCCTCAACCCTAGACTGGGGTTCGTAACACCGTTATCTTGTAATTGGGACTCTTGTAGTTATTGTGGTTTACACACTAGAGAACTGATCAGCAACAGTGGGTCACACTACAAGATCTTTCACCAGAAGGAAAATCACTGACAAGTCCGTTACGTTGTCACAAAAACAAATTCAAGAAGTGACAAAGGGAAACGACAATTCTCTGGTTAATGCACTATAAACTGTTAAAATACTAATCAAATTACAACATATGATCTACATTTAAAAACATGTGGCATGTTAAGCCTTGTAGACACAGAACTTTCAGGAAACACTACTACATACCAAGTCTTTAGTAGGGATGTCACGATACCAGAAATTTAGTAGTCAGTATTAGGGCTGTACGATATGATCAAAATCTCACATGCTGACACAAGTAAACTCATATCCAGATAATTATATAATGTAACGTGACTGACAAATAGACAAGAAATGATCCACAAATATGCAAAATCCTTTTCACATGCACAATTGTGTACACACGCAGATATGCAATAGTTTTGTGTTCCCTCGCAATACTTTTGTTATTAACAAATGTACTGTGTCCATTTAAAGTACACAAACCTAAACGATACAAACATGTCCAATGAAGTGCACTTTAAGCATTAAGCTACAGGGGACAACGTACACCATGTAACTTTCATATGTGGTTTTATACATATTTATTAATAATCGCATTGTGCCCATTGACTGTCAGTGACTAAACAAGACAGATGGGCTACTGAAGGTGAATAACTTCCTAACTGTACTCAGAGGTTGTTAAAATTAGAGAGCGAATATGAATCGAAGGAATGCGGTGTTTCTCCTTATAATGAGTGTCAATGGAGAGGAAAATGTTTAATGTGAGAAAGTCCATATTCCTAGCATTTCAGTTTTGATTTTTTTCCAGGTGTAAGTGTTTATGACCAGATGTATTGGAGCAAAATTTGGTGATTACTGGTCACCGTTTAGGTACATTTAGCCACAAGCATTTTCACGTTAAGAGTTTTAAAATGTCCCCATTGAAATATGAATTAAAATTTGCCCGTAAAGAAATCTGGAAAACCAAGGGGTATTGCTTGCTTTTGTTGAAAGATATTACAGCCGGAAAACTAAATATAAAGTCAACTTCATCACAGTATCATAGTTAAGGTTTAAACCTGAAACCACTTTCGGGTATACCTCCCAGGTATTCTGGCTTGATGTATGGATATGCGGATCTCTTCTGAAACATTACAGAAAGCGGGGTTGAGTTTACCACGGTTTCGAGTTAAGGTTTAGAGTTAGCTTTATATGCACTTTTCTGGCTGCAATATTTTTCAATGTTTTTCAGTGGTTGCATGTGTGCACTTCACATTCAATAGCCCAACTGTCTTACATAAAGTCTCTGGCAATGAATGGACACAGTGCAATTATTAATAAATACATATAAAAACACATTATAATAAAAATTACATGGGGTACATTTTCCCCCTTTGTTTAACACTTACAGCACGTCTATTATTTATGTTTACCCATACCATCACATTGCAGCAAATAGCAAGTGGGCAAGAGTAGTGGGATTGCAAAAGTATTGCAAGTGAACACAAAACTATTTTCCCACCCAGACCTCTTAGGAGCTCCGCAGCGGTATGAATCGGACAAAAATCCACAAATCAAAAGGAGAGAAGTCACAAATGTAACAACCCACAAAGACAAGAAATGATCCACAAAGGTGTAAACACGTTTCATGTGTACATATCAGGCTATTTTTGTGGATATGATTTTACACAACATTAAAAATTAAAAACACATATTTATGGATATTTAAATATTTGTGGATCGTGATACTTATTTGTGAATTGTATTCTGTGGGTTACAAACAATAAAGCCTATACAAGTGCCGTTTCGCACGTGGTGGCATAAAATTGCAAACCGCCTTCCAAATGATGAATAAAGTATTGCCGTAAACAGTGTATTTTGCAACACCACGAAATAACCAAGAGCATAATATGAAACGATAGACATTTTTATTTCATCATCTGATATATACTGTCATATCTCACAAGCCTAGTCAGTGCAGATACCAGTAGAATTACATGATTCCCGATACCCAATGATACCACGGGGAGAGGAGAGAGGGAAAAAAAAAAAAAAAAAAAAAAAAAAAAAGATTCTCATATACTTAAAAACATTCGAACATTATAAAAATGGAATTTCTGTAAATGTAAGCAACAGTAAAGAACAAAACAGTACAATGATTTATGGGCAAGTAGTGCAACAATTTTTGGTAAATGTCACAATGATTCCTATGAATGACTTCATTTTTCATGGCTTTTTGAACAGATGAAAGTTGTAGTTTTTAACCGTTGGCACTTATGTCATATTTGCGGCTCATTAAAATCAGTCATACACAGTACTGTCCAGCCACTATCTGTGTACTACAGTCTTTGTATGCACAAAATACCGCGTAATATGTTGCTATCAACTGATATTGTTAACAATGGCTAACAATTAACCGGGCTAGAACCATCATGCCAAATGTCTTCCGTCGCCCAAATTCCTTCCCCTTGACGCATCACACAGATGTTTGGCTGATGATGCAATCATGACGACGTAGTTTCAAGGTACCCCATACGTTAAGTTCATCCTTACTACAGCAGCAACAGTGCTCATCAATAAAAATACGTTTACACATTTTTTTCTTAAAAAGTGTGTTTTTAACAACTTTATGATTAAAGAAATCATTTGCATTTAGCTTTAAAGTACAACCAATGTCTTATTAGATTCTTAACTGCAGCAGTACAGGATAAAACATTGCTACCAAGCTAAATGTACAAATCTAATAAAACGTTGGTTGTACTATCAAGCTAAATGTAAATTATTAGTCATGTGTAGCTCCTGTGCTTGTGGGCATCATTCTTCTTCTTCAGCATGTAAGGATAGACTGGAACTCTTGTAGACACATATGCTGCCCCAGTCAGTCCCGGATGAATTGCAACATCGGTACTTACGCTGCCTACGGAACCTACTATACAGTACTCCAAAACAAATATAGGTGCAAACAACCATAAATGTTTATTGAATACCTCTTCCTTGAACACTAAGAGCATTTACTAAACAAACTGATTTTTTACACCTTTTTAAACTCCTCTCCTGGGTGTCCCCTCACCCTGTGTCTTGTGATGTCATTGTCTGTAGCTCATCACCCCATTCATTGCCAGTTGCAACCAGGTCACAGTACAGTTCACACAAAAGGATTTGGAGTCACAAGAGGTCCAGATATTTAGCCTGCTATCTGATGAGCATCGGTGACTCATTGGCAACTCAGTCTGTCCGGTCGCATCTTTGAACAGGTCACAAACAGCAATCAGGCACCAATTTGCCATCACTCAGCGAGCACTAATTTTCCTCCAATCTAGGGCTTTGTCAGCATTCTCCAAAAACTGTCAGCAAGTGGAAAAGTCAGGGTTAAAATTGTGTAGTGTAAACTTAAAAAAAAAAAAATCCACCTTATTCTAATTTGAGGAGGGGGCATTTTCAATCAGAATATGATTTGAAATGGATAATACATTTCTATAATGTAAAAAAAAAAAAAAAATGTAAAAAGTTACATTTGTTTACAAAATGTTCTGAGTGTTCAGGGAACAAGTACTCAATAAAAGTTTCCAGTTAAGGTATTTTGTGGCTTGAACTTTATATAGGTTTGTAACTGTTTCTTAAAAGTCCCATGTACACAAGGGTTAAGGTGTTCATTCATACAGTTACACGACAAACATATGTAACCATTTAACAAGACATTACCCGGATGTGCTGCTGCAAACCCTTCTGCCAGAGCATGAATGTGGATCTTCTCTTCAAGCAAAAAAATTTAACTAATTTTATTTTCGGCACATTAAGTCCTTTTGAAAAATGGCTGAGTTTTGGTTTTCAACTATGCCTATCAGTCTTATCTTGTGCTTTGAAAGAGACAGGTTGGTTTTTTTTTTTAAGGAACTATACCCATATGTTCCTCAAATAAAAAAAATTTGGTATACAGGCTTTTGGCCTCTCTAGCAGTTTTCACAATTTGTTTCCAGTGACACAACATTTGTAAATCTGTGATACATTTAGAGCTTTTTAAAAATCTCCAAATATGGAAAGCTGCTATATATATTATTTCATATTTCATTCCCATGAAACTGATATCGAATCAGAATCGGATTGAACTGAATCGTTAGCATGTGAGTCGGAATAGAATCGAATCGGGGCATCTGTGGAGGAAAAAAAAAAAAAAAAAAAAAAAACGAAACATGGATGAGCGATGGCACGCTTCGTTTCCTCTTCTGGGGTGCTAGGAGTCGCCGAAAGTGAGGGAGAATAGGCCTTGGAAAAACCCCTCTCTTGCAAATACACGGGAAGATAAATGGCACTCACTGGTACAGTACGACGTTCAGCATCGCCATTTAGTGTGTCAATTCCAAAGGCTAACAAATGCGAGCCAATTTACAGTCTACGGGAACAGGATGTGCACTGGACACAAAATGATAGCAAGTCTATTTCAACGACGGCATTGACTGACACTTAAAAATGAGAACAATGAGTGTAACGATCCCGGCAAGGGACATCTGGACGGCTCAGGGCTTTTCCCCCTGATGGCTGTCATGTAAATTAACATCTTCGAAGCCACAGCCACTCACCCATCGGGCGAATGGAGACCTGGTGGCCGGAGTGAAACTTTCCGTATGGTACTCAGACGCCCTTACCGTCTTTTTTCAATGTACATGCGCTTAGCTAGTACGTATTTTGTTAATTTTAACAGCCGGCCAAGTATCCTTACACTAATACGAAATTTAAGGGGAAAATCCTTTCAATCGTATGTATTTGGAAAAATCAAAAGCACAGTAACAATGAGCAATTAGCACGCAGTACACAGCTAGCTAGTTAGCTCGAACAATGACAGGAAAAGCCAGCTGGCTGCCCGGTTATCGGCTGCAGCTACTAGCCAGCCAGCCAGCCAGAAAACCGCCAACATATTCCCACTGCTGCCCAGACACGGAGCGCATGCCAAACGCCGGCCGCACTCGGCACCTTTTAAAAGATAAATCCGCGGTCTTTCCGGGCGGCTACAGCGGTGTTATCGAACGGCGTGACGCGTTAGCTACAGCGGCGGCGAAACAAAAACAGCGCCGGCTAGCCGTTAGCCCTTCGGATAGCTGCGGCGCCCTACATAACCGACTTTGGGTACACCTACTTTGCGTGGCGGAGGATCGTTTCGTTAGCCGACTGCCCGGCTAGTCAGCTATTTAGCCAGCTATTTAGCCAGCTAGCTATCCGAGATTATAGCTTTAGCTTACCATCTCCCCCGAATATGCACAGCATGGTTAGCCAGCTAGTTCTCGGTAAACTAGTCGTCATCGAGACGCTTACCTTAATATCGCCGTAGCTGAGCTTGTTGTGTAACTGATTTGCTTCTCTCGCGGTGTATTTTCCCAAACAGTAATCCACACACACGATGGCAACGTCTTCTCTGTCTCCCTCACCCACTCCACGTATCTGCTCCTTCTCCAGTAACTGCCAGCGTAGTATCGGACGGTGGCCGCCGAGTGGTGCCGGCTCCTTCGATAGGTCGCTTGCTTGCGCTTGCTCTCTCTCTCGCTCTCTCTCTCTCTCTCTCTCTATCTGTCTGTCTATCTATGAAGCTAGCTAGCTATCTCCATATCGCTGTGCTTCTTCCTTCGTCCGAAGTAACTTGGCGTTTGGCCGAACGCTCGTTTTCTCCCCTCTTCCACCCACCCTTCACCGCGTCGTCATCATGAAATCACGCTGAGATTTGAGGCCACCAGCGGGATCGCTGGCGCAGGTTCCGGGCAGTCCACGAGGAAACGCTGCGCGTGGGCCGGTAATTAGGCAGTTAAAGGGCCGTAGCACAGGCATTGTGTAAATATAAAAATCACCAAGCAAGCGGCATGAAAAGAGTTTTTTTTTTCTCACGGCTGTTTATTATAGTCTCTTGCTTTATAGTTTTGCACATTTATGCGGTTTAATATTTGCTTTAAGTAATTCGTGGTAATTGTCTTACTCAGGGGTGCTGATTAATTCGTGTTCTATTGTGTAGGATACAAAATTATATTTTGTTTAAAAGTCGTTCAGCCACATATTAATTCTAACGGGAACATCTTGCTATTCATGGTCCATCCCAGTTTCATTTCTCAGTACATTTAATGGTTTATTTACGCTGACATAAGGTGTCATAGAATACTGGTGCCTGTGCTATTTTATCAGCAGGCACTTTTGACCAAAGGCGCTTGTGTTAGGAAATCTTTGAACATTTCTAAAGTTGGTTATTTGCTAAACAAATTGTAGAAGTTAGACCATCTCCTGCCAGCACCTGGGGTGGCCATTGACTTCATGTATTTACATTTACATGTATTGTTACTTAGCAGACGCCAAAGTGACATACAAGTGAGGCACCCAAAAAAAAAGATACAAAGCCTACTGGACCTAATGCCAGCACCTTTTACTGCAACCACATGCGTTCAGCTTAGGCATGCCAGAAAATGGGGAGGCGCATGATATGTTTGGTATGATGCTGATCCCAACTTCTGACCCTTACTATGTCAAAGATTTCTGTCTCTTGAGAGTTCAACAGGCTGAATGCTACATGTGATTTAAATCACCAATGTCTGTAACTGAAATCTAACTCACAGGTTAGCTAGCTGTTTTTATAAAAAAGTGCTACATAAATTTACCTTGTCAGTACATGTTTTTGCGCAGAACATAACCCAAATAGTTGTATACATTACTGGCAATCTGTTCACCATTGTAGATAGCAAGCTTGTTAGGGTAATGCATTTTTTCCACTATAAATATATAGACTGTAAATATCAGCTAAAGTTGACTGGAGCAGTTACAGTTGAAGTCTTTTTCATCCATTGTCTAACCTCAACTTGAAATTTACATGGTGAAATCTATTGCAATAAGCAGTTAATTGTCAGTATTAATATTTATATTCCACATACTAAGTTAACTAAATATATGTTCAGCTTCAGGTGAACATATTGACATGTCAAAAGAAACATACATTTTTGTTTTCTATTGAATACTTAGTTCTAGAGTATCACTATATTATAATACTGAGGTGACATGCACAGTGTTGCACATTGAAAAGAGGTATACATCTACCAAAGCTGATGAATGCATTGCATGCATGCTTTACTATGGATGATCATGCCCTTGACACATTCTTTCTATTCATTATGAAGTTTTGTGTGTGCTATAAATCATATTAAGAAGAATTTAGCTTATGGAATACACACATTTCCTAGTAGAGGGAAGGTGGTCTATTTCAGAGCAATGATGTTACAAATAATATTTGAATGTAGAATTGCTTTAGCATGGTTCATGCTTCATTCTTTGTTTGTCATCAGGAGGATAGAGGAACTCATAGAAACCCAATTGCATACATTTACCTTTAAAACCAGCATGAATTTAGAGTACCCTGATCAAGCAAGGGCATGAAAAATGATGTGGTATTTACTTAATATAATTACTACTTTATTGCAGAAAAATAATTCATGACTTTGTGGATTCTTCAGTTTACACTTCTCTCAGATTACCCAGATCTATGTTGTACCAATTATTCACAAGATTCTGAGTAATACACAAAATACACTTAGCTCATCCTGTGGGGAATCACACATGTGCATAAGTAACTGTTCACATTGATTCTTCCTCATTTATTTGTTACTTCAGATCATATTTTGTGTTATGCATAATTTTTTGCTTCAGTCACAGAATAAGTCATAAAAGAACTGCCCTGGAGGTAAGGGCAGTGATATTATTATACTATTATTATGCTATCCACTGCACTTCACCTGTCATTAATGCACCCGGAAAAGAGAGATTCTCACGTAAGGATGCTGTTCATCGACTTTAGCTCGGCTTTTAACACCATCATCCCTCAGAGACTGTCTCTCATACTAAGCGGGCTGGGCCTCAGCACTACCCTGGTGAACTGGATACGAGATTTCCTGACTGATAGGCCACAGTCAGTCAGAATTGGCACCAACACCTCCAACACCATCACCCTGAGCACACGTGTGCCACTGGGCTGTGTCCTCCGTCCACTGCTCTTCACACTCCTGACCCATGACTGCACAGCAGAGTCCAGCTTAAACCAGATCATCAAGTTTGCGGATGACATGACTGTTGTGGGCCTCATCAAGAACAATGACATTTCTGCATACATGGTAGAGGTGGCCAGAGTGGCTCAGTGGTGTAAGAGCAACAACCTCTCTCTAAATGTAGACAAGACCAAAGAAATGATCATCGATTTCAGAAGGTCCAGCACTGTTCACCCACCTCTCACCATCGATGGCGCTGTGGTTGAGAGGGTGAAGAACACCAAGTTCCTGGGTGTCCACTTCACCAAGGACCTCTCCTGGTCCCTCAACTCCACCTCCATAGCCAAGAGGGCTCTACAGCGTCTGCACATATTGCAGAGGTTGAAGAGAGCGAGCCTCCCCCGACCAATCCTCACCACATTCTATACCAGCACCATCGGAGGCCTGCTCCGGAGCTGCATCACTGTGTGGTACAGGAGCTGTAACGTCTCGGACCATAACACACTTCAGCGGATAGTGAGAGCAGCTGAGAAGATCATCTGTGTGCCCCTACCCCCTAAAAGACATTTTCCAGACCTGCTGCTACAACAGAGCCATAAACATTTTAAAGGACCCTTCCCACCGGCTACAAGGACTCTTCTCTCTCCTACCGTCTGAAAAATGGTATCGAAGTTTCCGCTCCGCCTCTACCAGGCTGTGCAACAGCTTCATACCACAAGCCATCAGAACTCTGAACACACACTAATATCTGGACTGTCTCTTTTTAAATATCTCTAAACTGCATATACAAAAACTACCTCTAAATTGCAACTGCACTTTACTTACCTACGAAGTTTCTGCACTATTTATTTATTATCTCTGCACTACTTATTTATTACCTCTGCACTATTTATTTACTGCCTGTTTGCATGTTGCATGCGCTGTTACTGTAATGTTAAGTGTACTATATGTTGCACCGGGGCCATGGAGAAACATTGTTTCATCACTCTTTGTACATGTATGAAGCTGCTGATGACAATAAAGTAACCTTGGAACTTGAACCTTGAACTATGATAAAACAACGATATATGTATGCTGAAGGCAAAAGAAATCAACAGTTCTGTCAAAGGAGGTGATATGTAAAATGTCCAGACCTGAGTAAAGATATAGTTTAGCTATTTGTTATTTGCATATGTCATACATGCCTTATTTTTGTTTCTAGTCTAGCTTGTTACAGGAACAGCAAAGCACACATATTCTAAAGAGGAGCGAGCATAATGACCCTCTCAGATTCCCTGGGGGGTGGGGTGAATCTGCTATTGTCATACCTCCCTGGGACCCCTGCATCCAGCTTAAGAGGAGCTGGGTTTGTGTGTAACCTGTGAATAGTCTAAAGAGAGAGATGGCACTATGTACAGTACTGTGCAAAAGTCTTAGGCAGTCAAAGGAAATGTTTAAAGCTATTAATCCTAGTAGTAAGGGTATATGTGCTCAGAACAAAAAACACAATTTAATATTATAACATATGAAAATCCAAAGTAACACAACAAAGACTCACAAGAACGTCCTCTGTTCTCCAAAGATTCACTGATAACTTGATGGACGGCTAGAAGAACACCGCTTCAATTCCCAAACCTCTCCACAGGGGCACCCCAGCCATTCCATGTATTTGTTACATTTCACATCCAGCTTAATTAATTCTTCGATTTAATTAGTTTTAAAATGTCAATGAGGTGTTGATTAGCAGTAAGAGGTGGGGTAATAAAAAACATGGCTATATTGGATGATTGAGGCAAATACTGGGGTGACTTTAAGAGAGGTTTTGAAATGGCTAAGCTGAGACACTTTGACAGACATAATATAATAGTTTTACAGCAATATGAAGATCATTTGAACATCATTTTCTTAGACTGCCTAAGACTTTTGCACAGTATTGTAGATGAGAGAGAGCCATGCTATGATTTGGCAGACAGGGCATGTGGAGGCCAGGAAATTGCTAATGGTCCAAAACCTTCAGTCCTGTGGGTCAGCTGGTCTAACATCCCCCCCACCCCCCACCACCACCCAGCTATGATCTGTCACCCATTTTTGCATATCATAAAGAGTGCTCATGCCTGCAAGCATATTTCTTGCAAAGATGGATTTTTTTTGACTGATTGGAGGGAAGTTTATTTCTAATTGTTGCAGCTATCATATGTATCACATTTTAAAACACTACTTACTGGGAGTCAATTCATGAGTACAGTACTATGTGTCTTTTCACAGTGCTCAAAAACAATCAGTCTCTGCTAAAAAGCTGGGTAGAATTGTCTCACATATTTTCTGATGCAGGTTGTACAGTCTGACAAACACATCTTCACAAGGCTGCCACATAGTTGCTTTTTAAAACTATTTTTTAAAGCCTCCCAGCTGAGTGTGTTCACAGGAAATGTAACAGGTGTAATATGCCCTTATAGCAGGTGAGGACAAGACTGACTAGTTGGAGGAGGGCTGACATTAACCTGTCTTCAAATGATGTTCTTATCTCGTGATCGCTGAAGAACCAGATAATTGCATTCTCTATCACTAGTACACTTCAATATCAAAAGCTCAGGCACTTGATAATATTTTCCTTATTTTTCCATGTTCACATATTGACATTAAAGCAAGTTCAGTCTGACTTTAACCTTCAGATTGCAGGAAAAGCTAATTAAAGCTCTGTAAGATTTGAAACATCAAGATAGATTAAACATCTCAAGCCAGTAGCTTCTGAAAAGACATTGCTGTGTGTCGGTGGGAGTTATTTTCCACACAAGCATGTTTTTTTTGTGATGCATGTTCAGTGACCCCATATTCTATGAAAACACTGGATTGTGTGAGTCAAACATGAAACTGTATATGACACAGGTATAAAGCAGCCTTTTACAATCTATCCTGGGAAGATTTCTGATTAAAGAATTATTAGATTATGAATCCTAAACTAGTTTGTCACAAGGCTTTGTTAATTTCAGAACCTTTCTTGTGTTTTCTTTATTTTGAGGCAATATGAATCATTGTAGTCTTATATGCTTAATACATTTCACTCACTATAGATATAGTTTATGAACACACAAAATGCTATTTTTGTGGTTGAGAATGAGGGGGTTGATCAAACAAACTACACAATGTGTCTCAATATTTGAATTCCCTGGATGGGGAATACATATGGTTTTGGGACCAGTCTGCTGCTGCCACAGACATTTTATTTTTATTGTGATAACTCATGTTAACTCATGCAACACACCCATGTAAAGCGCCTTGGGACACCTCTGTTGTGAAAGCTGCTATACAGTATAAACATACATTGAATTGAAAATACAATTGTGTTTGCATTAACAATTTACAATCATCCACACATACTTTGTGTCAAAAATGAAAATGCAATAATAATGTCTTATTTTTTATTTTTGTTACTAGTGCCTTTACATTTTCAGTAACAAAGGCAGCACTGCTTTCCTGTCAAAATGTAATTTAAAATGCATTTTCATTTGCATTAACATTTCCACAGACCTTCAGCTGTCAGCCTCATCAAGATGAGTCTTTGTGTTAGGAAATAGTTTGGAAAATTTGCAAGGAGGGTTGGAATTTATGTCACACCGTACCACCCACAGGAAGCACAGACTGGCCTCCACCATGTTGGTGCATTTCTCGTCTGGTCAAGATACTATGTGTGTTGTCTCTGCTCTTTTATTGCATTTGTCATGGTCGGTTGTGCTATTTTGGCTGCAACAAGAACAACAATGTTCACAACAAAGGAAAAGGATTTTTTAAGATTTAAAAAATGGTACAGAAAAAAAACATGATCCAAAGAGGTGAGATGAAATTTATTACTATATTTAGCTGTAGGTTTTTTTTTTTTTTTTTTTTACCAAATTTGTATTTTACTGGAGTATTTTAAGTTGTTGCAACTTTCACTGTCACTTTGCTACATTTCTGAGCCAAAAACCAGCTTTTTACTCTGATACATTCTGCATGAGACCATTGCTACACACCCAATAATAATAATAATGATAATAATAATAATGACTATTTGCAAAAACCATTCAGCTCGTTTGATATGAAGATGAAACAAATAAAATGTACAGATGCATGGTACATTGATTAACATACCAATATTACTGTTATGTCTCAGCAGTTTAGCCCAATCAGAGGTAAGTTCTGTCTTTACTGGTTTATTCACATAACAGAACAGAGAAGCACCGTTAGTGGTCAACAGGACCGCATAGAGAGGGGCTCAATTAACATTCCAGTAAAACAACGATAACCCACCCTCTAAAGCATGGCAGCCCCAAAAAACATTGCCTAATATTTCACAGCCCTTACATTACAAAGTCCTCATAACGTTTGGGGTGAAGTGTTGACAGGAGGCCCGCTGAACAGATGGTGGAGATGCCAGCAAAGGTGCTGCAGCTGACAACCCTGAAGCTGGCTGGGGAACTGCATGGGAAACTCATTGAAGTTTCTCCTGATTTGTGCCGTCCTCAGAGGGTGTAACACCACGTGGGGGCAGTGAAACACAACAACTATTGCCCAAAGAATCCTCATTGGCTGGGGGAGGCCCATCCCAGAGGGGGGGGGAATTGGCCACGAAGCTGGTCAACATGTAGCTATCAGGTGTCTTCACACTATATCATACTAGGCCAGACACATCAATGTGTCCTCAGTAGAAATGAAGGTGGGCACTGTAAAAGGCCTGTTTTGTGCTGTCCGTATTTAAGTGCAGGGAACATTATAAAGAAAATACAAGACTTAGAGGCTTTAATTTAATCTGAGTCTTATGATGTCATAAGAATAACAGAATCATGGTTGCCTGATAGTGATGGGGACCAATATCATTTATATGGTTGCACGCTTTTCTGTAGAGACCAGTATGACAGAATAGGTGGTGGACTATGTATGTAACTACGGTATGTATGTAAAGGCATATGTGCAGGCAAGGGAATTCCCTAATGCAACTAAAATTACAGAAGTTTTATGGGTAAAACAGGAAACTCCAGTGGTTTAATTACAGGTATTTGTTATTGGGTATCTAATGTATATACAGAAGGAGAGCAGATCTTTATATAATGATATCAGGGGTCTGAGTAATAAAAATAATGTGGTTCTTATGGGTGACTTTAGTTTACCAGGCATACAGTGAGACACAGTTAAAGGCTCTACAGCAAATGAACTCGACATGGTGGAAATGGTACAAGGCTGCTTTTTCTCCCAGTTTGTGAAATCTCCCACGAGAGAAGCCGTTCTCAGCCCTGTGCTTTCAAATAACCTACTTATGACTTTAAGTCAAGGGAGGTAACACTAAGATGATATCATTCCCTTGTGTTAATTTGGTTACTTTAAAGGTTTATTTTAAAAGTTGTTTTCTCTCTAACCCTATCGGATTAATTAAAAGTTCTGTTTTAACATATGTATTCATTTAGTGTTTTATTGTACTCAGCACTTTATTGTATTAACTATAAGGGGTCAAAGTGAGTTAGTTCATTATGGGGCCAGCTCAGTGTTGTGTTTACAAGTTGTTTCCCTTCTGGATGCTTGCATCTAGTAGGACTTCATCTGCAAGCAATGTCAGCTGGTGGGCTCACTTATGATCAAGATTCACGACCTTGAGGAGCAACTGGATCTCATCCAACACAACACTGAGTTAGAGGAGATAGGAAATACACCTTTTAAGGAGATAGTGTGTACGCCACAAGTGGGGAGGAGGGAGAATTTCAAAAGAGCTGGGTGAGCATAGGTCATAAACATGAGAAAGGCCATACACAGTTTACAGAGGCGGCATCACTTGAACTTTCAGGTGCTTCCAGCTTTAGAGCCAGAAGAGACTGGGGAGGCAGGTAGGCCCTTGGGCCAGGAAGAGGAAGGTTGTGGTAGCGGGGGATTCAATTACGAGAGGAATAGATAGTTATGTGTACACACATGAAAGAGAGTCCCGTACGGTGTCTTGCCAGCCTAGTTCCCTGATAGGAGACCTTCCAGATTGTGTGCACAGGCTTTTGGCCCCAGTCGGGTTGGATCCAGTAATCGTGGTGCATGTTGGCACCAATGACATAGGCAGCAGTAGGAGGGCTGTTCTGGAAGAGGAATTTATAGAAGTCACACATTTATTTAATCAGACTCTTACAACATTATAGGAATAACAGAAACATGGTTGAGTAGCAATGATGGAGAAGTTCCTTCCAAATATTTAACTCCAAAAGACCTCTAAAATCTGAAATCACTAATCTGCAGGATAGTAAGGGTCTTATAATTGAAAATGAAATCGATAGTTAATCAGTTCAATGATTGTTTTGCATGGGTATTCACTGTAGAGGACACGAGTAATATACCGACTCTTATTGTCACACCCCCCTGCCCACGTATGGGCAATTTGAATCAGCTGCCTCCGAATACTGCCCATTAATCACATAGGATTTAAGCACAACACTAACTGCAGTCTGTCATGAGGTATTGTTTCATGCATTGGAAAATACTGAGCGTTATTATCCCTGTCTCCTGTCCAGCTCCGTTCCACCCTGCTAGCCCTGCCCGACTGTTCAGCCAGCCTCTCTCCACTACCCTTCTGCCCTTCCTCCCCTCACTCTTCCTCCTTGTGAGTTCCTCGTGTTCCCTGTATGTGTCAGATGTCTCAGTCACCGAACCCCAAGCCCAAAACCCCAACCTTGAACCCCGATCCAGATTCTACTCCTGCCGTGGCTTTCTGACCTCTCGGACTTCGACCCTGCCAGTACGACCTTGTCTCTGTCTGAACCCTCTTGTTTTCCTTACATAGCTTCGCTAATAAAGGCTCTGCGATCTGTCCATTTCATGTCCAAGAGTGTTCGTTGCAGAATACCTCACTGCACCACAAGGACCCCACGGAGCTACAGACCCAGCTCCAAGATGCCCTTTACCGATCTGGTTGGGGAGATGCAGCAAGGGATGGCCACCGCTGCTCCCCTTCCCACCACTCCTCCTCGGCATTCCTCCTCGGTTCCCATCACCATGCCGGTGCGATGGTGATCCAGATTCTTGCAGGGCTTTCCTGATGCAATGCGGTTTGTACATTGATCACCATCAGGAATAGTTTCAGAGTGATGAGGACCGGGTTCATTTCGTCATCTCCCTGCTGGATGGCCGTTCCCTGTATTAGCTGATTGCTCTCTGGTCTGACCATAGCCCGCTTCTTTGATCCTCCAGAGCTTTTCAAACCGCGTTCTCCGAAGTCTTTGATCACCCAGCAGTGGGATAATGTAGAGGCGATCGGATATGTGACCTATGCCAGGGAAACTGGACGGCTAACAGTTTGTCAAAACAAATATATAAGAAATAATTTATTTGCCATGAATTAAGTTTATGATATTGAATGAAATGTGTGACCATGCCTGAGTCAGTGAAAGTGTGTTCCCTATCTCAGGACCCCAGAGGGTTAATGCCTAAATTCAACAAAAGGGATAGAAGTAATTCACCAGACTTTTGGCTAATTAGTTTAACTTGCATAACTGGGAAAATAATGGAAGTTATAATCCAAGCGAAAATGGTAGATTACCTGGATTGAAATAACATTCTGAGGGATAGCCAACATAGATTTAGGAGATGTAGATCCTGTTTAACTAATCTGCTTGAATACTTGGAAGAAACTCCAAGAGAAATTGACCACAAAAAGGCCTACGATGTGATCTACTTAGATTTCCAGAAGGCCTTTGATGTTGTCCCCCACAAACGGCTCTTGCTTAAGCTCAAAGCTGCAGGGATTTTAGGAACTGTAGCAGCTTGGATTGAAAACTGGTCAACAGACAGGAAGCAGTGGGTAGTTATTACAGGTACAATGTCTAATTGGGCCTGCGTTCATAGTGGGGTACCCCAGGGTTCAATTTTAAGACCACTATTATTCCTAATTTATATTAAATATATTGACACCAATATATACAGGACATTTGTTACATTTGCAGATGACACCAAGCTGGGTGGTGCAGTAGATACTGAACTATGTGCACAGAAGCTACAGCTGGATTTAATTAGTGACAAGGCTGATACCTGGCACATGAAATTTAATCTAGACAAATGTAAGGTAGTCCATGCAGGGAGCAGAAATTTAAAGTACAGATGGGTTCCACTGAAATAAAGGAAGGTCATTATGAGAAAGACCTTGGTGTATATGTTGATGCTTCCATGTACCACTTTCACCAGGGTGGGGTAGTAATTAGAAAACCTAATACGATGTTACATCTCTAGAGGTGTGGAGTTAAAGTCAAGGGAGGTGACGCTAAGATTATACAATTCCTTGGTAGGTGTCACATCCAGCCCATCCCACCTGTCTAATCCCCTCATTTCCCCTTGGGCGTGGGTCTAAACTAGCCCTGCACAGTGCGGCCATCCCCAGCCCGTCGCCAGAAGGTTCCTTTGTGCTGCGCTCGCCTCCATGCAGTTGCCAGCAGGCCCGCCTGCTCTTGCCATGCAGTTGCCAGCAGCCAGACCTGCTTCTGCTTTCCTGTCTCTGGCAGTCTCCTAGACAGCTCTTACCTACCTGCCTGCGGCCGTTGGCCAGATGGCTCCTGCCGACCCTACCCAGCCTGCAACTGTGACCTCGATGGCTCCTGCCCAGTCTGCCCAGCTTGCGGTCATCGCATCATTAGCCTCTGACTCGCCTGAGGCCATCGCCACCCAGATGGCTCCTGCTTGCTCGCCTTTAGCCGCCTTGCCGACTTCCCCTTGTTTGCCAGCATCTGGCTCATTGGCTTCTGCCTGCTCATCTGTGGCCGGTGTTTTGTCAGCTTCAGACCCGCCTGTGGCCGGGACCTCATCATCGGAACTTGCTTTGTCCCCAGCCGTCCGTTCAGTTCCAGTCATGGACTACAAATCTGGGTCGATACCTCCTCCCCATGGTCCCCATTGCTGTTTCTAGGGCCCTCCAGGAGGAAGTCATCGAGGGAGGGGTGCAGCAAGGTCCAGCAGGGAGAGGCCTGCTTCGCCACCTAGCCCCTTACTGGTGTATGCCGAGCTCCATGCCTGTGCTTATTGCGAGGTTACTGGTAACCTTCCAGACCCTCACCTTCCCGTCGCTACCTGATGGCTGCTGCCAACCCTGCACCTGATGTTCCTGCAGCTGCTAGCCCTATGGCTGATTCCCTGGGCACTTCCGTCCCAGATAAAGACATTCCCCTAGAGGACCTGGAGTAGGACCCTCTGGACATTGCCTTGAGTCCTGCTTCAGGGAGCCCTGTCCAGAGATCCAGCCACATCAAGCCTGGGCTTCGAAGGGGTCAATGGCCCCGACAGACAACCAAAAACGGAGCAGGCTGAGTCTCTGTCTCTCATAGAGGAAGATGGTGACACACCATCCATGGTAGCCGCCACACTTCCAGCTCTTGCCCTGTGGGCCCTCCTGGACTCTCCTGCCCTGCAGGCCCCTCTTCACCCTCTTGTCCTGCAGACCCCTTAGAGCTCTCTGGTTCCAGTTCCTGCCCCAGTCTTGGCTCTTCCCCTACAGGTCCCTCGGCATCCACCAGCTCCTGCCCTGGTTCCTGCCCTGATACTAACCCTGGTTCCTGCCCTTTGAACCCCATTGGTGCCTGGTCCTACCGGCCCTCTGGAGCCCAGGAGGTCCTGCATCCCTGGGCCAGGGCTCAGAGCCCGCCATCTGGAGGTCCTCAAAGAGACCCCACCCCCCTCCCTGACCTTTTTCTTGTCTGCTGTGCCCCAGTTTTTGCCTCGTTGTCCTGTCATGTCATTGTCCCTCCCCCCAATCCATACCCTGTTTGGTTCTTGCTTGTCCTTCTGTCCTTGTATTTGTTGTCCCTCCACCTGTCCACTCTGTTTCGTATGTCCCGTTTGCTATCCCTACGGACTTTGTCTCCGCCCTTTCTGTTCCCTGGTCTTTGTTGAGTTACTGAATCTTGTCCTGTATGGTGATTCCTTTGGTGTCCTGTCCTGATGGGTGTGTAGTGTGTCACCCCCTTGGTTGTCCTTGGTCCTGCCTTGGTTTGTTTGGTTCCCCTGTAATGTCTGCTGTCATCCCTTTGGTGCAGTGTTTCCCTGTTCAGTCTGCCTAGTCTGTTTCCTGGTTCTGTTTTGTCTCCCTAGGTCCTTGGTCCTGAGAGTCTGCCTATCTGGTGTTCGACCCTGTCTTGTTCCTAGCCTTCTGTTAACGAGTCACAGCTGCCTTGTGTTTGCTTCTTTGTTAATCATGTATATTAGTGTCTCTTGGTCCTATGCTCCCTGTTCAGCTATTGTTGCATGCCAGCGTGTGTTAACTTGCCCTATGTTCATTAATAAACACCCCTACATGGGGTCTGTTGCAATACAGCCTGCAGCCTTGTTTCAACCCCACCTGGAATATTGTGTGTATGTTTGATCACCCTTCCTTAAAAAGGACATTGCTGCCTTAAAAAGGGTTCAGTGTAGGGCTAAAAGAATGATTTTTAGTTTTAGAGGACAGGTCAGCTGAGCATGACATGATCCAGGTATATAAGATTCTAACAGGTCTGGATGCTGTTCAGCCAAATAGTTACTTCAATATTAGGTCAAATACAAGTCATAGGTGAAAATTAGCAGGAGAACATTTTAAACTGGATTTGAGAAAACACACATCTTTACACAGTGTGTAGTTAGAGTATGGAATAGTCTTCCTTGGGTTCCTTTAAATCAGAACTAAAAAAGATTTTAACAACTTTAAACTACTAGTTGAATTCTCCCCAAGCAAGCTAGATGGGCCGAATGGCCTCCTCTCATTTATAAATTTGTAAGATTTCATTCTAGTTGCGGAACACTAGACCAGCTCTACACTCTTATATGGATACTGGAGGGTTCATGGGAGTTTGCCCAACCAGTCTACAAGTGTTTTGTGGATTTGCAAAAGGCATACAATTGTGTCCCTTGGGAGGTCCTGTGCGGGGGTT
This sequence comes from Cryptomyrus ogoouensis, assembly GCA_025773925.1. Lineage (NCBI taxonomy): Eukaryota > Metazoa > Chordata > Actinopteri > Osteoglossiformes > Mormyridae > Cryptomyrus > Cryptomyrus ogoouensis. The sequence goes on along the minus strand of JAOYFF010000041.1, from coordinate 59,339 downwards.
GCTTCAGGAGTATGGCGTATGGAGTTCGTTGTTGCAGGCAATGAGCTCCCTGTACAAACAGAGCGAAGGTTTGGTTTACATTGGCAGCAGTAAGTCAGACTTGTTCCCATTGGGTATTGATCTCTGCCAGGCAGTAATGTGGATGCTGTACAGTTTGTGGTACTGCATGTAACTAATGTTGTACGGAGGGAGCTGAGGCCAAATGCCTCACCTATGGTTATGAGCTTTGGGTAGTGACTGAAAGAAAGAGATCATGGATACAAGCATCGAAAGGAACCAGTTGAGGTGGTTCCGGCATCTATATAGTATGCATCATGGACAACTCCCTAGGGAGGTGTTTCGGTCATGTCCAAAAGGGAGAAGGCCCCAGGGCAGACACAGGACACACTGGAGAGATTATATCTCTCAGCTGGCCTGGGAACACCTTGGTATCCCCCTGGATGAGCTGGAGGAGGTGGCTGGGAAGAGAGAGGTCTGGACATTCCTGTTCAGACTGCTGCCCCCATGACCTGGCCCCAGATAAGTGTGTGTATGCGTGTGTATACATAGACGTTGCTAGACCCCTTTTACTGGGGCACGTGCTACAGTATGTATGTGCTGTGCCCCAATAAAATCTCACATTCAGCTTTCAGAATGATATGGGTAATGGAGGGTGGGGGGCCTGTGCTCCAGCAGAGCTTTATGTCTAGCAATGCCACTGTATGTGTCAGGGTCAGCACCTGCCTGACCTTGCCCTCTGACTTTTCCCTTCTTTGCCAGCAGCCATTGTTGGCCATTCTACCTTTCCCCCCTTCTCTGTCTCTTGCTTTTCAACCCTAGTATGTTTTCCCTATTCCCCAGACCCCATATAGCTCAATGTGTTGAGCATGGAGCTTAGAGACTAAGAACCCTTTGGGTATGGGTTCTAGACCAGTCTCACCAGTTTTGTATGTTTTCTATTTTTCCCCTAGTGTTTATTATTAGTTATCATTGCTTCCCTATTTTGAGTTAGTGTGCTTGTGCTCTATTTTATTATGTTCTGCTTGTACTTGTTTAGTCCTATTCCTAGTTTTAGTGTTTGTTAGAGTTTCCTTGTCCAGTGCTTATTTATTGTAGTTCATTCCACCTGTTGCCTAGCATTGATTGATTGTTCTTGATTATTCACATCTGCCATTTGTTAGTCCTCAGTATCAGCATATTTAAGTATCTACCTTTGTTGATTTCCTCAGTCAGTCATTTTGTATATTGTTCTGTGTTTATTGCTCTGCCTGTTTTCTGAGTTCTGTTCTCCCTAATGCCGGTTTCCCTTTGTAGCTCCCTTGTGGTTCTGTTAGTTATTTTCTCCTGTTTAGTTCTGACCCCTCGTGGTCCTTTTGTTTAGCATTTTACCCCAGTGTGTTCTGTTTTCTTTAATAAACCCCCTTCTGTCTTGGAGCCGCTAGTGGATCATCACTTCATTCTGCCTGCACCACGCCCCAAGTCTGTAACATGTGTGTGTGTGTATGTATATAGTCTTGGGACACTTGCTTATTTCTGTAAAAATGTTGAAATTTAATTGATTTTATAACAATGTTTAACATATCTTCTGCACATACATTTTCTTTTTATTAAGTGCCATAATTTTTTTTTAGTGACTCATTCATTTCTGTTCTGCCATTTTGCTATTAATTGCAATTGTAGTCATTGGCTCCGAAAAGGACAGTAAACATACATGTTTGGTGTTTTATGTTATTGCAAAGGTGTTACTAATCAAATCTGCCTGTCAATGAACTTCTTAAACTCAGGACAGCTGTTCTAGAACTACAATTTAGGTTTCAATTAATTACTACTAAATTAATGTTTTACTTAAAACGTCTGCCTGTTTATAACGTGATATATAGTACACGAAATGTGATGATATGTTATAAAATCCAATAAATTTGCAATATTTTACTGAATTAACTTTCTGTGAGCACTGTGTGTATGTATGTATATGTATATACACTACCAGTCAAAAGTAGTCTCATTAAATGGTTTTTCTTTATTTTTATTGTTTTCTACATAGTAGATTAATATTGAAGACTTCAAAACAATGAAGAAACATATGTGGAATTATGAAGTGAACAAATAAGTGTTAAACAAACCAGAATATGTCTTAGATTCTTCAAAGTAGCCACCTTTTGCGTTGATGACAGTCTTGCACAATCTTGGCATTCTCTCAATCAGATTCATGAGGTATTGACCTGGTGTGACCCTTGGCGAGAATGGAGCAGGCAGACCCCGATATGCAGAAGCAAGCGGTTTTATTAAATAAGCCAGGCGCAAACAAATCCAAAGGGGCAATCCAATCGGGCAGTCGGGTCACAGGCAAAGGTCGAAATCCAGGCAGATCAGTCCTACACCGAAGGACGTGACGAAGAGATGAGAGGCAGGAAGGATCCGGAGCGGCCAGGGAACAGGGCGGGACATAGGAGGCAGGAAGACAGGACACAGCGGGCAGGACGAACAGGCAGAACAAGAGACAAGGAGATTGCTCAGTAAGGCTCATTCCAAAAATGGCAACAATACTTCGCGATTAACTTTCAGGACACCTAATCTTAAATAATGCTGTGATCAGTTGCAAATCACCTGCCGGTGTTCGGCCCCGCCCGTGTGGGCGTGACACCTGGAATGATTTTCAGTGAACAGGTGCGCCTTGTCAAGAATTAATTTGTGAAATTTCTTGTCTTCTTAATGTTTTTGTGACCATCAATTGTGTTGTGCAGAGGTTGGTACACAGTTCTACACAGTGAATAGCCCTATTCAACTACTGTTCTACTCCACATTATGGCAAGAACCACTCGGCTAAGTAAAGAGAAACTACAGTCCATCAATACTTTAAGACATGAAGGGCAGTCAGTCCAGAAAATTGCAAGAACTTTGAATGTATCCTCAAGTACAGTGGCGAAAACCATCAAACGCTGTGATGAAACTGGTACTCATGAGGACCGCTCCAGGAAAGGAAGACCTCTACTGGAGAGAATAAGTTCATTCGAGCTACCAGCCTCAGAAACCACACATTAACCGCACCTCAGATTAGAGCCCACATAAATGCTTCAGAGTTCAAGTAGCAGGCACATCTCAACATCAACTGTTCAGAGGAGACTGTGAAGCAGGCCTTCATGGCCGAATCGCTGCAAAGAAACCATTACTGAGGAACAACAAGATGAAGAGGCTTGTTTGGGTCAAAAAACACAAGGAATGGACATTGGAAAAGTGGAAATCTGTACTTTGGTCTGATGAGTCCAAATTTGAGATTTTTGGACCCACTCATCATGTCTTTGTGAGACGCAGAAAAGGTGAGCGGATGGTTCCTACATGTGTGTTTCCCACCATGAAGCATGGAGGAGGAGGTGTGGGGGTGTTTTTCTGGTGGCACTGTTGTTGATTTATTAAAAATTCAAGGCACACTTAACCAGCACTCCTACCACAGCATTCTGCAGTGACATGCCATCCCATCTGGTTTACGCTTAGTAGGACCATCATTTGCTTTTCAACAGGACAATGACCCCAAACACACCTCCAGGCTATGTAAGGGCTATCTGACACAGGAAGGAGAGTGATGGAGTGCTGTGTCAGATGACCTGACCTCCACAATCACCTGACCTAAACCCAGTTGAGATGGTTTGAAATGAGTTGGATCGCAGAGTAAAGGCAAAGCAGCTAACAAGTGCTCAGCACTTCTGGGAACTCTTTCAAGACTGTTGGAAAACCATACCTTGTACATACCTCATGAATCTGACTGAGAGAATGCCAAGGGTGTGCAAGGCTGTCATCAGCAAAAAAGGTGGTTACTTTGAAGAATGTAAAATAGCAAACATATTCTGGTTTGTTTAACACTTATCTGTTTACCGCATAATTCCACGTGTTTCTTCATTGTTTCGAAGTCTTCAATATTAATGTACTATGTAAAAAATAATAAAAATAAAGAAAAGCCACTAAATGAAAAGGCGCGTCCAAACTTTTGACTGTGTATGTGTGTGTGTGTATACACACACACACACACACACACACACACACACGGATGTATGAATATTGTTGCGCTGGCTCATTGAATATCCTGGAAAGTCTGTCTGGCAAGTAGCTGTATTTATTAGTGTAAATATCTGATGTGCCCTCAAGTATCACATGTACCCTTCCCTGTGTTGTAAGTGTAATCCTAACGTGCTCTTTACCTTGTGTGAGAGGAGAGAGGTAAAGAGCATGTGCTGATTACAGCACGTTGCCACACCCGGCACATGGCAAACCACCTCAGGGATGAGACCTGAGTGCAGCCATGGGGCGGGTGATACCTCAGCACCACACTAGTCCAAATGGTCCAGAGTTTTTTCCAGTGGCTGGAGTGCCAATCCTGCCACCAACCGGCAAATTTTTCCCTGTAAGTTGGAGGACATGTTTGCTGGGCTGGATGTAGATTAACGTCATACCCAGGATGAAGCAGTTGCAGGTTAAGAGCTTTGCTCAAGGGCCCAACGGAGTAGAATCACTCTGAGCATTCACGGGATTCAAACCAGCAACTTTCCAATTGCTGGCACAGATCCCTAGCCTCAGAGCCACCACTCCGCCCACCTTGGGTGAGCCTTCCTGTTATTTGTGTAACCACGTTTACGTGCCATGGGAGTGTCGCTGTGCTGTGGCTTAAGTGCGGTCCTTTTCAGGACTATATACAAGCAACTTGGTGCAATTCCACGCCTTCTTGTGCTTGTTCACCGCCACCATCACGATATCTCGATCTGCCCGGTGCCAAAATATACAATAACACTATTATTGATCCCCTTGGGGAAATTCTCTTTTCACCTACCCCATCTTGTTCTTCATGACACATAAACACATTAGTGAAAGCAAGCTTGGCAGTGAAGGGCAGCCTGCTGCAGCGGCACCCATGGAGCTGGGCTTTAGGACTTTGCTCAAGGGCCCACAGACATGACTATTCTACTAAAGCAGGTGACTTTTCAATTGCAAAACCATTTATTCCTGCCGACCAGCTACCACATTGCTGCAGAGGCTCATGTATCATTCCACACAGTTCTATTGATCACTGCTTCTTTGAGTTGGCTTCCAGCGAGGTATTTGCCTTAATATGCTCCAGGATTTCTTTATTGGTGATTCTTGCTGTTGACAGGATGCACAACAGTCTCAAAGACATCTGTCTTCTTTCTCTGTCTTCTTGATCGTCCGAGTCTCACAGTCATAGGTTGCTATGGGGAAGAGGATTGTGCTGACTAACCTGGCTTTTGTTGCAGTGCTGATATCTTTACCTTTCCAGATGGCATTCATGCTCATCATTGCATTCTGTCCAAGGGCCAATCGTCTTTCAGGTGTTGTGGGATATGACATCTGAAAGACGATTAGTCATAAACATAGGCATGCAAATTGCAATGGAGATGGAATGTAGTAACTCACTAATAATCACTTGCAAATGTCTTTAAGCATGTCCATGTTGAGAAGACTGATGGCTTAAGGATAGAAGCCCATCTTGAGCCTCTCTATTTCAGCCATCAGACAATATAGGCATTTTCCTGATTTCAGCTGAACAGGCAGTTACTAGGATGGGTAGAGTTCTTAATGATCCTGATGGCTCTGATCCTGCAGCAGCTGATGTAGGTGCACACAGAGAGGGGAGAGCGGATCTGGAGGTGTATTCTGCTAAGCAGATCACTCTATGCAGACCTTTGCAGTCCTGAGCGGTGCAGGATGCAATGTTAATAGACAGGATGCTCTCAATATCACCTGTGTAGAAAAAATGTTAGGATTGCTGGGGATATAATGAATTTCCTCAGCTGCCTCAGGTGGTACAGTCTTGCTGGAATACAGTTTTGCGGCCCTCTGTCATTGTAGTTACAATTTTGAGGGTATTTTGAATCTGATCAAATGTACATTTTTAGGTATAGATTTCCATCCATAGAATGTTTTCGTGAAGTCTTAATAAGATCCATCAAACATCAAATAGAGTAAATAAGGACAAAAATATTGATCCTGTTCACAAGAATAAGCCACTAATCATCTCACCCGTCTCTTTGCTGTCACGTTGTAGCGCTGTTTCAATTTTGGTATGATTTGTCTCAAAATTTGATCAGGTCCAGATCTACACCCTTACAACATGTCTGCAAAGGTTGAGAAATATCTATAGAATACTTTTAGACTTACTGTGTTCATAGTACCAAGTGTCTTGTACAGCTTTTGTTTCCTTCCTTTGCTGCCACACAAGGTCAATTGTCACCTGCTTTCACCCGTCTTTTTTCAAGCTGCCTCTAAGTGGCATTGCTTCAATTTGCTGTCTTAAAATGTAATTATTTTCATTCTGCCCCCCCCCCTAAAATGCCACTGTAAAGTTTGGAAAAGATCTGTCAAAAACTTTTTGAGTTATCCTCTTAATGAAATCAAGTGTTAAAACGTCCCTTTCTGCTATCACTACACTGCACTGCTTCAGTTTTAGGATAGTCTGTTTCAAAATGTAATTAGTTTTGGTTCCTTAGTCATAGAGCACCTTGAAAAGTTTGAAAAATATCTGTCAAGTGCTTTTTGAATGATCAACTTACATAACAAAGTAGAGCCCTGGCAGACTGGTGCTAAATTCATATATATTCCTCAAAGTCTGGGGAATACAATTAATGGCAAAGAACAAGAAAAAAATTAACAAATGGAATGACATACTGGTGAAAAAAGAGGATGATGATACAGCTAGCAAGAGAGAGGTAAAGGTTAATAGGAATGAGCTGGCTCCTACAAAGACAAGCAATGTGAACAGACCTTTGGTAGCAAGGTTCCCTTTCAGGGTGAGCTATTACTTATCTTTCATGCATCTTTGCTTTATCTTGCTGAAACAATGTCATAGTGTGAATAAGGGCAGTCCTTTACAAAAGAGGTTTGTACTTACAGTGAGACACCTTGCAGTCCACTCCTTTGTTCAGACATAAGGACTATATTACCATTTTCTAATTGTCAGACACAGAGTTAATTGTGAAAGCAGCAATGCACTGAAGATGCAACATCACCATACATCTCCGGCCTGCAGAATATCTGTGACATGCATTTCCCACCAAGTTCCCTGCTTACTACAGCTGGTGTTCTTCCTCATAGGAACACTGCTTAATTATTAAACAGCTCTATATATTCATTACTCAGTGTCCATCATTTCCCCTGCTGGGATCTGAACCCACCACCTAACCTCTCTGGTTCCAATCTGGTTCCATAGTCATTACCCTACCACTGTGTTCTCTTTCTTTGCCACAGTTCTGACAAAATTATTAAATGTTGATGCAGATAAAGAGAATGGAAGCGCAGAATTCTGATATGGTTCTGTCAGATCACTGGGAAAATCATAGCAAGCCTCTCGCTTTACATAATGTATCACTGCAAACTGTGTGGGAACAGTGACAGTTTATGGGTGAGCAGAAGCAGCTAGACAGAAGTACTGGCCCTCACAGCATAAATACATAAATAGCACCTTAAAAAAGCAATGTAAAAAAACTCACATTTAAATACTTGACTGCCCCTGCTCCTAAGTATAGCATGTTGTGTAATGAAATGCCAGGCTGGAGCAGCCATATTTTACTCTATCTCTCCAGGCAGTCATTAGGGCAGAACTGGGAACAGAGCGGAAAATCACAGGACCTGGCTGGAGACATGAAGTAAGGACTGATATTTCCTCATGCCTGAGACCTACTGCTGGAAGCCTTAAACTTTATTGGGGGCGTGGCCAGGGTACTCCTTCATTGGCAGTGATAGGCTTATCTTTTTAAGTGTTCCACGGGCTGGGGGTGGACTGTGTCTTGGCACTTGGCAATACTGCACCATATCACACACGATTAGTCTCTTCAGCAAGTGCCACACCCATTAGGGGATTCTGGCTAAAGGAGAGAAAGTATTTTATTACATTCATTCCTAAGATTCCGTACGGGACCTCCGTACTCATCCAATGACCCCCCCAGGCAGTGTCTGTGTGCTCCTGGCTACTCCCAGTGCCTCCCCTCAGTCACTCAATAAGTCCAGACCTGTACTTCCTTCCCCTATTGCACTGTGTGGTGTCCTCCTGCTCAACGACGTTGCCTCAGCCTGCACGTTGTCGCACTACGACCCATGGAAGGGCCTGCCAAAATGGACTGACCTTGCCTCTGGCGCGCAGCCAGAAATTCCACACGTGTATGGAATGTCTTAGAGTCACTCCCACAGAGTGACTGACCGTAATGGGACCAGGCTTTCACCGTCTGCCAGCGCCTCGAGGTGGGTACGGGGGCGTTAGAGAATGCCCAGGCAGCCAGGTTGAGGATGGACACGCCACGAGTACTGCAACCGACCACAGAGGAGTTGGTGTGGGCGGACGTGCCCCGAGGAAGACTGTGGGACGGGGAGCAGGTGCTAATTGAGGATTATCGTGGAGGACAGCAGGAGTGGTGTGTGGCCTGGGCTGTGGCACAAGTGTGAGGAGGAAAGGTGCCACTCCGAGTCCGCCACCTCTACCTGGCTCGTTGAACCAGCCGATCATGGGCATACAATGACACAGGCAGTCCCAATTTTTGAGTCTCATCCCGGAGTTGAGGGACCTACTGAAGTCAGGTGGCGGTGCATCCCGAGGATAGGGAGAAGACCGCCATCACTACACCCGTGGGCCTATTTCAGTTCGAGAGGATGCCGTTAGGCCTCTGTAATGCCCCAGCTACATTCCAGTGGTTGATGCATTGGTGTCTGGGTGAGCAAGTCTATGATTACTTGTTAATCTATCTGGATGATGTGATTGTGTACTCTTCGGATTTCAGAAGCTATGTCCAGCATCTGGAGAAGGTGTATAGGCGGCTAGAGGCCCACGGGATAAAGCTCCAACCTGAGAAGTGTCAGCTCTTCCAGAGGAGGGTGCGTTAACTGGGCCATATAGTCAGCCAGGAAGGGGTGACCACAGACCCTGAGAAGACAGAGGCCACCCACGGTCCGGGAGGTGAGGTCATTCCTGGGGTTTGTGGGATATTACAGATGGTTCGTCCACTGCCTGGGGGGGGACATTGGATGAGTACTTTTTGGTTTATTCTGATTTATTATTTTTGCGGGCCACACAGGGTAGCTGTGGCCCGGAACTGTGATTTTCCTTATTTAATTTCCTTTTTTTATTAAATATGTATCCTTTGTGGTGCACAGGCTCATCTGATTACTCCCCCCTAAGGGGAAATACCTTTCCTGCTAGTGCCTTAAGGTCACCTAGTGTGCAGTAGTATGCCTGGTGGATGGGAAGTTGTCTCCGGGGTGGGAGTGTTGGTGAGAGTCCAGAAATGAGTTGTAATTCTCCAAATAAAGTTGTGCATTGTTTAGTAAAACTGCCGTGTGGGTCTCATCTGTGTTGTGGCTACTGAGGTCTAAAAGGTGTGGTGTAAGTGAGTTAAGGAAAATCTGTTAGTAAAAATAATAAAAGGTTTTTTTTTTTTTTTTTTTTTAATGTGTCCTGTCCGGCAGCTTTCGCAAGCAGAATAATGGTCTGAATGCACTGCTG